>VZQC01012470.1:691252-1072998 GCA_009823505.1 Rhizomys pruinosus | reverse complement strand
TTTATTTATTTATTTTTATGTGTATGAATGTATTGTCTGCATGCAGGTCTGCGCACCCGTGTCGTGCGATGCCGCGGAGGTCAGAAGACGGTCTCGGATTCCCCTGGAACTGGAGTTCTCCTGGAACCGGAGTCACAGACGGTTCTCAGCCGCCATGTGGGTGCTGGGGATCGAACCCGGGTCCTCTGCAAGAGCGGTCGTCGCTCTTAACCGCTAGGCCATCCCTCCAGCCCCCATACAAAACATCTTAATCATCTTTATGCCCCTCATCCACAACTCCCTAGAGCTCCCCCGTCATTGAGTCAAGTTAGTATACCCACTCAGTGCAAGTTCATCCACTGGGGTCTAGTCAGCCAAGCTAGCATCAGTCCCTTAAAGATCAGCTCTCCCTCCCCAGCAGTGATCAGCTGCCAATGGTTCTTCAGCTAAGGCTGGGGCCTGCTGTCCATCTCCCCAGCTCTGTGCTGGGATTTTGTCTGATTGAGTTTAGATGGCTCATGTGCATGCTGACACCACTGCTGTAGCTTCATATGAGCAGGTTCCCAGAGGCCCGGAAGTCTGTTCCCTGTGGCCACGCTCCACCCCAGTTCTTAGAATCTTTACATTCTCTCTTCTGAAATGGTCCCTGAGCCCTGGGTGGATGAGGTTTAATACAGGAGTCCTATTCAGGGACACACACTCTGCAGTCTTTCATTCTTTACATATTGGCCAGTTGTGCCCTTCTACATGCATTATTGTAGTCTGTTACATGAGGAAGCTTCGCTGGTGAGAGCTCATCTCCCAGCCCCCCCCTTCCACTATTTTCCGTGAGCCTTAGGTGTAGATGTTCCATTGTAGATGTGTCACTTAGGTTAGGGCTGGGTATCTCTCAGACACTTATTCTCTGTGTGTGACCAGTTGTGAAACTCACTAATAGTCTCTATCTGTTGCAAAAAGAAGTTTGGTTTTTTTTTTGTTGTTCTTTTTGAGACAGGGTCCCCTGTAGCCCCAGCTGTCCTGGAACTTTCTATGTAGACCAGGTTGGCCTTGAACTCACAGAGAACAGCCTGCCTCTGCCTCCTGAGTGCTGAGATTAAAGACATGTGCCACCATATCTGGCAAGAAGACTTTTTTTTTCTTTTTAAACATTGTGTGTATGAGTGTATTGCCTGGTTATATGTAAGTGCACAAGTGCCATGCAATGCCTGTGGGTCTCCTGGAACTGGTGTTATGAATGGTTGTTAGCCACCATGTGGGTGTGGGAAATCAGACCCAGGTCCTTTGCAAGTGCAGTCGGTGCTCTTAACTGCTGAGCCATCTCTCTGCTCTGCAAAAAGATCTTCTGATGAATGGTGAATGCTATATTTGTCCTCAGAGGCTAGAAGCTGGAGGTCAAGTCAGGCACCCTTCTGATCTGACTTTTGTGATCTCTCTCTCTCTCTCTTTAAATTTTTTTTTGAGGTATGGTCTAACTGTGTAATCTTAGCTTGGAACTCATTATGTACACCAGGCTGGCTTCAATCTCACAGAGATCTGCATGCCTCTGCCTTCTGAGTGCTGGGATTAAAGGTGTGCGTTACAAGCCTGACTTGGTGTATTTTTCATTTGAACTTAATTTTCCTTGAATATTGTTGTCGTTTATCTTCCATTGTTGTGACAAAACACTCTGACTGACACCAACTTGGGGAGGAAAGGGTTTATTCAGCTTGCATCTCCTGGGTCACAGTTCATCACTCAGGGAGCCCAAGGCAGGAACTCAGGGCAGGAACCTGGAGGCAGGAGCTGAAGCACAGGCCATGGAGGAATGCTGTTTACTGGCTTGCTCCCCTGGTTCATGCCCAGCCTGCCTTCTTATACAATACACAACAACCTGCCCAGGGTGGCACTACTCACTGTGGGCTAGGCCCTCCCACATTGCCTGACAATCAAGACAATACTCCATAGACATGATCACAGGCCAATTCAATGGAGCCAATTCCCCAATTGAGGCTCCCTCAACCCAGGTGTGTTAAGTTGACACTAAAGCTATCTAACACAAATATCTTGAAAAATATTTTTCTTTTACGTGTATGAGTGTTTTGACTATATGTATGTAAGTGTACCCATGTTATAAAATGCCTGTGAAGATCAGAAGAGAGCACTGGATCCCCTGGAACTGGAGTTACAGATGGTTGTGAGCTGCCATGTGGGTGCTGGGAACCAAACCTGGGTTTTCTGTAAGAGCAGCCAGTGTTCTTAACCTCTGAGCCATCTCTCCAATTTATGTGTAAGAATGTTTTGCCTGCATGTATGTAAGAATAACTATGTGTGTGTAGTTCCCAAGGGGGCCAGAAGAGGGCATCATATCCCCTGGAACTGGAATTATGGATGATTGGGAGCTGTCATGTGGGTGCTGGACACTGGTCCTGTGCAACAGCAGCCAGTGCTCTTAAGTGCTAAGCCATCTTTCCAGCCCCTCCCTTTGGCTTTTCTGAGCTGGACAGTCTTGTCCTGGTCAGGGTCAGACCTTTACTTGTTCCCCAGAGATTTGTGCTCAATGGGTGGGCATCAGCCCCTCAAGTGCTCTGCTCTGGCAGGCTTCTATCTCTCTATTTTATTGGTGACCCTTGGCTTCAAGGTGCACAGATGGCCATTTTCAGGTGTTCATCTGTCTACATCGTTGGAGACTGGAATTAGTGGTATCCAGGAGCTGGCTGTGAAAGTGGGGCACGATGGGCATCTTTGTCCTCCTTGAAGCTCTGTGTGGCTCTGGGAGGTGCAGGTAATTCACAGTTACCATGGTCCTGCGAGGTCCTCAGCTAACAGCCCTGAGTTGTCAGCTCGATTTCTGTGGCTGAATTTCAGTTTTGCTTAACAGTGGCCTGGGGCAGCCTGTTGCTCTAGCTTCACGTTTGCTCATCTGGGTTTGGGACTGTAGCTGAGGAAATGAGAGGAGGAGGTGGCTGCGCTACAGCCCTGTTCCACAGTCCTAGGCTCAGGGTGGAGTCTGGACAGCTTCTTACAGAAGCCTTTATTGAAGAAGAGTGGAGAGCAGGGTGGGGTGGAATTTGCTGTCACTTCTGGAGTGAGCACAGGATCTTTAGAGCTCCTGGCTGTCCCTGCTTTTGGTCACTGCTCTCTCAGAGGTCCCAAGTGTCCTGACTCTCCTTGTAGGCTGGTTTCATGGCTTTGTGCTCTCCTTGAATGGCCACATGTCCCTGGGGCTGGCGCACGCGCGCGCGCATGTATGTGTGTATGTGTCTGTGTGTGTGTATGAGTGTACTGTCTGCATGTAGGTCTGTGCACCCATGTTGTGCAATGCTGCGGAGGTCAGAAGAGGGCATCGGATTCCTCTGCAACTGGAGTTGCCATGTGGGTGCTGGGGATTGAACCTGGGTCTTCTGCAAGAGCAGTCGGTGTTCCTAACCGCTAGGCCATCTCTCCAGCCCGGGGCTGGCTTCTTTAACACACCTCTACCAGTGGCCTCTGCTGTTTACAAGCCTTTTTTTTTTTTTTTTTCTTTTGGACACAGGGTCTCCCTGTAGCCCCAGCTGTCCTAGAACTCACTGTGTAGACCAGGCTGGCCTTGAACTCACAAAGATCTGCCTGCCTCTGCCTCCCAAGTGCTAGGATTAAAGGCGTGTGCCACCATACCCGGCTACAAGCCTTTTTTATATTACAGGTCTTTGTTGTTTGTTTGCTTGTTTGTTTGAAGCCAGGGTCTCACTGTGTAGCCCTGGCTGGTCGCAAACTTGCAGAGATCTGCCTCTGCCCCTGTCTCTCCCTCCCAAATGCTGGGTTGAAGGCTTGTACCATCACACCAACTCATGACATTATTTATTTTGTGCGTGTACATGTGTGTGTTTCTATGTGTATGCACGGCCATGGCACGCATGTGGAGCTGGTGTTCTTCCACCACGAGGGGCCCAGGGATTGCATTTAGGTTATCAGGCTTGCTGTGGGCAACTTTGCCCCTCCGTGGTCCAACCTAAGGACTATTTTGGGGTGGAACTGACAGGGCTTAGAGGCGCATTTACCCAAGCCACTAGACAGATGTCTGGGCTAACCCCTTGCCTCAGCCCCTTTTCTCTGTGTCACATGTAGGGACTGAGCCTGAAGACCTGAGTTTGGACCCCCAGCACCCACATCACAGCCATGACTGGCAGCAAGGAGGTAGAGACGGGAGGGTCCCAGGAGCTCGCTGGCCAGCCAGCCTTGCCAATGGGTGAGCACCAGGTTCAGTGAGAGGCCCCAGCTCAAAAACTAAGGTGTAGTGTTCCTGATGGGTCAGTGGGTAAAGGCTGCTGCCAACCCCAGCACCTGAGCTGTAGAAGGAGGGAACCAGCTGCAAGTGTTCTATGACCTACACATACACACATGTGTCATGGCACATGTGCCCACACACATACGCATACACACATGAAATAATTAAAAAAATAGTCAGGGCTGGGTGTGATGCTGCATGCCTTTAATCCCAGCACTCTGGAGGCAGAGGCAGGTGGATCTCTGTTCAAGGCCAGCCTGGTCTACAGAGCGAGCTCCAGGCCAACTGGGACTAAAAGGGAGACCCTGTCTCAAAAATACACACAAAAAAATAGTCCAGGTATGGTGGCACATGCCTTTAATGCCCATAACACACACATAAGCATACGCAGCACATTCAGCACACCTGAATCATGGTGCCTGTTAGTAATAACCTTTCTCTGGAGTCTTAAAGCCTCTGCCAACTTCTTTGTCTTCCTAAGCAGCTCTGGGGGTGCAGAGGAGAGGCTGCCCCACCAGAGTACTCTCTCTCCTATGCTGAGAACTTAGCTCTGTGTACTTGGTTGGCTCTACCCTGTGTCCCTGTGGCAGAGCGAGGCTCCACAGATCTGACTTCACTGATTTGAGGCGGTTCAGAACTCCCAGGTAGCTCAGATGTGCAGCAAGGTTAAGAACCAGGGCCTGGCTTGACCGGGCCGACTAGGAAGGGTGGAGGCGGCAACTTCTTGGGGCTACGGCGCCCCTCCTCTCCCTTGGCACTGCACTCCACTCAGGAAACCAGGGCCCCTCACCTGCCGCTTCCCGCAAGGGTCCCTGTGGATGAGCCTGTGTGGATATAAAAAGTCTTCCTCTGGGCGGATCTCTGTGAGTTCAGGGCCAGCCTGGTCTAAAGAGCGAGCTCCAGGCCAGCTCGGACTAAAGGGAGACCCTGTCTCAAAGATTAAAAAAAAAAAAAGTCTTCCTCTGCCATCTTTGCAGGTGAACAGCCATGCACGAACGAGGGCGGCAGCGTGCGAGCTGGGAAACAGCCCTGAAATGGACCCCTGCCACCCCCGCTGCCTCCACCCAGAATCTGCTCAGGTGAAAAACAACCCTTTCTCCATCCGGGTGTTTCTCCCTCTCCTACAGTTCTGCAGGCGGGCCGCTCACTTGTGGACCTGGGTCCTGCTCGGATCTGTACACGCGCTCGCGGGAAGCCAGCGCACGCAGTGAGGGCGCTCGGCCACGGGGCGGCGCTGCTGGCCCGCAATGGAGAGCACACCCCGGCTCTGCGGCTGGAACCTTGCGCAGGGCGCAAGAGGTGATCTCCACGCATTTTGGGGGGGAGGGGGGCGAATGGGCCTTTCTTTTCTTTTTTTTTTTTTTTTAATTTATTTCTGTATGTGTATGAATGTACTGTCTGCGTGCAGGTTTGTGCACCCGTGTCGTGCAATGCCACGGAAGTCAGAAGAGGGTGTCGGATTCCCCTGGAACTGGAGTTCTCCTGGAATTGGGGTTTCAGACTGTTCTCAGCTGCCATGTGGGTGCTGGGGATCGAACCCTGGTCCTCTGTAAGAGCGGTTGGTGCTCTTAACCGCTAGGCCATCTCTCCAGCCCGCAAATGGGCCTTTCATCCTGTAGAGGCTGCACAGGACAGTTCACACTCACCGCTACAGGTACTGGTGGAGAGCGTTGGGGCCCCTGCAGGCTGGTCCCAAATTTCTGATTCCCCCACTAGTCCTGCTTTTGCTTTGGTCCATTTTCCACATGCTTTAAAGGTTTAAACTTGGTGGGCAGAAGGATTTGCCTGCCTGCCCAACCACTCGTCTATCCAAGCAAGTTTAGTTATCCAGTGTAAGCCAAAGAAAAGAGAGGGTACATAGCCTTTCATTGGATCAGGGGACAGGGACCAGGGACCTGGGTATCCTAGAATTTTCCACCTGGGCCTTTGAGATCTGTGTCAGGTGGCTGGGGAGTTGGCACAGTGGTTAAGAGCACTGGCTGCTCTTGAAGAGGACCCAGGTTTGATTCCTAGCACCCACATGGCGGCTAACAACCATCTGTAATTCCAATTCCAGGGGGATCTGACTCCCTCTTCCAACCTCTGCAGGCATTGCATGACATGGTACACTTACATGTAAGCCATACATTCATACAAATAAAATAAAAATAAGTCTGTCATGGTGATGCAGAACTTTAATCCCAGTACTCAGGAGGCAGAGGCAGGCAGATCTCTGTGAGTTCAAGGCCGGCCTGGGCTAGAGAATGAATTCCAGGCCTGGGGCTACAGGGAGACCCTGACTGAAAAAGACCAAAAAAGAGAAAGTTTTATTTTTTATTTTTTATTTTTTTATGTGTATGAATGTACTGTCTACATGTAGGTCTGTGCACCCGTGTCGTGCAATGCCATGGAGGACAGAAGAGGGTCTCAGATTCCCCTGGAACTGGAGTTCTCCTGGAATTGGAGTTACAGACGGCTCTCAGCCGCCATGTGGGTGCTGGGGATCGAACCCGGGTCCTCTGCAAGAGCGGTCGGCACTCTTAACCACTAGGCCATCCCTCCAGCCCCAAAAGAGAAAGTTTTTAAAATAAAATAAAAAAATAGGATGTGGGATCGGTTTGCAGTGAAGAGGGTTCACCAGAGGTGTGATAGGGAGCCTATCTGGTGTTGTGAGGGAGCAAGCAAGGATTGTGGAGTCCCCGTGTACTACAATTTTCTTTGGCCTCCATAGCAGTCCAGCCTGAGCTGTAGGAAGAGCACGTGCCTTCTCATTGGGAAGCATCATGGTGGGCTGAAGTACAGGTATGTTGGTGACTTCAGTGTGGAGTATCTAGCTGTGAACCACGGAGCATGTTAGCTGGGGGCCGGCCAGGGTGGAAACAGTGAGTCAGTCCTCCAGACTCTCAAAGTCCTGGACTTGCACTGTTTGGGGACAGGGTCTCCCTGTGCAGCTCAGGTTTGGAGATCCTTCAGGCTGTCTGCTGAGCAGCACAGACAACATGCTCACTCGAGCACACAGGCCCTGTCCCTCACGGGGACTGTAGGCTCCTCAGTCTCTGCTCCCAATTGGCTTCCATTGTCCTCCCTTCCCACACCTGTTCTTAGGACAGTCTGTCTTGCAGTGTCCACCTGGGGGTGCTGTGGGGAAGAGCCTCTGCCCCTGGGAAAGCAGTTCTGATGTTGACATCAGATGGGGAGTCAGATGTACCCAAGGCTGAGATGCTGCCTTGGGGGTCCCCAAGACTCCCTCTCCCCCCCATTGGAACCGGAAGGGGTGGTGCTATCTTAGAGGCAGGGAGGGCTGCAGCCAGCCAGTTGTGGGGATTGAGGGTGTGTGGTGGGTGGGAAGGCCCCAGCCCTCTGCTGGACCCCTCCCATCCTGCCCTGGGATCCAGAGGTGGGGGTCTGCATGCAACACAAGCCCAGGGACCTTGGGCTCAGCGTCTCCATGTGCAGGATGGTACCTTCGCTCGGGTCCCTCTGGAACAGGTTGTTAGATGCGCTGCTCACCTAGAAGAGCGTACATTTCCTCCTTCCTGTTCCTACAGCTAGCAGCCCAGCCCTGCCTGGAGCCAGCCCCTCTCTCCCACAGCCCACTGCTTCCCTCCTTCTCTTGCCTGTCCCCTTCTCGTTCCATTGTGGGGCCCTCATGCCCCACTCCAGCTGCCTGGAAGTCTATTAATATTTCAGTTTGATGAATTAAAGATTCTTCCCTACCCTCCTTCTGATGTCCCAGGAGGGAATTAAGAGCGCATCCGATCCAATCAAACGCCATTAGAATGCAGCCCACGAGGGTAGGAGATGGTGTGCACAGGCTTTTCTTCCCCAACACTGCTTTGTCCTCTTTGGGGGTCTGTGCAGTGGGTGGGTGGCTGAGAGGCAGTACCTGGAGAAGAAAGGACAAGGAGCAAGAAGGAGGAAGAGGAAGAGGAGAGGAGGAGGAGGAGGAGGAGGAGGAGGAAGAAAAAGGGGAATGGGGAGTGGAGTCCTAGGTGCAGCTCAGGTTTCCAGGACTGGAGGGGGCCGGGTGGGGTTGTCCTTGCAGCTGTAACCTTATCCCCCCCCAAGGAGACACCTCTCCTGCCTCCATTGGGATTTTTTCTGGGTCAGTCCCAGCCTTTGTGACCTCTGCACTGGGTGCTGAGCACAGCATGCAGTACTTTGGAGAAGGCTTCTGATCCATGGCTTCCTCCAGGTTCAGCCAGTGGGGAGTCCCAGGCGCACTCCCCACACCCACTCCCAAGAGAGGGATGGACCCAGGGCTCCAGGGCCACTGTCCAACAGCTTCCTAAGCAGAGCCAGGGCTGCGTTGTGGTTGAGGGCACTGCCAGGGGGGCTGTGGGAAACTCACTCTGTAGACCAGGCTGGCCTTGAACTCACAAAGATCCGCCTGCCTCTGCCTCCCGAGTGCTAGGATTAAAGGTGTGCACCCACATGGCGGCGAAGAGCCGTCTGAAACTCCAGTTCCAGGAGAACTCCAGCTCCAGGGGAATCCGAGACCCTCTTCTGACCTCCGCGGCATTGCGCGACACGGGTGCACAGACCTTTTTTCCATTCTGTAGGCTGTGTGGCCCTTGCCCATCCTGAGGTCTGGGGACTGGCTTGAGGACAAGGGCCACCAGCACCAATCACGGAGGGCTCGTACTCCTGTCTTTCCTCTTCATAGCCAGAGTGAGTGACAGACCAGCAGCATGATTTAGAGTTGATAACTGAGGCACAGGACACATACAGTTATGGACAGGGCCTGTGGGCGGCGTGCTAGAAGCAAGGGTGAAGGGGTGTTGCAAAAAAAAAAAAATCAGCAGGAAGACTGACCTGTAGTAGGGAGTGTCCAGGAGATTAGGGCACAGGATGGCCAGCGCTGCCTTCCAGGCTCGCCCCGCATCCGGTCTCCTTCCTCTCCCATGCCAAGTGGATGGCTTCTCTCCTGTGCCTATCACCTGGCGGCTCTCCCTGGTGCCCAGCGCCCTGCCACAGCTGAAGGAGCCGGCTGGCCATGAGGGTGGAGGAGCATTTAAATGTTAATTGTATTTTGACATCTGGGCTTGTGACATCCATCCTAATGACATTTGGCTCATGGCTGACGGCCCTTGGACATGTGGGAAGAGAGAGATGATAAGTAGTTTTAAATTGCAGAGTGGCGGGGCTGGAGAGATGGCCTAGCGGTTAAGAGCGCCGACCGCTCTTACAGAGAACCCGGGTTCGATCCCCAGCACCCACATGGCGGCTGAGAACCGTCTGAAACTCCAATTCCAGGAGAACTCCAGTTCCAGGGGAATCCGAGACCCGCTTCTGACCTCCGCGGCATTGCACGACACGAGTGCACAAACCTACATGCAGACAGTACATTCATACACATACAGAAATAATAAAATTAATAAGAAAGTTAAATCATTAAGGAAAGCAAATCAAAACCACTGTACAGATACATTCACTTTCTCAGATAAGGAACTGGCTAGGATCAAGAAAACAAATGCACACCCCCAAAGTGCTGGAGAGGTGTGGGGCGGAAAGGCGGATCCACACCTCCCAGGCTCGTTGGACCTGTTAAACCTCGTCACTAGAATGCCACTATCGGACGGACAGCCCCCGCTGTCCCCCCGAGACCCTAAAAAAAAAAAAAAAAAAAAGCACCCGACCCAGCCATACCACTCGCCTGGGCATGTACCTTCAAGACTATACCCACCACGAGATACCTGCACGGCGCATGTTTAGATTTCAGGCCTCTTGCAACAATAGCAACAGAGCTGGAACCAACCTGAAATGCCCCCTCAAACTGACGACATGGGAATTGGAAAACGTGGTACATCTACACAATGGAGTTCTATGCAGCGAAGTTAAAAGGCAAGCGGACATCACGAGCTTTCGGAAAATTGGCTGGACTAGAGGACCTCATGCTGGCTGAGTGAAGTAGTAACACAGTCCGAGAAAAACAAACGACGAATGGATCACCTTCATCTGTGGATTTGGCCCTAGTTGGCCAATTACCCCAGTTGGTAAAGTATTTCTTGTGTAGGGCCCCCTGAGCTTCTGTACAAAGCAGTTGAACATAATGCATTTTGGAAACAAACAACACAACAACAGAAAGACTGCATCAAAGAACTACTGAAAACAGTGAAACTTCTGCTAAACAGTAAGCATCCCGCATTGGAAAATATTGAGAAAAGACTAAAGAGATGGAAGCAAATGTTTGGCAGAATGCACATGCTCTGACGGGGTGGGGGAATGAGCGGGAACACGGGTTCTAGATTGTTAAAAAATAAATAAATAAATACAATTTAAAAAAAGAAAACAAAAATGAACAACAAACAAAACAACAGACAACAGAAAAAAAAAAACAAAAAGTAAAGAAGCTTGGTGGAAAAAAAAAAATTAAAAAAAAAATTGCAGAGTGGCAAAGAGGCCGCAAAATCCTGAGTCTGAAGAAAAAAGACGGAAGGAGGAGGAGCTGGCAGAAAGGGGGAGCAGGAGGAAGTCTCTGCTTGCAGGGCAGCGGGTCGCAGCTCAACAGCATGTTTACTGAGCACCTACTGTGTGCTCCGCATAGTGGAAGGTCCCAGTAGGATACAGGTGTGTCAATCTTTGCTCTCTATGTCCTCCACCTGTGGGTCTTCTCATCTTTCAAGGCCTCGCTTAGAAGTTGCGGGATCTGGAGGCCTCCCAGTGTCGAGGCCTTCGTGTGAGGCCCTCGTGCGAGGCCTCCCCATGGTCTGAAGGCCCCTCCCCTTGTCTGAGGCCCCTCCCCATCTCTGAGGCTCCTTCCCTGTCTGAGGCCCCTCCCCATCTCTGAGGCCCCTCCCTGTGTCTGAGGCCCCTTCCTCTCATTCCCAGCCACCCTGAGGCTCAGGGCAGCTTGGGGAATTCTTATTTATTTTATTATTATTTATTTATGTTTTTCATATTATTATTTATTTCAATTTTGAGAGACAGAGGTCTCCTGTAGCCCCAGCTTGGGCTGGCTAGAGAATTCCATTCTGTAGACCAGGCTGCCCTGAAACTCCAGAGATCCGCCTGCCCTGCCCTCCTGGAGTGCTGGGTGATGTAAATGGCGTGTGCCCAACCATGCCGCTTAAGAGCGTGTTCTTAGCATGCCATGTGGGGTGCTTGGGAATTGAAGCATGGTCCTCTGACACAGTAGTAGTCCTAGACTAGCTCCTCCAGCAGCTTGGGATTCTTCTCTCTCTAGCCCAGGGGAAGGTGCATTCCCAGTCTCCTCTGCTTTCTTTACTCATAGGTGGGTATCTGAGCCTGAGGAAGGGAAGTAGACCTTTCTCACCCTCCTCTTCCTCCTCCACTTCCTCCTTTCTCCCCTCTCCCCCCCCTTTGTCCCTCCTCCTCTTTTTTTTTCTTTTTTGTGAGAGACGAGTCCCGCCATTGTACTCTGAAACTTGTTCTGGAACTTGCTAATGTGACACAGGGGTGGCATTGGACCTAACACAGATGCCACCTGCCTCCTCTGAAGTGCTGGGATTAAATGGTCATGTGCCACCACAGCCTGGCTCCTTTTTAATTTTTTATTCCAACTAAAATATTTTGTTTATTATTTTTTAATGTTTTATNACAGCTGGGGCTACAGGGAGACCCTGTCTCCAAAAGACAAAAAAAAAAAAAAAGAGAAGCCTAAACACAAAGCAACAACAATGAAATGTGAAGAAAGAACTTGGCTGCAGCAGGAGGAGGTTAGGTCGGACCTCAAGATCATCTTCCAGGCCACAAAGGTAGGAAGCACATTTGTTATTTTCTCTAGGAATGCCTGTCTTTTCTCCCCTCTGGCCTTCCTGTGTAGTGCAGAGCTGGGTCTCCTTTCTCTGGGCAGGACTAGTGGGCTAGAGTTCCCCCTGCCTTCTCTACCACTGGGTTAGCCTCCTGGAAAGTTTTTTTTTAAGTTTTCAGAGGTACTTTATTTGTTTCAATATGCCACATTTTAATGAATAATGATTTTTTTTTACTTGGCCTCACGTGTGTGCTGGTTTTTAAATAATTCATTATTATGCCAGCTGTGAGGATTACTGGTGTCTCCATTCCTTTGGGGTGACTCTGCCAACAGGGGGCAGGTTCCATTCTATTCCAACTTGTGTTGCCATGTATGTCCATGTAGAGATACAGAAAACAGCTCCACTTGCTAGTATAGCATTACCGTATTTGTCATGGAAATCAGGTGTTCGTTTCTGGTGGCTCTGCCTTGCCATTGTTTGCAGAATGCTTCGAACTTGGAGATGGCTTACTGTGGTTTTGGCCAAGGGAAACAGCGGAGGTGAAGATGGAACTACGGCAATCCCAGCTCCTGTTTCCCTGGAAAGATTTTTTTGTTTTGTTTTGTTTTTGTTTTTTCGAGACAGGGTCTCCCTGTAGCCCCAGCTGTCCTGGAACTCACTCTGTAGACCAGGCTGGCCTTGAGCTCACAAAGATCTGTCTGCCTCTGCCTCCTGAGTGCTAGGATTAAAGGCATGAGTGCGTCAGCACGCCTGGCTAACCTGGAAAGGTTTTAAAATTAGACTTAACTTAGAACCCTGGTGTCTCTAGAAGCGCCTGTACCCAGTCCTAGGCCTGACAGGTGGGGAGCCCCATGTTTAGAAACGCTGGATCCCAGGGTTCCTCACACAGGGATCCTGGCCTGCTTCCAGCCTTATCACCTTCCCTTCCAGCCTGAGCCAGCTCTGAGGGCCAGGGATATGGAGGTGGCTTGTAGCAGATAGCAGGTTTAATCTAGGCTCCAGCATCTGTCTGTTTGGGGAGGGGCCTTACTGTGTGACTCTAGGGAGGTCACTGCTGGTCACTGTTCTTCCACAGTGGCTAGCTCACTGGCTGACCTAAGGCAGGGGACACCATGGGAGTCCCCAAGGGGGTGTGTTTATGTGTCTGTCTCCATGATGGGTCCCAGCAGGCCTGTGGGACCTCTGGGCTGTGGAGGTCTGGGGTGGCCCAGGACTGCTGCTGGCAGATCTAGGCTTCAGGCTGGGAACCTGCACCCTGGCCCAGTCACACTCAGCCATCTGCCAGCAACAATGTTTCTTTTTTTAATCCCTGAAAATATAGCCTGCCTGGCCTTCCGCAACACAGCTGGTGCGGGGTGGGGGTGGGATAATTACGGCCAGAGTGGAGGCGGTACTGAGGGGCAGGGCCAGGGAGTGGCTGACTGGTGGTTTTGGTTCTCAAACTATGGCCTATGTTGTTTTCAGTTCGATCCACCCACCCAGGGTGCTCCCACCTACCCATCCATCCACTCATCCATCCATCTACCACCCATCCATATATCCATTTATCTACCCATCCATCTACCATCCATTCATCTATCACCCATCCATCCACCATCCATCCATTATCCATCCATCCACTCATCCACCCATCTCTCATCTGCCCATTCATCCACCATCCAACCAACCAACCAACCAACCAAAGGATGATCTATATAGGAAGTGCTGGGGCTGCCACCTATGGGCACCTATGGAGGCATTTGGTGCTGTGCACACAATTCATTTTTTTCTGCTGGCTTTGTACAAAGTACCTGGGTGCTGGACCATGCAGTACTGCCATCGGGTGCTCATCCACAGCCTCGAGACAGGAGATCTTGTCCACAGGGCACAGTGGACAACAGGAACCACTGACTTGAGTTCCCCGAAAGCTAGGAGCCATGCAACCTTGGCTGGGTAAGGGGACTCCTAAGGTCCTGGATTCTTTTTTCTTTTTTTTTTTTGTATGTGTATGAATATACCATCTGCATGCAGGTTTGTGCACCCGTGTCGTGCAATGCTGCGGAGGTCAGAAGAGGANCCCCCCCCCTTTTCGTCCTCCTCCTCTTTTTTTTTCTTTTTTTGTGAGAGAGTCCCCCTTGTACTCTGAAACTTGTCTGGAACTTGCTATGTAAATCAGGGTGGCATGGACCTAACAAAGATCCACCTGCCTCCTCTGAGTGCTGGGATTAAAGGCATGTGCCACCACACCTGGCTCCTTTTTTAATTTTTATTTCCAACTAAAATATTTTGTTTATTATTTTTATGTTTATGAATGTATTACCTGAATGTATCCATGTCTTGCAATGCCCACAGAGGTCAGAAGAGGGTGTGAGATCTCCTAGAACTGGAGTTACACACATTTATAGCTGTCATGTGGGTCCTGGGAACTGAACCCAGGTCTTCTGTGAGAACTACCAGTGCTCTTAAGTACTGAGCCATCTCTCTAGCCTTATTTACAAATTTTTAATGTATGAGTGTATTGCCTGAATGCATGAATGCATGTAGATGCATCAGTGTCATGCAATGCATGAATGCATGTAGATGCATCAGCGCCATGCAATGAATGCATGAATGCATGTAGATGCATTAGCGCCATGCAATGAATGCATGAATGCATGTAGATGCATCAGTGTCATGCAGTGCTCATGGAGCCCTGAAAAGGGAATCAGATCCTCTGGAACCCATTACAGGTAGAGATGGTTGTTAGCTGCCATGTGGGTGCTGGGAACTGAACCTGGGTCTTCTGCAAGAGCAGCCAGTGCTCTTAACCCCTGAACAATCTCTCTAGCCCCAACACTTATTTTTTCAGACCAGGAAGTTCTTGGAGCAAGTCGGGGGACTTTCTTCCTCTTTCCCTTCCCTATCGGAAGTTCCTCCTTTGTCTGGCCCTTGTGTGCAACCTCTGTGCAGACAGCAGACTGTAGAGCCCTGCATCGGCCTCACTTGCTTGTCTTGCATACCCGTAGCTGGAGGACCAGCACTGTATCTCATTCTGGGCAATTTGGCTCAGCAGATCTGTGTTCGGGTCTCAGCTCATATCACTTTGTCCTTTCAGCACTCCAGGGTGGGTGGCAGGTGTGGATCTGAAAGCCCTGGGCGCCCTAGAGAGCCCTTGACCTGTACGTGTGTTAAGGGTGTTCAGGTGTTATGAGGACCAGATCACACTTGGATTTAGAAAGCTAACAGTATGCCACACAGTGCGCATCACCCTGGGAGACCTGCAGGCAGCATGCCCTCCACGGATGGTAGTACTCCTGCCACGCAGCAAGGTGACCCCTCGCAGAGCTACTCGAGGCTCAGGGAGTAGCCTTCAGGCAGGTTTCGGTGGCAAGCGAGTTCGCACTAAATGAGTGGAAAAAATGGGGTTTGCAGAGCGCTTTGGACTTGAGAGCTGGAGAAAGGGACCTACCTGTCTTATTTGGGAAGGTTTCAGGGGTGGTGGGGGTTTGCTGCCAAGGGAGAGCACATCCCCAACTAGGGCCCGAAGTCAGGCCTGACATCAGCCTTCTGGGGCTGCTTACCTTGTCCCAGCCAGTCTCAAGGTCCAGGTGGGAAGAATTCCCAGTGTTCATGCCCTGTAGACTTAGTTTTCATGCTGGTCTCAGGAAGGGGCTGTTGTGACCCCCCAAACAGAGGAGGAATGATTCCCTTAGGATTCTTTTTTTTTGAGACAGGGTCTCCCTATAGCCCCAGCTGGCCTGGAACTCACTCTGTAGACCAGGCTGGCCTTGAACTCATAGAGATCTGCCTGCCTCTGCCTCCCAAGGGCAAGGGCTAGGATTAAAGGTATGCGCCGTTATTTATTTATTTATTTATTTATTTATTTATTTTTGTATATGTATGAATGTACTGTCTGCATGTAGGTTTGTGCACCCGTGTCGTGCAATGCCGTGGAGGTCAGAAGAGGGTCTCGGACTAGGATTAAAGGTATGCGCCGTTATTTATTTATTTATTTATTTATTTATTTATTTATTTTTGTATATGTATGAATGTACTGTCTGCATGTAGGTTTGTGCAACGTGTCGTGCCAATGCCGTGGAGGTCCGAGAGGGTCTCGGATTCCCCTGTGAAACTGGAGTTCTCCTAGGAATTGGAGTTACGACGGTTCTAAGCTGCCTGTGGGTGCTGGGGATCGAACCGGTTTCCTCGCAAGAGCAGTCGTGTGCTCTAACCGCTAGGCTATCTCTCCAGCCCACCATGCCTGGTTTAAAGACGTCTCTTAGCTGCCATGTGGGTGCTAGAAATCGAACTCAGGTCCTCTGCAAGAGCAGTCGATGCTCTTAACCACTGAGCCATCTCTCCAGCCCCTTGGGATCCTTAACCGAATCTCCAACCCCAGCCCAGGATGACCTCTGACCCTGTGGTGCCTGCCAGGTGACTCAGCTCTTGGCCTCTTGCCAGGTAACAGCTGTGTTTAAACAGACTTTGGATCCCTTTGCTACGAAGGGGGCTGGTTTCAGGGACAAGACTGAACCCCGTCCAGGTGCAGAGGCTTTGGGGTGGTCTGCTCCTGGTTGGCCAGTCTCTCTCAGGGCCCTGGCCTTCTAGTTCACCTTAATTTACCTCAATGAACCTGCTAAGTGCAGGATTTTCTAAGACAATTACCCTCTCCTGTAGGGTTCTTCTGAGATGAAGATGGTATACAGGAGCTTTGGGGGTATGAGGCTCCACCTCATGGAGCAGGGAGTGGGGTGGGGGGCAGACAAGCTTTGGGGTTATGAGACTCCACCCATGGGGCGGGGGGTGGATGGGAGGGCAGACAAGCTTTGGGGGTATGAGGCTCCACCTTTATGGGGCGTGTGGGGGGGGGNGTTTATGTGTCTGTCTCCATGATGGGTCCCAGCAGGCCTGTGGGACCTCTGGGCTGTGGAGGTCTGGGGTGGCCCAGGACTGCTGCTGGCAGATCTAGGCTTCAGGCTGGGAACCTGCACCCTGGCCCAGTCACACTCAGCCATCTGCCAGCAACAATGTTTCTTTTTTTAATCCCTGAAAATATAGCCTGCCTGGCCTTCCGCAACACAGCTGGTGCGGGGTGGGGGTGGGATAATTACGGCCAGAGTGGAGGCGGTACTGAGGGGCAGGGCCAGGGAGTGGCTGACTGGTGGTTTTGGTTCTCAAACTATGGCCTATGTTGTTTTCAGTTCGATCCACCCACCCAGGGTGCTCCCACCTACCCATCCATCCACTCATCCATCCATCTACCACCCATCCATATATCCATTTATCTACCCATCCATCTACCATCCATTCATCTATCACCCATCCATCCACCATCCATCCATTATCCATCCATCCACTCATCCACCCATCTCTCATCTGCCCATTCATCCACCATCCAACCAACCAACCAACCAACCAAAGGATGATCTATATAGGAAGTGCTGGGGCTGCCACCTATGGGCACCTATGGAGGCATTTGGTGCTGTGCACACAACTCATTTTTTTCTGCTGGCTTTGTACAAAGTACCTGGGTGCTGGACCATGCAGTACTGCCATCGGGTGCTCATCCACAGCCTCGAGACAGGAGATCTTGTCCACAGGGCACAGTGGACAACAGGAACCACTGACTTGAGTTCCCCGAAAGCTAGGAGCCATGCAACCTTGGCTGGGTAAGGGGACTCCTAAGGTCCTGGATTCTTTTTTCTTTTTTTTTTTTGTATGTGTATGAATATACCATCTGCATGCAGGTTTGTGCACCCGTGTCGTGCAATGCTGCGGAGGTCAGAAGAGGATGTTGGATTCCCCTGGAACTGGAGTTCTCCTGGAATTGGAGTTTCAGACGGTTCTCAGCCGCCATGTGGGTGCTGGGGATCGAATCCGGGTCCTCTGTAAGAGCGGTCAGTGCTCTTAACCGCTAGGCCATCTCTCCCGCCCAGAACTTCCTTTTTTTTTTTTTCTTCCGGTTCTTAGCCTACGCCTTTAACAGCTGTGCTATCTGCACAGCACTTGGATTCTTTCTTGAAGTGGCTTTCTGGTAAGGGAGGAATGGTGGCAGTGCCCGGTCCAGGGCTGGATCCTTGGTGGCCCTGTGCGTGTTCCCAGTACTGTGAATGAAGCAGGATTTTGGTATCAGTTACACACACAAAACATGAATGAATGAACAATCTATGCCTTTCCAGCAGAGACTTCAGACTGACTGGGTAAATGAGACGTGTATTTGGGTCATTACATGTGACAGCAACTAGAGTACATGGTTTGCCAAGAGTTATCCATTCACCAAACACTCCTGAGCTCACTGTGGTCCTGGCATGGTGCCAGGCCCTACATGAAAGATGGTCAGCTGACGGGACTCTGGCCTGCACTGTGTGGGGAGCTGGAGGAGGGGGAACTGGCCTGGTAGGGGACCTGGAGGGAGACAAGCAGAGACATCGGTATGAGCCCAGTCTCTCCTTTCCCCAGACTCCTCCAGACATTCCTCTTTAGCTTCTCTGGCATTGAAGGGTTCTGCAGTCAGGGTGGCTGGGTGCACCAGGCCTGGGCACACTGAACACCAGGTGGCACTCTGAAGGTGAGCCAAGCAAAGGCATCCCCTGGCCAGACTCTCCAGCTCAGCCACCCTCTTCACCCATCTTCCCGGGACAAGGGTGGTCACATGCCATGGCTAAAACCACTCCTACAGTCCTAGCCCAGGTGCTCAACCCAAAATGGACTGTGTGGCTTAGCTTGCGTTGACTTCCTCCTCTTGCCTGCCTCTAAGGCACCCTTCTTCTGGGATCTTCAAAACGTGTAGGGAAAGAAAGGAGGGAAGAGGCTGACAGCCGCTCCAGCCGAGGGACTCTCCTTGGGGCTGGCCGCTGGCCACCTGTTACAGTGTCCTGTGGGCCTGCTGGGCAACTGCTTTTAGTTTGGGTGCGGTGTGAGGAGCTGGGGGCTTAGGGGAAAGTGTCCCCTTCCCCTCAAGCTAGGAAACCTCACTGGGCCTCAGTTTCCTACCGTGTCATGTTTGAACCAGGAGTGTGCAAATGAACATGCCACGGGGGGGCGGGGGGCTATGCCACGTGTGCGTGGCAGGGAGAACAGGCCCTGGGGGTGGGGGTTCTAGTGACGCACCCGATGGGAGCAGCGCGCCCCTCTGCGTCCCTGGGCTCTGCTGTACTTTTGGGGTGTGCGTCAGGAGGCTGTGCTCCTAGACCCTCGGCCTGCGGGGGTGAGGAAGGGGTCTCCGCCATGTCTTTGGGGTGCAGTGGGGGTTGAGCTGGAGCGCACTTCGGGCTGGGGGGCGGTAGGAGAGGACGCTTCCGGGAGCGGGTGTGGCGGGAGCGGGAGCAGCCGGCTGGGCGGGCATGGAGGGGTGGCGAGTCCCGGCTTCCGGAGGTGGAGGTGCGGGGTGCGGGGTGGGGGCCCTAGTCGCTCGCTCTTTAAAAGGCCAACCGAGGCTCTGCGCGCTCGGCCCGCACTTGCCGTGCAAACTTGCGGACTGGGCTCGCGCGTGCGGTGCGGCAGGGCCGTGGGCGCCGGGAGCGGTGCGGCCCCCTTGGCCCTCGGCCCGCACTCCCGGCGCTCGCGCCCCTCCCGCGCCGCCTCGCTCCCGGTCCCTCGCTCTCCAGCGCGCTCTCTCGCTCGCTCTCATTTTCTCCCCGCCACTGCCGCTGCCGCTGCCGCCGCGGCGCTGCCAGGTGCCCGCATCCGGCTCCGCTGCGCTCCTGCCCAGCCCGGAGCCTCGGCGCACGCACCGCCTCGCCAAGCCTCGCCTCGCTTCGCCCGCGTTCTCGGGCTGCACGCCGGGCTCCGCGGCGGCGGCGGCAGCAGCAGCAGCAGCAGCAGCAGCACCGTGGCCGCCGCTCCCCGCTCCGTCTCCACCGGAGCAGCTGCGGAAGAACGAGCTTGGCCGCCAGCTCATCCCCGCTGCGTCCGGGACTCCGGGCGGCTCCGTGTCCGGCTCGGTCCGCAGCGTCAGCATCGCTCGCCGCGGCCAGGGCTCCCGGGACCGCGCGGACCCGTGGCCGCCCACCGCCTCCCTGGGCCCCGGGGCGCAGCCGACCCCTGGCCGCCGCGTCCACCTCCCGGCGCGCGGTGAGTTGTGGCCCGAGGGGACCGAGTCTTCTGGCCAAGGAGGGGACCCCGGCGCCTGGGGAGGGGTCTTCTGCGAGCTCCCGCGCGCCGGGAGGAGGGCGCGGGACCCAAGCGGAGGGGCTCCTTTCGGGGCTGGGGCCGCCCCTCCGACGCCCCCGAGGGGACGGGGCAGGCTCTTTGCGGGTCTGAGGGAAAGTGGAGCGGGGGGCTGTGTCGGGCTGCACGGAGGTGGTGGCGCCAGCCTGGGTGGGGGTGGTGACACCCGCGCCCCTCTGCGGAGAGGCCGGGTGGCGGGGGTGCTGGCCGGGGTGTGCGCCTCTGGCTCGCGGTCGCCGGCCCCGCACCGCGGCTCCTTTCCCGGGCACTGCTCTGGCCCCCGGTGCCATCTTCGCCACTCGCCCGCAGCTGCCGCTGTTTGCGGTGGCGCTGCAGGTCTGGGGTCTCTCCGCAGCCCGGGAACCCCGGGTCAGGCGCTCTCTGGACTCCCGGGACCGTCCCCTGCGTGAGACCCTAGAGGACCGAGAGTGTCGGCCGCATTCCCGCAGCGGGCCGGCCGCGTGCATCCGTGGGCGCTGTGCGCGCGCGTGTCGCGGGAGGTCCCTGCTCCGGGGTCGGCTCCCCGGCGCCCGCGGGCGGCAGCTCCCCTCCCCGTGCGGGGGCGGGGCAGGCCCGAGGCCCGACCGCGCGCCGGCGCCCCCGCAGCCGCGCTCCCCAGCTGTTTGTGCTGAGCAGCAGCTCGGCGCCGGGGAGTCCTGAGCCCGAACGACTAGCGCCCTCTGCCCCTAGGCCCTAAGCGACACCCTCACTGTCACACTAGCCTTTTTGGAGGGGGCACCTCATTTCTCCCCCTTCCTTTCCTCACCATGCCTGTCTCTGGCCAGGGAGAAAGCTGGTTTTGGGGACACCTCCTGAGCTGAATTCGCGGGGCTGCGGTGCTCCAGGTCACATGCGTCAGTGTAGTGGCCACCCTGCTGGGTGTCTGGCAGGAGGTGTGCCCGAGTGTTCCTGTCACAGACACCCCCCTCCATTCTGGATCGGGACTTAGGGCAGAGAGGCAGTGCTCAGAGAGTTAATCTCCCGAGCACCCCCTATCTCATAAGGATTTTCTGCAGCTCAGTCTGACATCCAGCCAGTCCTGGGAGGAGGGAATTCTCCCTGAAGCCCTCAGGGTGGCCTGGGCTTGGCCAGCTTTCCCCTAGGCCTGGGTTCCCAGTGCGTGGTGGCGTTAGTGAAGATCTGAGAACTTCCCACAGGAGCCTGGAGACTCCTGGTGTGTGTACGTGCGTGTGTGCGTGTGTGCGTGCGTGTGTGTGTGTGTGTGTGTGTGTGTGTGCGCGCGCGTATGTGTGTCTCACCCGAAAGGACCACCATCACTGTTACAGGGCGGGCTATATGGAGCCAGCCCTTCCCTTCCTCTCTCCCCAGGACTGCTTCCCAGACAGCCCCCCTAGTCTCGGTCAGATCTTTGAGCTGGGTGAGGATCCCTGGGAATAGTGCCCCTGAGCTTTTTGCTCAGCTCTGAGTTGTGTGCCTGCCCTCCTGGGAAATAGGTGGCCCGTGTTTTCTGTGACTGTCCTCACCTGCTAGCATCCTGTTACCACTCAGGGAGAAGCACCCTCAGAAGTGACCTCCCCACCCAGAAGCTAGCAGTGTTCAGCCAAGACCATGCATAGTGGATCTTCAGGCATGCTCAGAGAGGGGTTCTGGCTAAACACAGCCTGTCATATAGAACAGGTCCCCAGTGGGAGGAAGGGAGCAGGAACAGGCTAGGAGCTAGCGACTCTCCTGGCCCCTGGCCTAATGCAGCCTGCTTCTCCTCTCCGCTGAACTCCTCAAAGAAGCTGATGTCTCCAGGAGCTTGGTGACCAGCTCGAGTGAACCGTGTGAGGGTTAGAAGGGCCTGGAAGGACTCTGCACCTTATCCCCATCCTAAGGGGTCCACAGCCTAACCTCTGGCTGTTGGGCCATCCCCACCCCACCACAGGGAACTGCTGGTAGTGAGAGATGGAGTGGAACCCATGGACTGTTCAGCCTTGTAATTATAGCTGACAGACATGTCCTCGCCCCTAGACAAGTATGGAGCAACAGCCCCTAATTACCACCCAACCCAAGACATCTGCCCACCCCTGCTGTCCTCCTCCTCTCAGAGGAGAACCCAACTTTCCAGTGGGCTGGTCCTGCTGGCAGCCCGGGCAGCTGGGCCTGTCCTGCCTGCCCCTAGAAAGTTTGCTCGCTTCTTGGGAATGCCACTGCCCATGACCTGGAGACGGCGTCCAGAGGCAGGCGTCCAGAGGCTGGTGTGCAGAGGCTGGCGTCCAGGCTGCTAGGGCTGGCAGGAGGGCTGAGGGCTGAACACTCCCACCTGGGGAAGAAGCAGAGGGACTTGGGGGGAGCATCAGCTTCCTGTCAGTCCCACCAAGAGTTTGTTTTCATGAGCTCTATCTTAGTCAGCTGGGAGCTCCCAAAAACCAAGCTGAGAGAGGGCTGGGGAGGTGGCTCTGTCAATGGAGTGCTTGCAGTAGAAGAAGGAGGACCAGGGTTTGGATTCCCAGCACCCACGCAAGAAAGCCATGCAGGGTGGTATACCTGTAGTTCCAGCACTGGGGAGGTGGAGACAGGTGGATCCTTGGAGCTCAGGGCCAGCCAGCCTAGCCTAATCAATGAGCTTCCTGCACAGTCAGAGACCCTGTCTTGAAGATAGGTGGAGGGGCTAGAGAGATGGCTCAGCAGTCAAGAGCACCAGCTGCTTTTGCAGAGGACCCAGTTTTGTTCTCAGTACCCACATGGTGGTTTAAAACTCCAGTTCCGGGGCTGGAGAGATGGCCTAGAGGTTAAGAGCACCGACGCTCTTGCAGAGGACCCGGGTTCGATCCCCAGCACCCACATGGCAGCTGAGAACCGTCTGTAACTCCCAATTCCAGGAGAACTCCAGTTCCAGGGGAATTCAACACCCACTTCTGACCTCCGAGGCATTGCACGACACGGGTGCACAAACCTGCATGCAGACAGTACATTCATACAAATAAATAAATAAATAAAATTAAACAAACAAAAAAACCTCCAGTTCCGGGGGATCTCACACCCTCTTCTGGCTTCCATGCATATTGCATGCATGTGATGCACTTACATACATGCAGGCAAAACACTCATACACATAAAAAAAAATCCAAAAAAATAATTTTCAGGGCATGGCTAGTTAATCCTAGCGCTCAGAAGGCAGTGGCAGCCAGATCTCTGTGATTTCGAGGATGTCATATTCTAGAAAACAAGTTCCAGGCCAGCCAGGGCTACATAGTGAGACCTTGTTTGAAACAAAACAGAAGGAAACAAAAGGTAGAATGACTGAGGAAGACTCCTGAAGTCTACTTCTGGTCTCCACTCATACACGTGTACCATACATGCATAGACATATTACACATGTGACTGCACCCCCGCACACATCCCCTCAGTTGGGAGATGTCATTCTTGGGCTTATGGAGTGCAGGCTGTGTCCTCGGCCCCCTCCTACCGGCTCCTGTCTCCGGCCTCACAGTGCTCCTCTCCCTCCCAAGTCTGTGGCTTCTCATTCCCAGCAAACGTCCTTTTCTTGCCACCAACTCCTTTGCCCCTGCCAGAGTGGCTGTACAGCAGATACTATAGAAGGGACATCCTTAGAGAATCAGACACTGGCTCTGAGCCGGCTCAGCTCAAAGCTGCCGTGGCTTCCAAGCCCACAAGCCGAGAGAGGGCATTCTACCTTGTCTTTGTTGTGTTGGTTTCTTCTTTTTTTTGGGGGGGGGCTTTTTGAGACAGGGTCTCCCTGTAGCCCCAGCTGTCCTGGAACTCACTCTGTAGACCAGGCTGGCCTTGAACTCACAAAGATCCACCTGCCTCTGCCTCCCAAGTACTAGGATTAAAGGTGTGAGCCACCACGCCCGGCTGTTGTGTTGGTTTCTTGGCAGAGCAAACACCCCAAAGATGGTAAAAGTCACCTCCCTTAAATGAATTCTGGTCCTTCTCGATGTGTGTTATTATGAACTGCACTGTCTAGCAGTCTCATGGTGGCAGGTGTTAATATGTATGTACGCGAATATACTAAGTGAATTGGGTGACATGGTGCGTAATGGCATTATCGGGACCCCATTCAATTAAAGTAGATATTATCCACAGTAATTGGGAAATGACAGCCCATAATGACAGCCTGTGCCATTTTAGGCCCTAGTGACACAGTCTAGTTAAGCCACGGCTCTCCTGGAGAAGGCACAGCTACCGTCATTGTGATGAGAAAGAGTGATGGCTGTGAGACCAGGCCGACTCAGCAGCTGCTCCTGTGGGCAGGGCCAAGGTGTGGGAGCTAGAATCCTGGGTCCCCGGATGTGTCCCCTCATCCTGGGGTAACTGAAGCCAGCCATTAGACTTTTTCATTGGGGCAGGACTTCAAGTAAAAAATTAAATACTGCTCCAGCTACAAAGCTGTCTTAAGGTTTAAATATAGAGATGAAGATCAGGGAGTCGACCTGAATTCTGGAGCTCCAGGTGGGCGCTGTCACAGAGCCGTCATCACTGTGCCTTTCTGGTGGGTGGACTCTGTGTGGCCTCGGGATGGGAGTCCTACCCTCTGCTTTAGCTTTGCCCGTGGCTGTGCAGCAGAGCAGGCCAACCACCCACTCCAGGGCAGTACTGGGGGTGGGTGCTGTGTTTAAGGAGGGGACAGGATGAGGAGGGAGCGGTGGCTGAGATGAGATGGCAGTAGTGCCAGCCATGAACCCAGATGCTGTACACTGGGGACTTGTGCTGGAAAGCTGGGGGTGGGGGATGGGGAGGATAGGTCAAGGCTCGTGGACATGGGGCCTTGAAGGGTGGAGACGTGGCAATGTGAACTTTGAAGACCTGAGGAGCAGCAGAAGAGGTTTCTGGGCTGGACTGATGGGACGGATGGCGGATGCCCTGTGCACTGAATGGTGACAGATGGATCACAGTGATGAGACTTCCTCCAGCCGACACGGCAGCCGTGGCCTGCACAGGTGGCAGCCATGGCCCGCACAGGTGGCTGCTCTTCTGGGCTTCTGCTTTCCTTTATCATGAGCCCCTGGTTACCGAACCCAGAGCCACTGTTTTCGGCCTTGCCCCCCTCAGCAGTCTCTTCACCATCCCTGCACTGCAGGAGTGTTGGCCTCCTGTTCCTCAGTGTAAAACGCTAAGCCCGTGCCCACCTCAGGGCCTTTGCACTTAGGTTTCTTTCTCCTTGAATTTGCCTTTTCCTGGAGATCTCTCCCTGTTCCTGCTTTTAATTTCTGTTGGAGTGTCTCCACCTCAGAGAAGCCTTCCCTGATGATCCTCTTCCAAAGAGCCCCTCTGGGTACCTGCCTCATCCCGGGGGGCACCACGCAGCTCTTGCACCTCCTCCCACCCCCAGCTATCCAGTTGCATGCAGGGGTGTGTATCTGTGTGTGTGGGTTCGTACATCTGTTTCAGAGCAGGGCCAGCACACCACGAGTGCAGAGCTTACTTTTGAAGATCATCCTGAGTGGCTCAACAGTCGTGGCAGAAGACACTGTATTCTTTTTTCTAAATTTATTTTTATTTATTATATAAGTAGACCCATGTCATGCTGTGCCTAGGGAAGTCAGAAGAGGGTGTTGTATCCCCTGGAACTAGGAAATTATGGAAGGTTGTTAGCTAACCATGTGGGTGCTGGGATTCAAACCCTGGACCTCTACAAGAACAGCCAGTGCTCTTAACCACTGAGCCATCATTTAATGCTTGACCACACATGAGGGTCACAAGCATTGGTTTTAGGGCTGGGTCCCTACTGTCCCTCAGTGGGCTAGCACAGCTGCTTCAGGGCAGGGATCTGGCTCTGCCTGTAATTTATTTAGCATCTTTTTTTTTTTTTTAATGAACATTGAATGAAGCACAGGAGATGCAGATGAAGAGGAGATAGTCACTTGGACCCTTAATATGTTCCCAGCTCATCAGCAACAAAGTGAGGGGCCTGGGGTATTTGCTACAGGGTCTGGAGTAGTCTGGGCAGGCTTCCTGGAGGAGGCTCTCAGCTGCTTCTGGAAGGGTGCAATTCCAGCTGCAGTAGACTTTCCCACTTGTTTCCTCTGGCGTTAAGCTGAAGAGTTTCTTCTGTCCATCTCCATGCTCTTTCTCTCTTTCTATTCACATTTCTCCAGTGCTTTCCGTCCTGTGGAGAACCAGTTGCCTTTCAGTCAGGCCTGTCTCTGGCAGGCCTGGAGGGATGGCTGGGGAAGTGGAGCCTGGGTTTCAGAACTTGATGGGTTCCCAGTCTGGGGTGGTAAGAGGTGGACTCCCCCAGGGTGCGTTCTGTTCTCAGGAGGTGACTGTAGGGGTGCTGAGGGACCCAGAGCTGTCTGTCTTCTAAAATGAAGCTGGATCAGCTTAGGGGCAGGAGGCTGGTGGTGGAAAGTTCCAGTTACCTCTTCTCTGTAGATCAATCTTATGGTCTAAGCCCATGCTTCAAGTGCCACTGCTAGAGCTTCTTTAGGTTAGAGGGTCCTGTAAGGGGTCCTGTAAGTACAGAGGATGTCACCTGGTGAGGAGCACAGGGCCCCTCCATCTCTTCATAGCACCCAGTCTTCATGTCACTCAAGGCAGGGACTTCAGGGTGCAGAGGCCACAGAGAACATGGCCTATGTCTGCTGTATGCCAGACCGAGCAGAAGTGCTGGCCTCGGGCAGACAAGATATTGTGAGCTTTTTCACTGGGCATCTGTGGGGTTGGGGAGGCTTTGGGTGACCTGCTTCCCAGGTCTGGAGCTGTCCTGCCCCTTAGGGAGGAGAATGTCTAACAAACCACATCTTTGCTGGGCAGAGGGGTCTCTGGAAGGGTGGGTGGGGTGGAGAGGGGCTGAGGTAAATAGGGAAGAGGCCTTCAGTTCCCCCTCATTTGGAGTGTGAGATGTGAATGCCGAGGTGTCTACACAGCTTGAGGAGATTTAGGGGAGATCCTCACTCAGCATCAAAGTCCCCAGGTCTGAGCACCTGGGCTGGGAACAAATGTGGAGGGTTATGGACAGACCGCAGAGCAAAGGGGACAGAGCCTGGTGCAGAAAAGCCGAGGGTGTGGTCTGGGCTTCACCAGATCCCCCTGCTGCTCTGGGGCTGGCCTGCCATCTCTGAGTGCCCACCCCCTTCCAGGGGCATGACCCTCACAGGGCCTCGTGCAGTGGCTCCCCCAGCCCCGGGAAGATACAAAAGGTTATTCTTGATTTTTTAATGTTTATTCTGGTGTTTGGGTTTTATTCTGTTTTATTGGTTTTGGAAGAATAAAAAGTGGCTCAGTGAAAAGTCACCAGCTATGGAGCGTCATGGTGGTTCTGTGGGGTTCCGTGGCCTGTGGTTCTTCCTGGCTCAGGCCATGCCTAGGAGGAACGGCTGACGTCAGAAAAGCAGGATGCACCTGGCTGTGAGGACTTTGCAGTGCCATTCCACACTGCCCTCAGGTGGCACAGGCCCTTCCTAGGTCCCCACCCCTTCTGGACTGCAGCCCATCCCAAGCTCCACAATGTCCTTATTCACTGTTCTGGAATGTTCTGGAAAACCTCTTTTAGTGTTGGTCTGTGAACTGATGCCCACCTTCTCTTCTGATTTTCCTCCTCTGGTGCCAGCCTTGTCTTCCCCAGGGGCCCTGGGTACGAGGGCGGAAGAGGACTGAGCCCAGACAGTGCTGCAGGGAGGAGGGAGACCTTGGACTGCAGCTGTTCTGGGGAGAGGCACCCCTCACTGCCCCATCTGAGCTTCTCTGGCTATTTTTAGTAGGAGGGGAGAGTTGGGGCCTAGGGATGAACTTCAAAGAAGCCCCTCTCTCGCTGCAGGTGGAGCTGCCGTCCCCAGAGCTGCTCTCTGCCTCCTTTTGGGTATTTTTACTTCCTCCTTGTTCCTGTTACAGCATCAAAGGACAGGGGAGGCTGAAGGAGGTGTGTCTGCCCAGTCCTTCGGAGGTACTCAGGAATGGCAGGCCTACCTGGAGGGCCAGGGGGCCTGTTGTGGCCAGGGGCTAGGAGCTGGACCCAGGAGGGAGGCTTTGTGGGGGATCTGGCCAGCTGGGGCTACTGTGATTCTGATCCTGTGCGTGCTGGCCTTTCTCCTCTCTGGGCTCCCTTCCTCTGTGCCCTGACCATCAGAGGAGTGTGTCACGTGCAGAGCCTGCGCTCCAGCAGACGTGGGCAGTGAACCTCTGAGAAGGGCCGCAGGCCTGAACAGGGCCTCTGCCAGGAGATGCTGCATCTGGGCTCCAAGCCTCCTTGATACAGCTCACATTCTGTCAGGGTGCCAACTCCCTCTACGTGATACCTCAGCAGGCCTGAGGGACTGTCTTGCCCAGCAGTGAAGTGGCCAGGGCATTGGGCAGCCTGCATACGCCTGCGATCTGTGTTGTTGAAATGTTCTGTGTAGCAGCTGCTTGTCTGTGAGATGAGGTTAAACATGGTACCCAGCTCTGGGCCAGCGAGTCATGCCTTTACAGTGCCTCTGTGGTCATTCAGCTGGATGGCATGTCTGTGCCCTGCTTCCACACAAGTCAGGGGACTGCAAATGTGCCAAGTGTGCCAAGGGGCAGCATGGTGGCCACACTGGAGCCTCCTTCCACCTGCCCAACTTACAGATTTGGATCTGAGACCCAGACGTGCCTGCCTGGTAAGGCAGTACAGGGTGCTGGGGCCTCCATGGGAACGCCAGTCTCTTCTGGACTACCTGTCAGTTCATGGCATGGGCTGCTCAGTGTCCCCATAGGCCCTTTCCTATGGCCACCCAGAAAGTGACCTGATAAACTCATTCAGCATGAGGGATGCACAGAGGTAGTCTTAAGTCCATCCCAAGACTCTGCTCCTGATCCTCAGCCCTAGGTCCAGTCCTTCTGGTGTTCTGGTTTTCGACCTGGCATGTCTGGGACAGTTATGGGTTGCCTCACTGGCAGAGTGGGGCTAAGTGGAATTGAATTAGTCACTATACTATCCTGGCTGCTAAGGAGTTCATGTAGATGGAACAGAAGAGGAAGGGTGATGTGTATGTAGCTCAGTGGTAGGTAGGGCTGCCTAGCTTGTGCAAGACCCTGGGTTCACTTCCCAGGAGAACACACACACACACACACACACACACACACACATACACACACACACACACACACACACAAACACACAATGTGAGGTCCCCACAACCAGAGATGTCTAGGATCTGGTGAGGCTGGACTCAGGTCTGGCATCTTGTTCTCTGTACTTGGGGACCTCAGCAGATAGATTGGCAGGTGGAGGAGGCAAGGCTCTGAGACCCCTGCTGGTCCTTGATGGAGGCATCCCATTTCTGGGGGGATCTCTACATCAAAACCCCAACTCTTTCAACTGCCTGGGACAGAGTGGCCAAACGGCTAGCTGGCTTCATTTGACGTTATGGAGGAGGGGGTTTGGGGTGAGGTTTCACCTCCCAACCCAGCCCTGACTCAGCTTCCAACAATTCTCTGGGTAGCCTTCAAGTGGAGTGGGGAACCTGCTGGCTTCAAAGGGGGGAGACTGGAACCCCAGGGGAAATTAGCCCAAATTAGCTGTGAGAAGGAGGAAGAGCTGTGTTTTCTCCTCTACCCCTGCAGATAAATATTTAATCACAACAACAATAATAATGACAATGATTACAATAATGTGCAGAGGCTCAGGCTACAGCTGGAGTCCTATAGAGATGGAGGGAGGCCAAAGGAAGTAGAGGAAGAGGAAGACCGGGACAGGTGCTGGGTCCCGGCCTCTGCTCTGAGCACGTTCGTGGCTGGGGTGAGCGTGTGGAAGCGGAGGACCACCTCACCCCTGACCCCTCAGTTTGCTCCTTCCTAGCACTGAGGAGTCATAGCTCCTGGCTAGCTGCTCTCTTCCCAGGGTCCCAGCTTCCCTTTGGATCCTCCCGAGTCCCCTGTACAGTCGAGTTTCAGGCTCACAGCTGTGAGCTGGGAGGTGTTTGTGGAACTCACACAGTGCTCTCCCAGGGCCGCAGTCTCTCTTGTGTGGTTGGGCTGAGGGGGCAGGTGTCTTGCTGAAGCTTCTAAGGGTGATGTTGAAGGGCCCATTCCTCCCCAGCCATGCTTGGTGTCTGCAGGAGTACTGGCCTTCGAGGGTAGTGGGCCCAGGCCCCTGGCAGGTCTTCAAACATGACCCAGTTTCCGCCTTCAGCTCTGCATTCCCCAGGAGCTGGGCCGCAGCCGTGGAAATCTAGTGGAGATTTATGGCGTCTTTGGCGATAACCTCCCAGCTCCGTTTCCCAGGCTCCTGATGAGGGATCAGAATAGCTAATGTCTTCTTCAGGCTGGGGTTTGATAGTCTCTCTCTCTCCCCCCCCCCACCAGGTTGGTAGGAGAGGATCGGAGCTGTTTTCTTTTTCCTTGATGCTAAGATTCACCAGGCCAGGAGCACGCTTCTCTTTCCACAACCAGATACAGCAATCTTTGGTGGGAACGAAGATCCAAACCCTTCGGCCTCTAGGACCACTGCCTGTGGTCTGTGGCCTTGGCCTGCGTGGGCCACTGAGTATCATCAAGTGTCCAGAAGGAGGTGGGGAGCTGTGGCATGGGCTGCGCCGGCAGCGGCGGCCGTCCTTGGTTGCACAGTTGCTGAAGCTGCCCTGCTCATGTGTGCGCAGGCCAGGGGGCCCAGAGCCTGCCAGGGCTGAGTGGGGCCTGCTGTTCATGGGTCTCTAGGCCTTTCCAAGATGCCTGGGAAGAGAGGCCGGGGCTGGTGGTGGGCCCGGCTGCCCCTCTGCCTGCTCCTCAGTCTTTATGGCCCCTGGGTACCTTCATCCCTGGGGAAGCCCAAGGGTCACCCCCACATGAACTCCATCCGCATCGACGGGGACATCACGCTGGGAGGCCTGTTCCCTGTGCATGGCCGGGGCTCCGAGGGCAAAGCCTGCGGGGAGCTGAAAAAGGAGAAGGGCATCCATCGGCTGGAGGCCATGCTGTTTGCTCTGGACCGCATCAACAATGACCCGGACCTGCTGCCCAACATCACGCTGGGCGCCCGCATTCTGGACACCTGCTCCAGGGACACCCACGCCCTTGAGCAGTCCCTGACCTTTGTGCAGGCGCTCATCGAGAAGGACGGGACAGAGATCCGCTGTGGCAGTGGTGGCCCACCCATCGTCACCAAGCCTGAACGTGTGGTGGGCGTCATAGGAGCTTCCGGGAGCTCTGTCTCCATCATGGTGGCCAACATCCTCCGCCTCTTCAAGGTTAGTGCCTTCCGTGGCCCAGGGTGCCTGCCCAGTGGCTCCTTACTTCCTGCACAGGAGAGTGTATGTGAATAGGGGGGCTCTCAGGCTCCGGGCCACGCGGGAGCGTGGGAAGAGTGGAGCTAGGGTGTTGGCCGAGGACCTGGTCTGGACGCTGGCCACGGTGTTGAGGCAGCGGCTCCTCCCTTGGATCCTGAACCTGGAAGAGGAAGAAGTGTGACAGAATGTCAGAGAGGAGAGAGAGGCAGACGGATGGATGGATGGGCAGATGATGGCAGTGTTGGAGATTGCCAGGGAGAAAAGCAAGACTTTTGTTTTGACATTGTTCTCAAATAATTGCAATTCCCAAGAAAGGTGTGTTTTTCTTCTGGTAGTCGAGGAAGCCCCTGGTGGCCCTCCCGCAGTTCCAGCTGGAGAACATCGGCCTGATTTGGGGATGGGGGTGGGACTGTGGGACCTGGAGGGTGCAGAGGGAAAGGCGTCCTGGGGGAGCAGGCCAGGCCTCCAGCCCTGAGCCCTGAACCGAGCCCCGGCATCCCTCCTGCCCTCCCAGCCACACACCTTCCTCTCTCCCTCCGGAGCCCCGCCCTGCCCCCTCCTCTGCCTCCTTTCCTCTCTTCCTGGGGCCAGAGCTGCTGATTTGCAATTCAATTGGAGCCAAGTGCTTCGCTAAGCTGCTAAAACAACTGAAATCTACCAGGGAGAGGGAAAAAAACGTTACAAGCATTTTACCAATAATTATGCACCGGCTCTTCTCCCCCAGAGCCTGCCTTGTTGGCTCTGTGCTTGTGGTTGGGGGGGGAGTGTAAGGAAGGGGAGGGCACCAGAAGAGGCCGCTGCTCTGCCCTCTTCCCTCTGATGCTGACCTCTGGGGCCCTTTGGTCTCCAGAACTGGCTGAGGCCTGGGAGAAGCTATGGGTGTACTCCTCCGGGAAGAGTAGAGGGGGATCCCTCTCACCTGGAGTGGAGTTCCTTTGCCCAGTTCCCAGGATGCATCAGGACTTGGGCGGGGGTGCTGCCACTAGGAGGCTGCAGTCAGGGAATGAGTGGGGGGAGGATCCCTGGCCAGTGGGGTAGGATTTTTCACCCCACTGAAGGGTGTGTACACATCCTGCCTGCATGTGCAGCCATCGTGTGTGTGTGTGTGTGTGTGTGTGTGTGTGTATGTGTGTGTCTGTGTCTGTGTCTGCGTGTGTCTATGTGTATGCGTGATTATCCACTGTGCCTTGTGGTTCTGAAGAGAGCCTTTTCCTGGGCTATTGGGTTTACTTGATTTGGGTGTTGGACCAGCAGGAAACTCAAAGAAAACGCTACTCCTACAGTGGGCATTTCAAATGCTCCCTGGGGACTGCACTGCCCTGACCAGGGGTTCTTAGAGGACTGCTTACAGTGAGTTGGGCTCCCCCCTAAACTGCTACCCTCATGAAGAAGAGGGGCAGCAGGATGCTGGGCCTGTTGGTCCCTGGCCTGCCCCAGTGAGTCACTCAGACCCAGACAGTCTGGGGAAGGAGGTACTCTGGACCACCCAGCAGAGGGCACATGCTCTGGGCTCCCAGTGAAGCTGTCTGAGCTCCCATACCCCAGGAAGGCTTACTGTAGGTTTAGCAGGTGCTTTCTTATCTGAGGTTTGCATGGAACCCTTGGACTCTGCTGAGAGCTCAAGAGGCCAAACTTCAGTGGAAGGCCCTCCCAGTACCCAGTAAACAGGAAGGAGGACCCTTGTTCCAAGGGCACTGGCCCCCTGACCTGCAGAAACTCAGCACAGTCCATCTGGGTGTCCGGTTTCAAAGCATATTTATAGGAATGTGGATACTTTGGGGACAAGGTACTTAGGGCCCACCCCACAAAAGTGGCTGTGACTTCTGTTCTCCCCAAAGATGGGGTGGTTGGGTATGAGGGGGTTGGGGCTCCTCATCCTCTGTCCCTCTAGTCAGAAATGAATAGGCCTGAGTGTTTAGTCTGTCCCTCTTCAGGTCACAGGAATCAGTGCAGGCTGCACTGATTGTGAGAGGACTGTGGGAGTCCTGGGGAGAGAAGGGACAGGTCCTGATAGAGGGGACTGTTGGGGAGAAGAGGCCAGCGGGCAGTAGCCAGACGGCTGTGGTCTGTGTTCCCTGGGTCCCTTTTAGTGGTGTTAATGGCCCAGGCTGGCCACAAGAAGCCTCCTCAATAATTAAGCTGGTAGAAATGAGAGGCTGGGCAAGAAACTCAAAAACCGTTTACAGAGACAAGAAGGTTGAACTTTGTGGAGGGAGGGAGGGTGGGGGAGGAGCTGAGGGGAGGTGGCACTGGGGCCTGGCAGGGATCTGTCCCCTAAGTGGGCACTGTCTGGCTAAGTGGACACTACCTGTCTAAGTGGACACTGCCTGGCTCCGCCACCCTATTCTGATAGAGACACTCCTGTGTGTGGGGGGGGGGCGCTGGACTTTGCCACTGTGATTACTGCTTTCCTTCCTCCTGAGCAAGGTTCTGGTGACCCCGCCAGGAGATCTAGGCCTGGGAACAACCTGTGGACAGCCTGTCTGTAGGGTGTTGGACAGCCTGTCTGTAGGGTGTTGGGCAGCCTGTCTGTAGGGTGTTGGGCAGCCTGTCTGTAGGGTGTTGGGCAGCCTGTCTGTAGGGTGTTGGGCCGCTTCTACTCCCCATTGACAGCCAGCTCACACAAATTGCGTGGAAAGTGGGATGTGAATTCAGGCTTTTGGGGGCCAGATGCCTGGCTCTGGGGATCCATAGGCCTGGCTCTGGGGATCTATAGGCCTGACAACTTCTACCTCTCACTTCCTCTTCTTTGGCCTCAGCTTGGCCTGTTCTCCCAGGAGTGTTTGGGGGATGCTGTGAGGTGTCTAGCTCCCAAGGATGTGGCCGTATATACCATATTGTGGGGACAGCCCTGCCAGGCCCTCCAGAACCACTTGACCCTACTCCGTATCAGTCATTGACACCAGAGTGTGAATGATCCAACAGGATCTTTTCCTGAGAGCAGATGTTGCTGGGAGGGGGAGGACAGTACAGGCTCCTGAGAGGAATCGGGTTTTCGAACAGAGCACCTGTATGGAAGTCAGACTGTTTAAATGGGAGAGAGCTGAGGCCTGGTCAAGGGCGGGAACCTGTGTGGTAGGTGAACTTGTACTCTATAGTCAGACAGCCTGGGACCCTGGCTCAGCATGCAGGTCAGCCTTACCTGGCAGATGACAGTGGCCCCAACCTCCCTGACCAGGTGGTGGTGGGGATTAGGAGTTAGGATGTGAGCAAGGCCAGCAGGGTGCCTGGCACACAGTCAGCCTGCAGGAAATGTCATGCCCAGCTTGGAGCTGGGCCTTAAGTCAGTGTGAGAGACTCCACTGATGCAGAAAAGCTCCAATCAAGCAGGCTGCAACAGACGGTGACCTTTGAGGCTGATCCTGGAGAGTTCCGCCATCTGCTGGGCCTCTGTCCGTCTCATCTTCCAGTGAGGGCTCCATGCTTAGAGTGTTGACTGAGCAGCCTATGTCACCATGGGTAGTGACAGTGTTCTTGCTGGCCTCTGTTGGGGGGGAGGGTCCCCAGCCTGGTCAGTGCCTGGAATCATCTTTTCCCCCTTCCCTTCCTTCCCTCTCCCACCCTCCCTCTCCCTCTCCTTCCCTCTCCCACCCTCCCTCTGCCTCTCCTTCCCTCTCCCACCCTCCCTCTGGTCTCCTTCCCTCTCCCACCCTTCCTTAAATTTGAGGTAAGGTTGAGGCTGACTTGGAACTGCTCGTCCTCTGCCTCTGCCTCCTGAGTGCTGAGATTACAGCATGTACCGCACCCAGTTTATGCTGTGCTGAGGATGGAACTCAGGGCTTCCTGCTTGATAGGCAAGCACCCTGCCAACTGAGTTCATTCCCAGCACCTAGAATTTTCCTTCCTTCCTTCCTTCCTTCCTTCCTTCCTTCCTTCCTTCCTTCCTTCCTTCCTTCCTTCCTTCCTATTTATTTTTGTGTTTTTGAGACAGGGTCTCCTTATAGCTGCAGCTGTCCTGGAACTCACTGTGTAGATCAGGCTGGCCTTGAACTCACAGAGATCCACCTGTCTCTGCCTCTGGAGGGCTAGGACTAAAGGCTTGCACCACCATGCCCAGCAGAATCATCTTCCTGAAGTCCAAATGGAATCTGCTGTCCTGGTTACCTAAACCTTGTATTGAGTTCCCATTGTGCTTGGCAGTGCCAGTTCCCACCTAGCGGTGGCCTATGCCACCTGATGCCCTCATGCACATCCCTTTCTCTAGGGTGCACCCCAGACAAGCCAGGCTGTCTTTCTCTAAGGGTGCACCCCATACAAGCCAGGCTATCTTTATGTTCCTTGAAGCTACCAAGCTGTTTTTTTTTTTTTTTTTTTTTCAATCCCAGGGCTTTTGTACCTGTTATCACCCCTGTGTCTGGAGTCTTCTCCCCAAATCTGTGAAGCTGTCTTTCTCATGCAGTCTTCTGCTCCCTGTTGTCTGTCTCGTTTACTGTCCTTTCTCTTCCTGACACTCCTCACAACTGTGTCATCTGGCTGTTCACATACCCTTCTTCCCTCTACCCTGGTCCCCCCTTTCTGAAAGATCTTTATGATCCAGGTGTGTCTAGCTCAAGATTTGTGGGCTGCACAACCTCAGGATAGCTAGGAATACAGCTCAACACAAAGTCATAAACTTACTTAAACATTATGAAGGGTTGGAGAGATGACTCAACAGTTAGGTGCACTTGCTGCTTGTCCAGAGGACAAGTTCAGTTCCCAGCACCCAGCTCATAACTGGATGTAACTCCAGGTCCAGGGAATCTGGCGCCCTCCTCTGGCATCATTGGACACCTGCACTCACACAGACACAGACACACATACATACAAATAATGAAACTATGTTACAATGTTAAAAGATTGGACATGGCTGGTACTTTATTTCTTTTTTTTATTAATTTTATTTATTTCTGTATGTGTATGAATGTACTGTCTGCATGCAGGTTTGTGCACCCGTGTCGTGCAATGCCGCGGAGGTCAGAAGAGGGTGTCGGATTCCCCTGGAACTGGAGTTCTCCTGGAATTGGAGTTTCAGACGGTTCTCGGCCGCCATGTGGGTGCTGGGGATCGAACCCGGGTTCTCTGTAAGAGCGTTAAGCGCTCTTAACCGCTAGGCCATCTCTCCAGCCCCTGGTACTTTAAATAGTTGGAGAAAACCCTCAAAATACTGTGTGGCACATGAAAAAGTTCTATGTAGTTAGCATTTCAGCGAGCCTGGGAACACAGCCATACCTCATCCTCTTCTGTTGTGGGCCTCAGCCTAATGTCCAAGGTGTTGATCCTGCTTGGCTCTGACTCTGACTTCCTGATGGAAGCCTGAAGAACAGGATGTCCCTAGGGACCTCCACCATCAGCCCCTGCATGGGATGTGTTCTTCCCCCAAACACCTTCAAGTTCCTAGTATTTTACCCAACACTTTGTCCCTGCGAACGGATCTCAGGACCACCTGTCAGCGGCGCTGGGGGTGAGGGAGGTGGAGGAAGCTCTAGGAGAAGGTGGGGTAACACTGGCAAGCCTGTAGTGCCTACCCCAGGCCGGCTCCGCTTCATCTTCTAGCACCCCAAGGAATGGGTGCATAGTTAACTTTTTACAGATGTGGGGATGCAGACAAGGACAGCTAAGCAGCGTGCCCAGGCTCACACAGGGGCTGAGTCACACAGCCTGACCCCAAATCCACCCACTTCTCCTGCTTTGTTTCCCTTCTGCAGCTGAGTGACAGACAGGCAAGGTTTGAGGCTTGGCCTCATCTCACTGCACCTTCAGCCTCAGTCTGTGTGCGGAGCTCTTACAGTGCGGTGAGGAGCTGTGTCCTCCAGGAAGAGCAGCCTTGCTGGCGATCGTGCCCTAGTGAGATGCCTTGGGGGGTGGCAGGACAGGGCAGATGCTGTGTGCATCTTGNAGGGAAAGTGGAGCGGGGGGCTGTGTCGGGCTGCACGGAGGTGGTGGCGCCAGCCTGGGTGGGGGTGGTGACACCCGCGCCCCTCTGCGGAGAGGCCGGGTGGCGGGGGTGCTGGCCGGGGTGTGCGCCTCTGGCTCGCGGTCGCCGGCCCCGCACCGCGGCTCCTTTCCCGGGCACTGCTCTGGCCCCCGGTGCCATCTTCGCCACTCGCCCGCAGCTGCCGCTGTTTGCGGTGGCGCTGCAGGTCTGGGGTCTCTCCGCAGCCCGGGAACCCCGGGTCAGGCGCTCTCTGGACTCCCGGGACCGTCCCCTGCGTGAGACCCTAGAGGACCGAGAGTGTCGGCCGCATTCCCGCAGCGGGCCGGCCGCGTGCATCCGTGGGCGCTGTGCGCGCGCGTGTCGCGGGAGGTCCCTGCTCCGGGGTCGGCTCCCCGGCGCCCGCGGGCGGCAGCTCCCCTCCCCGTGCGGGGGCGGGGCAGGCCCGAGGCCCGACCGCGCGCCGGCGCCCCCGCAGCCGCGCTCCCCAGCTGTTTGTGCTGAGCAGCAGCTCGGCGCCGGGGAGTCCTGAGCCCGAACGACTAGCGCCCTCTGCCCCTAGGCCCTGAGCGACACCCTCACTGTCACACTAGCCTTTTTGGAGGGGGCACCTCATTTCTCCCCCTTCCTTTCCTCACCATGCCTGTCTCTGGCCAGGGAGAAAGCTGGTTTTGGGGACACCTCCTGAGCTGAATTCGCGGGGCTGCGGTGCTCCAGGTCACATGCGTCAGTGTAGTGGCCACCCTGCTGGGTGTCTGGCAGGAGGTGTGCCCGAGTGTTCCTGTCACAGACACCCCCCTCCATTCTGGATCGGGACTTAGGGCAGAGAGGCAGTGCTCAGAGAGTTAATCTCCCGAGCACCCCCTATCTCATAAGGATTTTCTGCAGCTCAGTCTGACATCCAGCCAGTCCTGGGAGGAGGGAATTCTCCCTGAAGCCCTCAGGGTGGCCTGGGCTTGGCCAGCTTTCCCCTAGGCCTGGGTTCCCAGTGCGTGGTGGCGTTAGTGAAGATCTGAGAACTTCCCACAGGAGCCTGGAGACTCCTGGTGTGTGTACGTGCGTGTGGTGCGTGTGTGCGTGTGTGTGTGTGTGTGCGCGGCGCGCACGCGTATGTGTTGCTCTTCACCCGAAAGGACCACCATCACTGTTCCAGGGCGGGCTATATGGAGCCAGCCCTTCCCTTCCTCTCTCCCCAGGACTGCTTCCCAGACAGCCCCCCTAGTCTCGGTCAGATCTTTGAGCTGGGTGAGGATCCCTGGGAATAGTGCCCCTGAGCTTTTTGCTCAGCTCTGAGTTGTGTGCCTGCCCTCCTGGGAAATAGGTGGCCCGTGTTTTCTGTGACTGTCCTCACCTGCTAGCATCCTGTTACCACTCAGGGAGAAGCACCCTCAGAAGTGACCTCCCCACCCAGAAGCTAGCAGTGTTCAGCCAAGACCATGCATAGTGGATCTAAAGGCATGCTCAGAGAGGGGTTCTGGCTAAACACAGCCTGTCATATAGAACAGGTCCCCAGTGGGAGGAAGGGAGCAGGAACAGGGAGAGAGCTACGCGACTCTCCTGGCCCCTGGCCTAATGCAGCCTGCTCCTCCTCTCCGCTGAACTCCTCAAAGAAGCTGATGTCTCCAGGAGCTTGCTGACCAGCTCGAGTGAACCGTGTGAGGGTTAGAAGGGCCTGGAAGGACTCTGCACCTTATCCCCATCCTAAGGGGTCCACAGCCTAACCTCTGGCTGTTGGGCCATCCCCACCCCACCACAGGGAACTGCTGGTAGTGAGAGATGGAGCGGAACCCATGGACTGTTCAGCCTTGTAATTATAGCTGACAGACATGTCCTCGCCCCTAGACAAGTATGGAGCAACAGCCCCTAATTACCACCCAACCCAAGACATCTTGCCCCACCCTGCTGTCCTCCTCCTCTCAGAGGAGAACCCAACTTTCCAGTGGGCTGGTCCTGCTGGCAGCCCGGGCAGCTGGGCCTGTCCTGCCTGCCCCTAGAAAGTTTGCTCGCTTCTTGGGAATGCCACTGCCCATGACCTGGAGACGGCGTCCAGAGGCAGGCGTCCAGAGGCTGGTGTGCAGAGGCTGGCGTCCAGGCTGCTAGGGCTGGCAGGAGGGCTGAGGGCTGAACACTCCCACCTGGGGAAGAAGCAGAGGGACTTGGGGGGAGCATCAGCTTCCTGTCAGTCCCACCAAGAGTTTGTTTTCATGAGCTCTATCTTAGTCAGCTGGGAGCTCCCAAAAACCAAGCTGAGAGAGTGCTGGGGAGGTGGCTCTGTCAATGGAGTGCTTGCAGTAGAAGAAGGAGGACCAGGGTTTGGATTCCCAGCACCCACGCAAGAAAGCCATGCAGGGTGGTATACCTGTAGTTCCAGCAACTGGGGAGGTGGAGGGACAGGTTGGATCCTTGGAGCTCAGGGCCAGCCAGCCTTAGCCTAATCAATGATCAGTCAGAGACCGTCTTGAAGATAGGTGGAGGGGCATAGAGAGATGGCTCAGCAGTCAAGAGCACCCAGCTGCTTTTGCAGAGGACCCAGTTTTTCTCAGTACCCACATTTGGTGGGTTTTAAAACTCCAGTTCCGGGGCTGGAGAGGATGGCCTAGAGGTTAAGAGCACCGACGCCCTTTGCAGAGGACACCCGGGTTCGATCCCCCAGCACCACATGGCAGCTGAGAACCGTCTTGTAACTCCCAATTTCCAGGAGAAACTCCAGTTCCAGGGCGAATCCAACACCCTCTTCTGCCTCCGAGGCAATGTATCACGACACGGGTGCACAAACCTGCATGGCAGACAGTACATTCTACAAATAAATAAATAAATAAAATTTAAAACAAACAAAAAAACTCCAGTTCCGGGGATCTCACACCCCTTTCTGGCTTTCATTTCATAGTGCATGCATGTGATGTACTTACATACATTGCAGGCAAAACACTCATACACATAAAAAAAAATCCAAAAAAAAAATAATTTTCAGGGCCATGGCTAGTTAATCCTAGCGCTCAGAAGGCAGTGGCAGCCAGATCTCTGTGATTTCGAAGGATTGCTCATAATTCTAGCAAACAAGTTCCAGGCCAGCCAGCGGTACATTAGTGAGACCTTGTTTGAAATAAAACAGAAGGAAACAAAAGGTAGAATGACTGAGGAAGACTCCTGAAGTCTACTTCTGGTCTCCACTCATACACGTGTACCATACATGCATAGACATATTACACATGTGACTGCACCCCCGCACACATCCCCTCAGTTGGGAGATGTCATTCTTGGGCTTATGGAGTGCAGGCTGTGTCCTTGGCCCCCTCCTACCGGCTCCTGTCTCCGGCCTCACAGTGCTCCTCTCCCTCCCAAGTCTGTGGCTTCTCATTCCCAGCAAACGTCCTTTTCTTGCCACCAACTCCTTTGCCCCTGCCAGAGTGGCTGTACAGCAGATACTATAGAAGGGACATCCTTAGAGAATCAGACACTGGCTCTGAGCCGGCTCAGCTCAAAGCTGCCGTGGCTTCCAAGCCCACAAGCCGAGAGAGGGCATTCTACCTTGTCTTTGTTGTGTTGGTTTCTTCTTTTTTTTTTTGGGGGGGCTTTTTTTTTTTTTTAGACAGGGGTCTCCCTGTAGCCCCAGCTGTCCTGGAACTCACTCTGTTAGACCAGGCTACGGCCTTGAACTCACAATAGATCCACCTGCCTCTGCCTCCCAAGTACTAGGATTAAAGGTGGAGCCACCACGCCCGGCTGTTTGTGTTAGTTTCTTTGGCAGAGCAAACACCCCAAAGATGGTAAAAGTCACCTCCCTTAAATGAATTCTGGTCCTTCTCGATGTGTGTTATTATGAACTGCACTGTCTAGCAGTCTCATGGTGGCAGGTGTTAATATGTATGTACGCGAATATACTAAGTGAATTGGGTGACATGGTGCGTAATGGCATTATCGGGACCCCATTCAATTAAAGTAGATATTATCCACAGTAATTGGGAAATGACAGCCCATAATGACAGCCTGTGCCATTTTAGGCCCTAGTGACACAGTCTAGTTAAGCCACGGCTCTCCTGGAGAAGGCACAGCTACCGTCATTGTGATGAGAAAGAGTGATGGCTGTGAGACCAGGCCGACTCAGCAGCTGCTCCTGCGGGCAGGGCCAAGGTGTGGGAGCTAGAATCCTGGGTCCCCGGATGTGTCCCCTCATCCTGGGGTAACTGAAGCCAGCCATTAGACTTTTTCATTGGGGCAGGACTTCAAGTAAAAAATTAAATACTGCTCCAGCTACAAAGCTGTCTTAAGGTTTAAATATAGAGATGAAGATCAGGGAGTCGACCTGAATTCTGGAGCTCCAGGTGGGCGCTGTCACAGAGCCGTCATCACTGTGCCTTTCTGGTGGGTGGACTCTGTGTGGCCTCGGGATGGGAGTCCTACCCTCTGCTTTAGCTTTGCCCGTGGCTGTGCAGCAGAGCAGGCCAACCACCCACTCCAGGGCAGTACTGGGGGTTGGGGTGCTGTGGTTTAAGGAGGGACAGGATGAGAGGAGCGGGTGGCTGAGATGAGATGGCAGTAGTGCCAGCCATGAACCCAGATGCTGTACACTGGGGACTTGTGCTGGAAAGCTGGGGGTGGGGGATGGGGACAGGATTAGGTCAAGGCTCGTGGACATGGGGCCTTGAAGGGTGGAGACGTGGCAATGTGAACTTTGAAGACCTGAGGAGCAGCAGAAGAGGTTTCTGGGCTGGACTGATGGGACGGATGGCGGATGCCCTGTGCACTGAATGGTGACAGATGGATCACAGTGATGAGACTTCCTCCAGCCGACACGGCAGCCGTGGCCCGCACAGGTGGCAGCCATGGCCCGCATAGGTGGCTGCTCTTCTGGGCTTCTGCTTTCCTTTATCATGAGCCCCTGGTTACCGAACCCAGAGCCACTGTTTTCGGCCTTGCCCCCCTCAGCAGTCTCTTCACCATCCCTGCACTGCAGGAGTGTTGGCCTCCTGTTCCTCAGTGTAAAACGCTAAGCCCGTGCCCACCTCAGGCCTTTGCACTTAGGTTTCTTTCTCCTTGAATTTGCCTTTTCCTGGAGATCTCTCCCTGTTCCTGCTTTTAATTTCTGTTGGAGTGTCTCCACCTCAGAGAAGCCTTCCCTGATGATCCTCTTCCAAAGAGCCCCTCTGGGTACCTGCCTCATCCCGGGGGGCACCACACAGCTCTTGCACCTCCTCCCACCCCCAGCTATCCAGTTGCATGCAGGGTGTGTATTCTGTGTGTGTGGGTTCATACATCTGTTTCAGAGCAGGGCCAGCACACCACGAGTGCAGAGCTTACTTTTGAAGATCATCCTGAGTGGCTCAACAGTCGTGGCAGAAGACACTGTATTCTTTTTTCTAAATTTATTATTTATTTATATAAGTAGACACCATGTCATTGCTGTGCATGGGGAAGCTAGAAGAGGGTGTTGTAGTCCCCTGGAACTAGGAAATTATGGAAGGTGGTTAGCTAACCATGTGGGTGCTGGGATTTCAAACCTGGGACCTCTACAAGAACAGCCAGTGCTTCTTTACCACTGAGCCATCATTTAATGCTTGACCACACATGAGGGTCACAAGCATTGGTTTTAGGGCTGGGTCCCTACTGTCCCTCAGTGGGCTAGCACAGCTGCTTCAGGGCAGGGATCTGGCTCTGCCTGTAATTTATTTAGCATCTTTTTTTTTTTTTTTTTTTTTTTTTAAGAACTAAATGAAGCACAGGAGATGCAGATGAAGAGGAGATAGTCACTTGGACCCTTAATATGTTCCCAGCTCATCAGCAACAAAGTGAGGGGCCTGGGGTATTTGCTACAGGGTCTGGAGTAGTCTGGGCAGGCTTCCTGGAGGAGGCTCTCAGCTGCTTCTGGAAGGGTGCAATTCCAGCTGCAGTAGACTTTCCCACTTGTTTCCTCTGGCGTTAAGCTGAAGAGTTTCTTCTGTCCATCTCCATGCTCTTTCTCTCTTTCTATTCACATTTCTCCAGTGCTTTCCGTCCTGTGGAGAACCAGTTGCCTTTCAGTCAGGCCTGTCTCTGGCAGGCCTGGAGGGATGGCTGGGGAAGTGGAGCCTGGGTTTCAGAACTTGATGGGTTCCCAGTCTGGGGTGGTAAGAGGTGGACTCCCCCAGGGTGCGTTCTGTTCTCAGGAGGTGACTGTAGGGGTGCTGAGGGACCCAGAGCTGTCTGTCTTCTAAAATGAAGCTGGATCAGCTTAGGGGCAGGAGGCTGGTGGTGGAAAGTTCCAGTTACCTCTTCTCTGTAGATCAATCTTATGGTCTAAGCCCATGCTTCAAGTGCCACTGCTAGAGCTTCTTTAGGTTAGAGGGTCCTGTAAGGGGTCCTGTAAGTACAGAGGATGTCACCTGGTGAGGAGCACAGGGCCCCTCCATCTCTTCATAGCACCCAGTCTTCATGTCACTCAAGGCAGGGACTTCAGGGTGCAGAGGCCACAGAGAACATGGCCTATGTCTGCTGTATGCCAGACCGAGCAGAAGTGCTGGCCTCGGGCAGACAAGATATTGTGAGCTTTTTCACTGGGCATCTGTGGGGTTGGGGAGGCTTTGGGTGACCTGCTTCCCAGGTCTGGAGCTGTCCTGCCCCTTAGGGAGGAGAATGTCTAACAAACCACATCTTTGCTGGGCCAGCAGTGGGTCTCTTGGGAAAGGGTGGGTGGGGTTGAGAGGTGCTGAGGTAAATAGGGAAGAGGCCTTCAGTTCCCCCTCATTTGGAGTGTGAGATGTGAATGCCGAGGTGTCTACACAGCTTGAGGAGATTTAGGGGAGATCCTCAGACTCCAGCATCAAGGTCTCCAGGTCTGAGCACCTGGGCTGGGAACAAATGTGGAGGGTTATGGACAGACCGCAGAGCAAAGGGGACAGAGCCTGGTGCAGAAAAGCCGAGGGTGTGGTCTGGGCTTCACCAGATCCCCCTGCTGCTCTGGGGCTGGCCTGCCATCTCTGAGTGCCCACCCCCTTCCAGGGGCATGACCCTCACAGGGCCCCGTGCAGTGGCTCCCCCAGCCCCGGGAAGATACAAAAGGTTATTCTTGATTTTTTAATGTTTATTCTGGTGTTTGGGTTTTATTCTGTTTTATTGGTTTTGGAAGAATAAAAAGTGGCTCAGTGAAAAGTCACCAGCTATGGAGCGTCATGGTGGTTCTGTGGGGTTCCGTGGCCTGTGGTTCTTCCTGGCTCAGGCCATGCCTAGGAGGAACGGCTGACGTCAGAAAAGCAGGATGCACCTGGCTGTGAGGACTTTGCAGTGCCATTCCACACTGCCCTCAGGTGGCACAGGCCCTTCCTAGGGCCCCGCACAGACCGCTTCTAGGGACGTGCGAAGAGCCCATCCCAAGCTCCACAATGTCCTTATTCACTGTTCTGGAATGTTCTGGAAAACCTCTTTTAGTGTTGGTCTGTGAACTGATGCCCACCTTCTCTTCTGATTTTCCTCCTCTGGTGCCAGCCTTGTCTTCCCCAGGGGCCCTGGGTACGAGGGCGGAAGAGGACTGAGCCCAGACAGTGCTGCAGGGAGGAGGGAGACCTTGGACTGCAGCTGTTCTGGGGAGAGGCACCCCTCACTGCCCCATCTGAGCTTCTCTGGCTATTTTTAGTAGGAGGGGAGAGTTGGGGCCTAGGGATGAACTTCAAAGAAGCCCCTCTCTCGCTGCAGGTGGAGCTGCCGTCCCCAGAGCTGCTCTCTGCAGCTCCTTTTGGGTATTTTTACTTCCTCCTTGTTCCATGTTACAGCATCAAAGGACAGGGGAGGCTGAAGGAGGTGTGTCTGCCCAGTCCTTCGGAGGTACTCAGGAATGGCAGGCCTACCTGGAGGGCCAGGGGGCCTGTTGTGGACAGGGGCTAGGAGCTGAACCCAGAGGAGTGCTGTTTTGTTGGGTCTGGCCAGCTGGGGCCTCTGTGATTCTGATCCTGTGCGTGCTGGCCTTTCTCCTCTCTGGGCTCCCTTCCTCTGTGCCCTGACCATCAGAGGAGTGTGTCACGTGCAGAGCCTGCGCTCCAGCAGACGTGGGCAGTGAACCTCTGAGAAGGGCCGCAGGCCTGAACAGGGCCTCTGCCAGGAGATGCTGCATCTGGGCTCCAAGCCTCCTTGATACAGCTCACATTCTGTCAGGGTGCCAACCTCCCTCTACGTGATACCTCAGCAGGCCTGAGGGACTGTCTTGCCCAGCAGTGAAGTGGCCAGGGCATTGGGCAGCCTGCATACGCCTGCGATCTGTGTTGTTGAAATGTTCTGTGTAGCAGCTGCTTGTCTGTGAGATGAGGTTAAACATGGTACCCAGCTCTGGGCCAGCGAGTCATGCCTTTACAGTGCCTCTGTGGTCATTCAGCTGGATGGCATGTCTGTGCCCTGCTTCCACACAAGTCAGGGGACTGCAAATGTGCCAAGTGTGCCAAGGGGCAGCATGGTGGCCACACTGGAGCCTCCTTCCACCTGCCCAACTTACAGATTTGGATCTGAGACCCAGACGTGCCTGCCTGGTAAGGCAGTACAGGGTGCTGGGGCCTCCATGGGAACGCCAGTCTCTTCTGGACTACCTGTCAGTTCATGGCATGGGCTGCTCAGTGTCCCCATAGGCCCTTTCCTATGGCCACCCAGAAAGTGACCTGATAAACTCATTCAGCATGAGGGATGCACAGAGGTAGTCTTAAGTCCATCCCAAGACTCTGCTCCTGATCCTCAGCCCTAGGTCCAGTCCTTCTGGTGTTCTGGTTTTCGACCTGGCATGTCTGGGACAGTTATGGGTTGCCTCACTGGCAGAGTGGGGCTAAGTGGAATTGAATTAGTCACTATACTATCCTGGCTGCTAAGGAGTCAATGTAGATGGTAACAGAAGAAGGAAGTGGTGATGTGTAATGTAGCTCAGTGTGTAGGATGGCTGCCTAGCTTTGCCAAGACACTGGGTTCTACTTCCCAGTAACACAACACACATACCACACACACCAACACACACATACACAACACACACACACACAACACACAACAACACACACAATGTGAGGATGAGGTCCCCTAACACAACTCAGAGTGTCTAGGATCTTGTAGGCTCTGGGACTCGTTCTGTGGCATCTTGTTCTCTGTACTTGGGGACCTCAGCAGATAGATTGGCAGGTGGAGGAGGCAAGGCTCTGAGACCCCTGCTGGTCCTTGATGGAGGCATCCCATTTCTGGGGGGATCTCTACATCAAAACCCCAACTCTTTCAACTGCCTGGGACAGAGTGGCCAAACGGCTAGCTGGCTTCATTTGACGTTATGGAGGAGGGGGCTTGGGGTGAGGTTTCACCTCCCAACGCAGCCCTGACTCAGCTTCCAACAATTCTCTGGGTAGCCTTGAAGTGAGTGGGGTAACACTGCTGGCTTCAAGGGGGGAGACTGGAACCCCAGGGGAAATTTCAGCCCAAATTATCTGTGAGAGGAAGTAGCCCTGTGTTTTCTCCTCTCGTTCCTTCCTCTACCACCCCCTGCCATTAGAAATAATTTATCATCACACACTGGACATAAAATGAACAATGATTACAATAATGTTGGCAGAGGCTCATGCTCAGCTGGATCCTATCTAGAGTATGGAGGGATTCCAAAGGATATAAGGAATAGAGGACTACGGGGAACAGTGTCTGGAAGGACATACCGGTTCCTCTTGCTCTGTAGCACGTTCGTGCTGGTGTAGTCGTGTGTTGAACGAGTACCACCTCACCCCTGACCCCTCAGTTGCTTGCTCCTTCCTATCACTTAGAGTCATAGCTTTTCCTGTGCTAGCTTCTCTCTTCCCCAGGGGTCCCGCTTCCCTTTGGATACTCCGAGTCCCCTGTACAGTCGAGTTTCAGGCTCACATCTGTAGCTGGGAGGTGTTTGTGGAACTCACACAGTGCTCTCCCAGGGCCGCAGTCTCTCTTGTGGGTTGGGCTGAGGGGGCGAATGGGTCTTGCTGAGCTTCTAAGGGTGAATTTTGAAGGGGCCCACATTCCTCCCCAGCCATGCTTGGTGTCTGCAGGAGTACTGGCCTTCGAGGGTAGTGGGCCCAGGCCCCTGGCAGGTCTTCAAACATGACCCAGTTTCCGCCTTCAGCTCTGCATTCCCCAGGAGCTGGGCCGCAGCCGTGGAAATCTAGTGGAGATTTATGGCGTCTTTGGCGATAACCTCCCAGCTCCGTTTCCCAGGCTCCTGATGAGGGATCAGAATAGCTAATCGTTCTTCTTCAGGCTGGGGTTTGATATAGTGCTCTTCTCTCTTCTCCTCTCTCCCGCTCCCCACCCCCCCCCAGGTTTGGTAGGAGAGGATCAGGAGTGGTTTCTTTCTTTTTTCCTTGATGCTAAGATATCACCAGGCCAGGAGCACGCTCTCTTTCCACAACCAGATACAAGCAATCTTTGGGTGGACGAAGATCCAAACCGTTCGGTTCCTCTAGGTACCACTGCCTGTTGGTCTGTTTGTCCTTTCCTGCGTGGCCACTAGTATCATCAAGTGTCCAGAAGGAGGTGGGGAGCTGTGGCATGGGCTGCGCCGCAGCGGCGGCCGTCCTTGGTTGCACAGTTGCTGAAGCTGCCCTGCTCATGTGTGCGCAGGCCAGGGGGCCCAGAGCCTGCCAGGGCTGAGTGGGGCCTGCTGTTCATGGGTCTCTAGGCCTTTCCAAGATGCCTGGGAAGAGAGGCCGGGGCTGGTGGTGGGCCCGGCTGCCCCTCTGCCTGCTCCTCAGTCTTTATGGCCCCTGGGTACCTTCATCCCTGGGGAAGCCCAAGGGTCACCCCCACATGAACTCCATCCGCATCGACGGGGACATCACGCTGGGAGGCCTGTTCCCTGTGCATGGCCGGGGCTCCGAGGGCAAAGCCTGCGGGGAGCTGAAAAAGGAGAAGGGCATCCATCGGCTGGAGGCCATGCTGTTTGCTCTGGACCGCATCAACAATGACCCGGACCTGCTGCCCAACATCACGCTGGGCGCCCGCATTCTGGACACCTGCTCCAGGGACACCCACGCCCTTGAGCAGTCCCTGACCTTTGTGCAGGCGCTCATCGAGAAGGACGGGACAGAGATCCGCTGTGGCAGTGGTGGCCCACCCATCGTCACCAAGCCTGAACGTGTGGTGGGCGTCATAGGAGCTTCCGGGAGCTCTGTCTCCATCATGGTGGCCAACATCCTCCGCCTCTTCAAGGTTAGTGCCTTCCGTGGCCCAGGGTGCCTGCCCAGTGGCTCCTTACTTCCTGCACAGGAGAGTGTATGTGAATAGGGGGGCTCTCAGGCTCCGGGCCACGCGGGAGCGTGGGAAGAGTGGAGCTAGGGTGTTGGCCGAGGACCTGGTCTGGACGCTGGCCACGGTGTTGAGGCAGCGGCTCCTCCCTTGGATCCTGAACCTGGAAGAGGAAGAAGTGTGACAGAATGTCAGAGAGGAGAGAGAGGCAGACGGATGGATGGATGCAGATGATGGCAGTGTTGGAGATTGCCAAGGGAGAAAGCAAGACTTTTGTTTTGACATTGTTCTCAAATAATTGCAATTCCCAAGAAAGGTGTGTTTTTCTTCTGGTAGTCGAGGAAGCCCCTGGTGGCCCTCCCGCAGTTCCAGCTGGAGAACATCGCCTGATTTGGGGATGGGGGTGGGACTGGGACCTGGTAAGGGTGCAGAGAAAGAAGGCGTCCTGGGGGAGCAGCCAGGCCTCCAGCCTGAGCCCTGAACCGAGCCCTGCATCCCTATCCTGACTCCCAGCACACACCTTCCTCTCTCCTCCGGAGCCCCGCCCTGCCCCCTCCTCTACCTCTCCTCTAGTTCCCTCCTCCCTGGGGCCAGAGCTGCTGATTTGCAATTCAATTGGAGCCAAGTGCTTCGCTAAGCTGCTAAAACAACTGAAATCTACCAGGGAGAGGGAAAAAAACGTCACAAGCCAATATTTAACCAATAATTAATGCGCCGGCTCTTCTCCCCCAGAGCCTGCCTTGTTGGCTCTGTGCTTGTGTTGGGGGGGGAGTGTAAGGAAGGGGAGGGCACCAGAAGAGGCCGCTGCTCTGCCCTCTTCCCTCTGATGCTGACCTCTGGGGCCCTTTGGTCTCCAGAACTGGCTGAGGCCTGGGAGAAGCTATGGGTGTACTCCTCCGGGAAGAGTAGAGGGGGATCCCTCTCACCTGGAGTGGAGTTCCTTTGCCCAGTTCCCAGGATGCATCAGGACTTGGGCGGGGGTGCTGCCACTAGGAGGCTGCAGTCAGGGAATGAGTGGGGGGAGGATCCCTGGCCAGTGGGGTAGGATTTTTCACCCCACTGAAGGGTGTGTACACATCCTGCCTGCATGTGCAGCCATCATGCTGTTGTGTGTGTGTGTGTGGTGTGATGTGTGTGTGTGTGTGTGTATGTCTGTGTCTGTGTCTGTGTTCTGCGTCATGTGTTCTATGGTGTATGCGTGATATCCACTGTGCCTTGTGGTTCTGAAGAGAGCCTTTTCCTGGGCTATTGGGTTTACTTGATTTGGGTGTTGGACCAGCAGGAAACTCAAAGAAAACGCTACTCCTACAGTGGGCATTTCAAATGCTCCCTGGGGACTGCACTGCCCTGACCAGGGGTTCTTAGAGGACTGCTTACAGTGAGTTGGGCTCCCCCCTAAACTGCTACCCTCATGAAGAAGAGGGGCAGCAGGATGCTGGGCCTGTTGGTCCCTGGCCTGCCCCAGTGAGTCACTCAGACCCAGACAGTCTGGGGAAGGAGGTACTCTGGACCACCCAGCAGAGGGCACATGCTCTGGGCTCCCAGTGAAGCTGTCTGAGCTCCCATACCCCAGGAAGGCTTACTGTAGGTTTAGCAGGTGCTTTCTTATCTGAGGTTTGCATGGAACCCTTGGACTCTGCTGAGAGCTCAAGAGGCCAAACTTCAGTGGAAGGCCCTCCCAGTACCCAGTAAACAGGAAGGAGGACCCTTGTTCCAAGGGCACTGGCCCCCTGACCTGCAGAAACTCAGCACAGTCCATCTGGGTGTCCGGTTTCAAAGCATATTTATAGGAATGTGGATACTTTGGGGACAAGGTACTTAGGGCCCACCCCACAAAAGTGGCTGTGACTTCTGTTCTCCCCAAAGATGGGGTGGTTGGGTATGAGGGGGTTGGGGCTCCTCATCCTCTGTCCCTCTAGTCAGAAATGAATAGGCCTGAGTGTTTAGTCTGTCCCTCTTCAGGTCACAGGAATCAGTGCAGGCTGCACTGATTGTGAGAGGACTGTGGGAGTCCTGGGGAGAGAAGGGACAGGTCCTGATAGAGGGGACTGTTGGGGAGAAGAGGCCAGCGCGGGCATACCAGACGGCTGTGGTCTGTGTTCCACTGGGTCCCTTTTAGTGGTGTTAATGGCCCAGGCTGGCCACAAGAAGCCTCCTCAATAATTAAGCTGGTAGAAATGAGAGGCTGGGCAAGAAACTCAAAAACCGTTTACAGAGACAAGAAGTTGAACTTTGTGGAGGGAGGGAGGGTGGGGGAGGAGCTGAGGGGAAGGTGGCACTGGGGCCTGGCAGGGATCTGTCCCCTAAGTGGGCACTGTCTGGCTAATGGACACTACCTGTCTAAGTGGACACTGCCTGGCTCCGCCACCCTATTTCGAATAGAGACACCCTGTGTGTGTTGGGGGGGGGCGCTGGACTTTGCCACTGTGATTACTGCTTTCCTTCCTCCTGAGCAAGGTTCTGGTGACCCCGCCAGGAGATCTAGGCCTGGGAACAACCTGTGGACAGCCTGTCTGTAGGGTGTTGGGACAGCCTGTCTGTATTGAGTGTTGGGTGTTGCAGCGTCTTAGTGTAGCACTGTCTGTAGGGTGTTGGGCAGCCTGTCTGTAGGGTGTTGGCAGCCTGTCTGTAGGGTGTTGGGCAGCCTGTCTGTAGGGTGTTGAGCAGCCTGTCTGTAGGTGTTGGGCAGCCTGTCTGTAGGGTGTTGGGCAGCCTGTCTGTAAGGGTGTTGGGCAGCCTGTCTGTAGGGTGTTGGCCGCTTCTACTCCCCATTGACAGCCAGCTCACACAAATTGCGTGGAAAGTGGGATGTGAATTCAGGCTTTTGGGGGCCAGATGCCTGGCTCTGGGGATCCATAGGCCTGGCTCTGGGGATCTATAGGCCTGACAACTTCTACCCCTCACTTCCTCTTCTTTGGCCTCAGCTTGGCCTGTTCTCCCAGGAGTGTTTGGGGGATGCTGTGAGGTGTCTAGCTCCCAAGGATGTGGCCGTATATACCATATTGTGGGGACAGCCCTGCCAGGCCCTCCAGAACCACTTGACCCTACTCCGTATCAGTCATTGACACCAGAGTGTGAATGATCCAACAGGATCTTTTCCTGAGAGCAGATGTTGCTGGGAGGGGGAGGACAGTACAGGCTCCTGAGAGGAATCGGGTTTTCGAACAGAGCACCTGTATGGAAGTCAGACTGTTTAAATGGGAGAGAGCTGAGGCCTGGTCAAGGGCGGGAACCTGTGTGGTAGGTGAACTTGTACTCTATAGTCAGACAGCCTGGGACCCTGGCTCAGCATGCAGGTCAGCCTTACCTGGCAGATGACAGTGGCCCCAACCTCCCTGACCAGGTGGTGGTGGGGATTAGGAGTTAGGATGTGAGCAAGGCCAGCAGGGTGCCTGGCACACAGTCAGCCTGCAGGAAATGTCATGCCCAGCTTGGAGCTGGGCCTTAAGTCAGTGTGAGAGACTCCACTGATGCAGAAAAGCTCCAATCAAGCAGGCTGCAACAGACGGTGACCTTTGAGGCTGATCCTGGAGAGTTCCGCCATCTGCTGGGCCTCTGTCCGTCTCATCTTCCAGTGAGGGCTCCATGCTTAGAGTGTTGACTGAGCAGCCTATGTCACCATGGGTAGTGACAGTGTTCTTGCTGGCCTCTGTTGGGGGGGAAGGTCCCCAGCCTGGTCAGTGCCTGGAAATTCATCTTTTCCCCTTTCCCTTCCTTTCCCTCTCCCACCCTCCCTCTCCCTCTCCTTCCCTTCTCCCACCCCCCTCTGCCTCTTCCTTCCCTCTCCCCCTCCCCCTCTGGTCTCCTTCCCTCTCCACCCTTCCTAAATTTGAGGTTAAGGTTGAGCTGACTTGGAACTGCTCGTCCTTCTTCTGCCTCTGCCTCCTGATGGCTGAATTACAGCATGTACCGCACCCAGTTTATGCAGTGTTAGAGATGGAACTCAGGCTTCCTCTTGATAGGCAACAAGCACCCTGCAACTGAGTTCATTCCCAGCACCTAGAATTTCCTTCCTTCCTTCCTTCCTGTCCTTCCTTTCCTTTCCTCCTTCTTCCTTCCTTCCTTCCTCCTTCCTATTTATTTTTTGTGTTTTGAGACAGGGTCTCCTATAGCTGCAGCTGTCCTGGAACTCACTGTGTAGATCAGGCTGGCCTTGAACTCACAGAGATCCACCTGTCTCTGCCTCTGGGGGCTAGGACTAAAGGCTTGCACCACCATGCCCAGCAGAATCATCTTCCTGAAGTCCAAATGGAATCTGCTGTCCTGGTTACCTAAACCTTGTATTGAGTTCCCATTGTGCTTGGCAGTGCCAGTTCCCACCTAGCGGTGGCCTATGCCACCTGATGCCCTCACGCACATCCCTTTCTCTAGGGTGCACCCCAGACAAGCCAGGCTGTCTTTCTCTAAGGGTGCACCCCATACAAGCCAGGCTATCTTTATGTTCCTTGAAGCTACCAAGCTGTTTTTTTTTTTTTTTTTTTCAATCCCAGGGCTTTTGTACCTGTTATCACCCCTGTGTCTGGAGTCTTCTCCCCAAATCTGTGAAGCTGTCTTTCTCATGCAGTCTTCTGCTCCCTGTTGTCTGTCTCGTTTTCTGTCCTTTCTCTTCCTGACACTCCTCACAACTGTGTCATCTGGCTGTTCACATACCCTTCTTCCTCTTACCCTGGTCCCCCCTTTCTGAAAGATCTTTATGATCCAGGTGTGTCTAGCTCAAGATTTGTGGGCTGCACAACCTCAGGATAGCTAGGAATACAGCTCAACACAAAAGTCATAAACTTACTTAAAACATTATGAAGGGTTGGAGAGATGACTCAACAGTTAGGTGCACTTGCTGCTTGTCCAGAGGATCAAGTTCAGTTCCAGCACAAACGTGCGCTACATGCCAGTAACTCCAGGTCCAGGGAATAACCTACCTCTGCTGGCACCTCACAACAGATGCACACACAGACACAGACACACATACATACAAATAATGAAACTATGTTACAATGTTAAAAGATTGGACATGGCGTGGTACTTTATTTCTTTTTTTTATTAATTTATTTATTTCTGTATGTGTATGAATGTACTGTCTGCATGCAGAGTTTGTGCACCTCGTGTCGTGCAATGCCGCGGAGGTCAGAAGAGGGTGTCGGATTCCCCTGGAACTGGAGTTCTCCTGGAATTGGAGTTTCAGACGGTTCTCGGCCCCATGTGGGTGCTGGGGATCGAACCCGGTTCTCTGTAAGAGCGTTAAGCGCTCTTAACCCTTAGGCCATCTCTCCAGCCCTCGTGGTACTTTAAATAGTTGGAGAAAACCCTCAAAATACTGTGTGGCACATGAAAAAGTTCTATGTAGTTAGCATTTCAGCGAGCCTGGGAACACAGCCATACCCCATCCTCTTCTGTTGTGGGCCTCAGCCTAATGTCCAAGGTGTTGATCCTGCTTGGCTCTGACTCTGACTTCCTGATGGAAGCCTGAAGAACAGGATGTCCCTAGGGACCTCCACCATCAGCCCCTGCATGGGATGTGTTCTTCCCCCAAACACCTTCAAGTTCCTAGTATTTTACCCAACACTTTGTCCCTGCGAACGGATCTCAGGACCACCTGTCAGCGGCGCTGGGGGTGAGGGAGGTGGAGGAAGCTCTAGGAGAAGGTGGGGTAACACTGGCAAGCCTGTAGTGCCTACCCCAGGCCGGCTCCGCTTCATCTTCTAGCACCCCAAGGAATGGGTGCATAGTTAACTTTTTACAGATGTGGGGATGCAGACAAGGACAGCTAAGCAGCGTGCCCAGGCTCACACAGGGGCTGAGTCACACAGCCTGACCCCAAATCCACCCACTTCTCCTGCTTTGTTTCCCTTCCCGCAGCTGAGTGACAGACAGGCAAGTTTGAGGCTTGGCCTCATCTCACTGCACCTTCAGCCTCAGTCTGTGTGCGGAGCTCTTACAGTGCGGTGAGGAGCTGTGTCCTCCAGGAAGAGCAGCTTGCTGGCGATCGTGCCCTAGTGAGATGCCTTGGGGGGTGGCAGGACAGGGCAGATGCTGTGTGCATCTTGCTGAGGACTGTCACCTGTTCTTCCTCTGCCATTCCAGTGGGTGGTGCTTTCTCACCCCCAGGCTCCTGGGGTCCCTGTGGGTGAGAGCCTGGGAGGGGGAATCTCCAGGCCAGGGTGCAGGGGAGGTGGCATTGGAACTGCGGCCTGATGGATTCAGAGTCCCTCCTCTTCTGCCTGGGGCCTGGGCCATGGGGGCCCAACCAGCTTTGCTCCACATGCTTGTGGCCACCTTGGTCCTGGGTACCATGGACAGCAGCTTTGTCCTGGAGCCTCTGGTGCTGTGGGCCGTCTAGGAACTGGCCTCAGTTTACCCACGTGTAGGCATTCATCCATGCCTGTGTCTGCACCACATCTGTGTTATCATGTCTTGCCAGTCACTCATCTTTGTCCCCCCTCTGCCTAGCACTGGCAACACTTGGCTCCCATGCCCTGTCCCCGAGCCTGGGTGTCCTTGATTGGACATAGGACCTGGATTCCCTGGGTGGTCCCGAGGGCACCCCAGGTAAGCATACTGCTCTAAGCAGGAATCAAGAAGCAGGCAAAGGAGAGACAAGCCATGAAGGTGTAATGCAGGGTCCCTGTGATCCACACGGATTTAGCTGCTACCAACTGACGGTTGAGCAAAGGGAGCAGTAGGGCAGGTGAATGGCTTCTTTTAAATTCTTTTTTGTCTTTTTTGAGGACAGGGTCTCCTTGTGGCCCCAGCTGTCCGGAACTCACTGTGTGAGACCAGGCTGGCCTTGGAAACTCACAGAGATTCCGCCTGCCTCTCCTCCCTGAGTATCTAGTGATCAAAGGGGCGATTGTGCCACACGCCCGGCTAGGGTGAATGGCTTTTTGAGGAGGGGATTTCTGTGGACATCTGAAATGTGAGGGAGGTGTGAGTGTGTTGTGTGTGTGTGGTGTGTGTGGTGTGTGGGTGTGAGAGAGAGAGAGAGAGAGAGAGAGAGAGAGAGAGAGAGAGAGAATAAGTGCAAAGGCCCTGGGGCTGTTGACTTGTGGGAGGAGGGCCCAAGACTCCCCTGGAGCAAAGAGGCAGAACTAAGGAGCCTCTAAACCCCACATCTCGTCCTTCTCCTCTCTGCAGAGGTTTCTTATGATCCTGGCAAGTTGCTGGGCCTCTTCAGATCTCAGTCTCCTCAACTTGTAAAGTGGGCAAATGGTCCCTGGGAGGCCACCACCCACCTGCTAGGCAGGAAGCCTCTCTGTCCCTCACTTTCTTTGTCTGTAAGCTGGGACACCTGTGGCATTGCCTGGTGGGGCACTGTGAAGTCTGAGTGGGAGGGTATAGGAAGTGCCCAGGCCCACAGGCTGTGGTTGTGGCGGAATGTGGCCTGGACTCATGGAAGATCTTGGCGGTTCATGGTGGAACTTTCGCTCCATGCCTTCTGGCTGTGACACGGCAGAAGCCTGTGTACTGTTCATGGTGCCCATGACAACTCAGTGAGGGTTAAGGGTAGGATGTGGGCTCATTGAGCTGATCACCTCCTTAGATGATCATGGCCCTGTGCTTTCCAAAACCTGCCTTGGTCATTACCTGGTCCCCTCTGGGATGCCCTTTTTGCCATCTGATGGGATAGCTGGACTCCTCCTTCAAGGCCCAACTCAAACTACTAGAACTTTCCTGACACGGCTTCCTCCCCAGCATAGAAGGGGACAAGATTCAGCAGCCCTGCTTGGCTGTTCTCCATGCCCCGCTGCCTGGCTAGAGATAGACAGGCAGGCAGGCCAGGGGATCAGGCAGGGTTGGGACGCAGTGTGGAGCTGGGTGGCAGGCTGGTAAGAGTGGTCTAGGTCTGCAGGGTGGAGCCCACTGCCTTCCCCTGTCTTGCTACCAGCTGTGAGCCTTTCATGTCCTTAAACTTATTAAACTATGGTTTTTATGACCGACACATGCTGGGAAGGAAAAGAAGGCCAATCTACTTGGTAGTCCAGTTGACCTTTTCTTGTGTACCCATTCAGGGCCTGCCAGGCTAAGGGAGTTGCTGGAAGCCTTACTCTGGGCCCCACAGTTTCTAGGAGTTGTGGCCTCAAGCCGCATTGCAGGAGGAGCAGCGTCTCCCTTAGCATAGTTCTAGGCTCTTCCTGGTGGGCTTCCCACTTGGAACCTCTTGAGATTCAGAACACCCCACCATCCCCATAGCTCCAGAAAGCTGGTGCCTCTCAGGGCTGCCTGGGTGTCTTTGGGGATGAGGTTGGCTGCATCTTTATTTCCCAGGGTGAGGGGGACAGGCTGGGCCCACCAGCAGGAACCTGCCCCAGAAAGGGAGATGGTAGCCTGGGTTGAGTCCTGACTCTGCTACCTAATCGAATCCAGTTTCCAGGTCTGTGATTTGGGCTGGGAAGTGTGTCTGATGGCACAGCTCAGCACCTGGCACCCACCCAGTGCACAGGAAGTGTCATGGCTCAAAGGCATGTAGCGGCAGGCTCTGCTTCTCCTACCCCTTTCCTCCTCCAGTTCCCAGAGCTCAGTACTTTCCAGGCCTCGGTTTCCCTTTATGGTTAGTTGAGGGCAAACACTCTGCTCTCCCCACCCTGGCCCAGCTCAGGCGCAGAGGGTGGAGACCAGCTTGTGGGGGCTGTGACTCACTGCGGCCATCCCCAGGGCAGGGTCGGGAGGGGGGTGGGGGGAGGGGGATTTGAAATGCACCATCTGCCAATAGTCCTGCTGGGGACTCTGCCCTGGGGAAGAGTGAGGGGCTCTAATGGGCCGCTATCAGGGCTGCAAAAGCAGCATCTACCTCCTCCTGCCCCCTAGGGCTGTGGTCTGTGACTATAGCACTCACTAACCTCTATCAGGACCTAGGACAGGATGGGGTGCTAATGTTTAGTGCTGCCTGCCTCTTACAGTTCCCAGGCCAGCTTCCAGAAGTTGTCAGCCATCAGAGGTATGAGAGAGGGTGTTATGTCTCTCCAGGTGACAGACCCTGGGCGGGCCACACTCCAGGTTTAGGAGAGCGGGGCAGATTGGGGAGGGGGTGCCCACAACTGGCCTCTTAACTGTGGAAATCAGTGATAGTTGTCAACATGGGTCTCCCTTGAAGGACTCTGTCTCTTTTAGAATTTATTTTATTTCACATGTATTAATGTTTTGCCTGAATGTATGTGAATGTACCTTGTACAGACCTTGTGCCCGCAGAAGCCATAAGAGTTTGGATCCCCTGGATCTGGAGTTATGAGTACATATAAAATAAAAATAAATAAATAAAAATGGCTCAATGGTTAAGAGCACTGGTTGCTCCTGCAGAGGACCTGGGTTTGGTTCCTAGCATCCACATGGGGCCAACAACCATCCATAACTGCAGTTCCAGGGGATCAGAAGCCCTATTATGACCTCCGTGGGTATACACGACATGGGTGCACTTACATATGTGCGGACAATGCACTCAGACACATAAAAAGGTAAAAATAAATAAAATATTAAAAAAAGAACCAAAACTTCAAAAAATGTGACAAAGTCCTCCTTGCCCCACCCCGCCTGCTGCTCTGCGTTGAATTTGTCATCTAAGATTCTTTTAATTCTCATGCACTTTAAGAAACATACCTACCGGGGCTAAAGAGATGGTTCACGGGTTAAGAACATTGGCTGCTCTTGCAGAGGACTTAGGTTCAGTTCCCAGCACCCACATGGCGGCTCACAACCATTCATAACTCCAGTTCTGGGGGTCTGACACCTTTTTCTGGCCTCTACAGGTATTGCATATATGTTTTCCATATATACAAGCAAAACACTTATACACATAAAATAAAAACAAATAAAAATGTAAAAGAACTTTAGTGTGGGGCTGGAGAGATGGCCTAGCGGTTAAGAGCGCCGATCGCTCTTACAGAGGACCTGGATTCGATCCCCAGCACCCACATGGCGGCCAAGAACCGTCTGAAACTCCAATTCCAGGAGAACTCCAGTTCCAGGGGAATCCGACACCCTCTTCTGACCTCCACGGCATTGCACGACATGGGTGCACAAACTTGCATGCAGATAGTACATTGATACACATACGGAAATAAATAAAATTAATGAAAAAAAAAAAAAGAACTTTAGTGTGTTCTAGGCCTGATGTAGATGAGATTTTGTTGTTTGCACTCCGCCATGCCTGGTTTTGCCCAGCTTCCGCCTTTCCTTTTGTCTTGAGTGCATAGTGTTCGTGGGGGAGGGGGTCTTTGCTTCTGGGATTAATTTACTCATTTTCTTGCATGGATTATCCCACCAGGAGCCCCTGTTGGTCACTGCTGCTCCGTAGCTGGGGGACTTGGGGAATCCTGCTGGATCTTGCTGAGCCTGATTGTCTTCACTTGTGAGATGTGGCCAGTGTTGGGTCTTCCTGTAGGGCACAGTGACTGCTGGCTGGCCCTGGTCGCTAAGGGAGCACTGGAGAAGAAGACAGCGAACACAAGGCCCACAGATCCCAGCAAGCATGGGGCTCCCGGGGTTCTGGGGCTCCTGTGTGTGGAGGTTGACTGTGCTGCTGTGGAGAGGGGCTGCTTGAATTTGGGGTTACAGTGGCAGTGACGACAAAAGAGATGACACTCTGTGGGGAACAGGGACATGGCAGGCACCCCAGTCCCTGTAGGGATGTCGTCTGATAGCAAGACCAGGGCCTCATGGGAGTCTGAAGTGTAAAGATATGTTGAGTGCCTTGTAAGTGCTTTGATTATTTTAAATTGCTTAAGTAGCTTTTCTAAGATGGCCCTGAGTGTCCTGGGGACACAGATACAAAATCAATTAGGGAAGTAGCAAGGAACCCAGCAAGAGGAACCGGGAGTCCTCACCACCCCCCCCAACCAGGGTCTCCTCACCTTCTACCCCAGCCTCTCTGCCGGGATCTCCTCACCTTCTACCCCCACCCCGCCAGGGTCTCCTCACCTGCTACCCCCCCCTCTGCCAGGGTCTCCTCACCTTCTCCCCCCCCCCCGCCAGGGTTTCCTCACCTGTTACCCCACCCTCTGCCAGGGTCTCCTCACCTTCTACCCCACCCCCTCTGCCAGGGTCTCCTCATCTTCTACCCCACCCTCTTTCCAGGGAACTTTGGGGGAACCTAGGGTCTGTTGAAAAGATGCCCTTTGTCTTGCAACCGGGGAGTTCATAGCACCCTGCGCCTGACTTTCTCTTAAATAATGGCATTAATGTTTGAATGCCTAACATGTGTCTGTTGTTTAATATTGAGGTTTCCCTGGAGAGACTAAGCCCCAGGGGCCCAGGCACAGAGGTCTCAGGCCCTGGGGGACTGTGAGGAGACCTTCTCTACAGCCATGGCTGGAGGGGTTGGACTCACACATGTCCCCCTGCCTGATCATATCCTCTGTGTGCTTCCTGGGAACTGCTCACTGTGGTAAGCCAGGCCCTGTTCTTTCTGTGGCAGAGTGCTACTCTGTGCCTCTGTGGCCTCTCTGAACAAGGTGTCTGTCATGTGCAGTGGATGGTTCTGTCCCACCTGCTGTGCTGTCTTTGTGGGGCACGCTCGTTCAGGGCTAGCCTGGTCTACATAGCAAGTTCTAGGACAGCTGGGGCTACAGGGAGACCCTGTCTCAAAAAGTAAAAAGAAAAAAATTGCTCAGCCTCCGTGTGTAGGTAGTGATCTGACACGTGTATTTTCTGTTAGCTTAGCAGGCTGGACTTACACGGTGGCCAGTGTTTTTGAAGACCATGGTGGGACCTTCTAAAGTCCAGTCTTGGGCATGCATTGTCTACTGGCTACCCCATTACCCGTTGGGATCCTGGCTGCAGTTGGGTAGAATCGTACGGGAGATAGTGGGGTGTGTGGTCTGGGGAGCATTCTTCTGGCCGTGTCTACATTCCCAGTGGCCTCTCTCTGCATAAAGAGATGGGATGCTGGGTGGAGGGAGCAGCAGAGGGATGGGACTCATCTCAGACAATTGGTTAGTCTGGGAAAAACAGGTGGGAAAGAGAGAGGGAGGGTAGTGGGGAGGTGGACACGGCAGGTGGAGCGTGGGAGGCAGAGCCGGTGTCTCTGGAGATGCCTGGATTGAGGAACGTGGTCAGGTGCTCTTGTAGCACAGGGTGGAGGCAGTGACTTCAAGCCCCCAAATTAAGCTCAGAGATTTACGTCAAATACACTGGTGGAGGGAGGGGGTGGGCAGGGGCCAGGCTGGCAGGGGCGGTGATCTTAGGACCAGGTGGCGTATGTGGCAGGAGTGGCTGAGGAAGAGGAGGCGGAAGACCCCGGGGTTCCTGGGCTAGCCAGGCCTGGCCTTGGAAACCCTCAAGAGCTGGACTAGTGTGCCTGGCCGCCACACCTCCAACCCCTCTCTCTAGCCGGGCCACCTCTGCGCCTGTTATTTGGGCCTCGGAGTCTCCTGTCTGCTGGTCTCTGTGTCTGTTGGTCTCTCAGAAGAGGGCACTGCTGTCTGTCCCTTTTTCTGTTCCCTTACATCTCTAATTTTTTGATTGATTTTTATTTTACATGTACGAGTGTTTTGGCTGCATGTATGTAAGTGGACCATGTGCTTGCAGTGCCTGTGGATGTCAGAAGAGGGCATCAGATCCACTGGAACTAGAGGTACAAGTGGTTGTTAGACACCACGTGGGTGCTGGGAACTGACCCCAGGCTCTCTTGAAGAGCAGCCAGTGCCCCTAACCACTGAGCCATCTCTCAGCCCCTCTTTCACATTAAAAAATTATGATTTATTTACCATAAAACACACATTTTAGATGCGTTTCCCAGTGGGGTCCGAAGGCAGATCGCGTGATGACCCTGATCACAGCACCTTTGCAAAGCTCCCTGGAGGCCCTCTGGCCACTGCCGCTCCCACCCGGGCTCATCTGCAGCCTGCCGCCCCATAGCTGGGTTCCATTGCCTGGATCCGAGTTGAACCTCAGCACACATAGACAGGGTGCCTCCTCTGCTCAGTGTGAGTGAGATCTATCCATGAGGTAGGGTGTGTAAGCGGCTCCCCTTTTTTATGGCTCTGTACTATTCCACTGTGTCTTTGGCTGATTCATAATTCATGTGTGCTTCTACTGCTGAGCATTTGGGATGAATCCAGTGTTTGGCTGTTAGGAAGAAAGTGGCTCTGAGTGCTCTCTAATGTCTTTCAGTGGACTTTAAGGTCACCTTCCCAGCCTGTGTTATGTTAGCTGGAAGCCCTGGCTCGGGAGCCGCACCAACAATCAGCTTTGATCATTTTTCCAAAGAGAAAGGACTTCCTGTAGCCTTAGCTTCCACCCGTGTCTGGGTGTCCATCTGGAAAGCCAGCTTGTCTGCATCCCAATGGGCAGTACCATCTCTGGGCCCAACTACACAGGGTTGTGGCCCTTTTTCCTGGTTCTAACCTACTGTGTCTGGGATGGAACATTTGCTTAATTAAAGGAAAGATTGAGTTTCTCTGCCAGCATTTGCTAGATAAAAGTTTCATGGGGCTGGAGAGACAGCTCAGTGGTTTAAAGCACTTGCCATTCGAATGTGAGGATCGGAGTTCAGATCCCCAGAATCCATGGAAATGCTGAGTGGGTGTGGCAGCCCATCTCTGATTTAGTCCTACAAGGCAGAGACAGGGGAATCCCCAGAGCAAGCTAGCCAAGGAGACTAGCTCTCCTGGAGAGCTCTGGGTTTGATTGAGAGACCCTCCCTCAACGGATAAGGTGAAAGCGATGGAGGGTGAGTTCCAACACCAGCCTTGGGCCTCCATGTGCACACATGCGTGCACACCTACACGTGTCCACCCACACATGTGCAAAGCACATGCACACACGTGCATAAAAATGGAAAACCCCCCTGAAGTTCATGTGGGGCGCATGTCGTACGTAGAATGCCAGCCGGGAAGTTGGCGTTGACATTCTCCCTGCCCCTCGTAGGTGAGGGAACTGAGACTCCGAGGTTGTCTGTCTGCTGCCTTTCCCCAGAGCCCGGCTTCCTGTGGCTCTCTCCCATGGCATCTGGTGGCAGTGTGTTGCTCTTTCTCAGCTCGCCCACTCCACTTCCATTCAGTCTAATCTGGGGGCTGGTGAATGGAATCTCATGGGTGACCCGGCCTGCTTGTGACCAACCAGCCCCCAGAGCTCCATGGGCTCTCATTGTCCTGACTCTCTGACCTAGAACCAGGGGCCTTCCAGGAGGATGGCAGAGCTTGCAGAAATCTACCCACGAGTGAGTCCACCTCTACTGGGGTAGCTGACATGTTCCCATTTTTATCATTTGAAAGTCCCTTTCTAATGGGGTGTGGTTGAGTTGGTAGAGGGTTTGTCTGGCATGGATGAGCTTTAGGTTCAAGTCCGTACCACATAAACCAGGTGTGGTGGCACATGACCATTATCCCAATACTTAGAAGGCAGGAGGGTCAAAGCTTCAGGATTATCTTTGGCTACAAGAGACATTTGAGGTCAGCTGTAGACACATAGATTATGAACTCTCCAAATAAGGTCTCAGTGGAATAGTACAAGGGCACCACTTTAAACAAACAAAGCCAAATCGGTTTTCGAGTTCCTTCTTAAGAGGTGTGGCCACTGCTGGGCGGAAGGGTGTCACAGCCTGGCCACCATTTGTCTCTTGTGGCATCAGGAATTTGTTGTGCCCGTATCCTGGACTCTCCTAGAGCCCTTGCCTCCTGGCCACAGTCAGTGGTATTTTTGGAAGGTGCAGAGGTTGAGGATTGGATCAGTCCTACATGGAGGCTGGTCTTGGGTCCCTTTGGGAAACAAGAAGGGCTCTTTTAGGCCATTGATTGACTAAGTGGTCCTGGAGAGAGAGGGCTGAAAGGTATGCATGTGTTTCAGCAGCCTGTGGGCAGAGTCCAGCGGGAATGCCAGGCTGCTGCCTGCAGTGCCGAATCCCGAGGCTGCTGTCTGTAGTGCAGGCGTATGTTGGGAGGTAGAGGAGGGCCTCAGCAAGGGCTGGGGTGCTGGCTGCAGCTTCAGTTCCTTTACTGCCTGTGTTGATGGGAGCAAGGCATGTGGCTGGGCAGACAGTGCGGGTGCCTTGATATTTTAATTGAAGCCTGGAGACACGGTTGCTCTCTCTACTGCGCTAACAATGTATGGAATAAATAATTCAACCGTGGCTGTGTTGTGCCTGCTGTCCTCGCCTTTGGGGGCAGCCGCACACAAGCCCACACATGCAAGCAGCCAGCAGGGGGGCAGGAACTGCTGTTGGGGGCCAGTGGCTGGACTTGAGGCCTAGTGTTGTCATTTTAACTGAGCTCTGGTCACCATTCAACATGGGAGCATGAGTTTCTTCCGAGGCAGCCCCCAAAGAGAGGTTAGTAGAATGCCCAGCCAACCACTCCTGCCTGCAGCAATTAAGTGGCACTTAAAGTTATGTGTGTCCTCAGACCAGCCTGAGACGCGGCAACCTGGAGGTGAGGACCCTCATAATGGCCACTCTCCCTGGTCTGCTTCCTTCCTGTTCAGCAGATGTTTACAGAACTCCAAGTGCTGGGGTGGGAGATGGTCAGAGTGAAGGAATCTTGTTGTTCCCAGATAGGGAGATGTGACGTGGTCATGCTGGACACTGCAAGATGAGGTGTAGGATTTGATGGTGGAAGTGAGGGTGAGGGTTGGGAGCAGTTTGGATGAGGGGTGCATGGAAGTAGTTTCCTGGAGAAGATGGCCAAGGCCCCACAAATCACAGGGGCAGGTGTGAGCTAGGATGATGACTTGTGTGGCATGGGGAATTGTCTTAGCATTAATTGTCAATTTGACACAGCCTAGAGTCATCTGAAAGGAGCTGTGTGGATTAGGTTGTCCTGTGGGCATGTTTGTAGGGCATTGCCTTGACTGTTAACTACTTGATCCAGGAGAACCCAGCCCACACTGGGCAGCACCATTCCCTCGGCTCTGTACCACAGCTGGCATAAGCCAGTGTGGAGTCAGCAAGCAACACTCCTCCATGATTTCTGCTTCAAGCTCCTGCCCTGACTTTCCTCAGCGACAGACTCTGACCTAGAAGCATATGCTAATTCAACCCTTCCGGCCCCCAAGTTGCCTTTGGTCAGAGTGTTTTATCACAGCCATAGAGAGGAAACTGGCCGGGTGTGGTGGCGCAAGCCTTTAATCCTAGCACTTGGGAGACAGAGGCAGGTGGATCTTTGTGAGTTCAAGGCCAGCCTGGTCTACAGAGTGAGTTCCAGGATAGCTGGGGCTACAGGGAGACCCTGTCTCAAGAAGACCAAAAAAAAAAAAAAAAAAAAAAAAAAGAAACTGGATCAGGGAGCGTGGGGTGGGGTATGTGGGGAGAGCCACAAGTGACCTGCAGGGTGTGTCCTGGTAGGTTTTGGTAGGAAGGATCCAGCATCAGTTGCAGGTTGAAATATGGGGCTGAGAGAGTGACTAGGGGACCGTGGATAGCTTAGACTAGAGTCAGCAATGGCGTACATGATGGGTTTAGGCACAGTGACATTCATTCATTTCATTCACTCATTCATTCATTCATTTGGCAGTCAAGTGACTGTTTTATGAGCCGGATGTTGGGCTAGGCTGCCAATTTAGCAGAGAACAAGGAGCTAGTACCCAGGGAGCTGACCACCAACAGGGTAAGTCATGGTTCGTGGACAGATGCTACACAGGGTAAGTCATGGTCAGCTTGGGACAGATGCTACAACAGGGTAAGTCATGGTCCGATGGGGACAGATGCTACACAGGGTAAGTCATGGTCACTGGACAGATGTCGTTCATGGCTGACGGTGCCCCGTGTAGTAAGTCATGGTCATGTGGACAGATGCTACACAGGGTAGAAGTCATGGTCAGTGGACAGATGCTACACAGGGAGTAAGTCATGGTCGTGGGACAGATGCTACACAGTGGTAAGTCATGGTCAGTGGACAGATGCTACACAGGGTAGTAAGTCATGGTCAGTGGACAGATGCTACACAGGGTAGTAAGTCATGGTCAGTGGACAGATGCTACACAGGGTAGTAAGTCATGGTCAGTGGACAGATGCTACACAGGGTGGTAAGTCATGGTCACTGGACAGATGCTACACAGGGTAGTAAGTCATGGTCAGTGGACAGATGCTACACAGGGTAGTAAGTCATGGTCCATGGGGACAGATGCTACACAGGGTAGTAAGTCATGGTCAGTGGACAGATGATACACAGGGTAGTAAGTCATGGTCAGTGGACAGATGATACACAGGGTAGTAAGTCATGGTCAGTGGACAGATGATACACAGGGTAGTAAGTCATGGTCAGTGGACAGATGATACACAGGGTAGTAAGTCATGGTCAGTGGGGACAGATGCTACACAGGGTAAGTCATGGTCAGTGGACAGATGCTACACAGGGTGGTAAGTCATGGTCAGTGGACAGGTGCTACACAGGGTAGTAAGTCATGGTCAGTGGACAGATGCTACACAGGGTAGTAAGTCATGGTCAGTGGACAGATGCTACACAGGGTGGTAAGTCATGGTCAATGGACAGATGCTACACAGAGTGGAAAGTCATGGTCAGTGGACAGATGCTACACGGGGTAGTAAGTCATGGTCAGTGGACAGATGCTACACAGGGTAGTAAGTCATGGTCAGTGGACAGATGCTACACAGGGTGGTAAGTCATGGTCAGTGGACAGATGCTACACAGGGTAGTAAGTCATGGTCAGTGGACAGATGCTACACAGGGTAGTAAGTCATGGTCCGTGGGGACAGATGCTACACAGGGTAGTAAGTCATGGTCAGTGGGGACAGATGCTACACAGGGTGGTAAGTCATGGTCAGTGGACAGATGCTACACAGGGTGGAAAGTCATGGTCAGTGGACAGATGCTACACAGGGTAGTAAGTCATGGTCAGTGGGGACAGATGCTACACAGGGTAGAAAGTCATGGTCAGTGGACAGATGCTACACAGGGTGGTAAGTCATGGTCAGTGGACAGATGCTACACAGGTAGTAAGTCATGGTCAGTGGACAGATGCTACACAGGGTAGTAAGTCATGGTCAGTGGACAGATGCTACACAGGGTGGTAAGTCATGGTCAGTGGACAGATGCTACACAGAGTAAGTCATGGTCAGTGGACAGATGCTACACAGGTAGTAAGTCATGGTCAGTGGACAGATGCTACACAGGGTGGTAAGTCATGGTCCGTGGGGACAGATGCTACACAGGGTAGTAAGTCATGGTCAGTGGACAGATGCTACACAGGGTAAGTCATGGTCAGTGGGGACAGATGCTACACAGGGTGGTAAGTCATGGTCAGTGGACAGATGCTACACAGAGTAAGTCATGGTCAGTGGACAGATGCTACACAGGGTAGTAAGTCATGGTCAGTGGACAGATGCTACACAGGGTAGTAAGTCATGGTCAGGGGACAGATGCTACACAGGATGGTAAGTCATGGTCAGTGGACAGATGCTACACAGGGTGGTAAGTCATGGTCAGTGGACAGATGCTACACAGGGTAGTAAGTCATGGTCAGTGGACAGATGCTACACAGGGTGGTAAGTCATGGTCAGTGGACAGATGCTACACAGGGTAGTAAGTCATGGTCAGTGGACAGATGCTACACAGGGTGGAAAGTCATGGTCAGTGGACAGATGCTACACAGGGTAGTAAGTCATGGTCCGTGGGGACAGATGCTACACAGGGTTGAGCTTCAGGGACTGGAGCCAGTGGGGTGCTTGTGAGCAAAGTGGTCAGGGAAACCCTGGGGATTGAAGGTAGAGTCAGGTGAGGGAGAAGCCAGTGCAAAGGCCCTGTGCAGGAGCATGCGTGCCCTAGTTGAGAAACAGCAGGATGGATGAGGGGACAAAATGGCAGGGCTGGGTCAGCAGTGCCTGTGGGACCTGAGGCTGACTTTGACTTCAGCTTGTCAAGGAGCCTTTGGGAAGTTTAAGCAGAGAGTGTGATGAGGTTAATGTGCTTTTGCTTTTTAATGTTTTTTCTTCTTTTTATGTGTCTCTAAGTGTGGTTTTCTTGTGTGGGTATATGCCTCCTTGCCGTGTGTGTGTGTGTGTGTACACATGCATGTGGAGGCCTGAGGTTGATATTGTGACTCATCCTCAATGCCTTTCTCAGGTTATTCTTTGAGACAGGGTTTCTCAATCAAGCCCAGAGCTCACTGATAAGACTAGTCTCACTAGCCAGCCTGCTCTGGGGATCCTGCCTGCATCTGCCTCCCAGGTGCTGGATTAAAGGCGTGCACCACCATGCCTGGTCTGCTTTATTTTTTAATTTTTATTTGGTTGGCATTTTGGAACTGAAGCATCGTGTAGTCCAGGCTGGCCTCCAACTCCCGATCTTCCTGCGTGCACCGCCAAAGCGGTGCGTACCATCCTAAAGAGACCAGATTGGCATTTTGAATCTCTCTCTCTCTCTCTCTCTCTCTCTCTCTCTCTCTCTCTCTCTCTCTCTCTCTCTCTCTCTCCAGCAGCCTCAGAGACATGGCTCTGTTCATGCTTGGGGCTTCACTTGTCTGGAAGAGTTGATTTGTGCTCACCTTCCATCTCAGTCCGTACCCTTCTCCTCCCCTGCCAGGGGAGACCTGTCCTAGACCTGTCCTAGACCTGTCCTAGACCTGTACTAGACCTGTCCCTAGACCTGTCCTAGACCTGTCCTAGACCTGTCCCTAGACCTGTCCAGGTGGGGAATGCATCTAACAGCTGGAAACAGAAGGCATTTCGGACCACAGTTGTTGAAGTGCAGGGAGGAGGCATTGGCCAAAGGGAAGGGCTGGAGCGGACGCTGCGCATAGTTACATGGGGGCACTCGTAACTGCAAAGGTCACCTGGCTGGCAGAATACAGGGACTGAAAAGGTGCAGGGAGGAGAGGTTCGGGAGGTCAAGGACCTGCCAGAGGTGAGGGGTGGGCTCATCCTTGGCCTAGAGGGTGACAGTGCCAGGTGCTGGGTACCCTGGGCAGAGAAGACAAGGTGGGCATTGATTTCAGTTTTCACGGGCGGTCGTCCTTCAACTGAGCTTCCAGCAGCCTCTCACTGTGAGGCTGAGGACAGGGCCCTTTTGTCCCCACAGGACCCTGGTGAGCCCCCACCCCGTCAGGCACAGCCAGGACCAGGGGCTCCCCTGTCTACCAAGAGGCATGTGGTTGAGTGAACTGCCTTCTTCAAGTTTTGCAGAGCTGCAGAGACACAGACAGGTGTGGGTGTTGGGGGTCTTTCTGGAGACCGTGTGTGCCCTGTGTCACTGTCACTGTAGCTGCCAGCCCGAGCAGTTATAAAGCCATTGCCCCCTGGGGTGGAGAGGGGAGAACGGACGGCCTGTTTAATTTAATTCTGTGTTTTATTGCTCGTTGGATAAATAACCTTCATTAAGATGGAAGGCGGGGAAGGACAGGGAGAAGTTTGATTAATTTCGAGCTGGTTTCTTGTTAATTTTTCTCCAGTTCAGCGGGATTATTTAAACAAATTATAAACATTGCTGTCCCCCACAGGAGTGCAGCCCTCAGGGAGGGGTCCTGGGCCCCTTTTCTGCCACAGATATTTGGGGGCAACTTGGGGCAAGGGCAGGAGCTCCCCACACCCTGTTTGTCAGGGTCCCCATGTTCCTGAAGCCTCATGCAGGGTCTGAACAGCTGGAGTCTGGAAGGGGTTGGGGTGGCCAGTCGTGTCCTAAGGGAGAGGTGGAACTCGGCCACTAGTCTCAGTGCTGTCCTGCCCCCACGGTCCACCCTCAGTCCCCTTCCAGGGCTGCCCCCATCTCAGTGCTGTCCTTAGCCCCCACGGTCCAGCCCTGGGTCCCCTTCCAGCGCTGCCCCCATCTCAGTGCTGTCCTGCCCCCACGGTCCAGCCCTGGGTCCCCTTCCAGCGCTGCCCCCATCTCAGTGCTGTCCTGTCCCCACGGTCCAGCCCTGTGTCCCCTTCCAGCACTGCCCCCAGCCACTGCCATTCTGACCCTTTCCTCCACCGGCTTGAACTCATCTTGTGCTCTGCCCTTGCCCTGAGTTTTCCTGCTGGCTCTACCCAGTCCTGCAGAGACTGTCCCTTGCTGGGGTGCTGGTGTGGAGAGCAGGCTGGCAGCCTGCTTATAGGGGGCAGTGGAGTCGCAGCTGTTTGCCAGGCATCCTGGGAGATGCGACCAGGAAGGTTAGGACTCGCTATCTCTCTCCCTCTCCCTTTCCCTGTTCCTTCCTCCCATTCCCTTTCCCTCTTTCCCCCCTCCCTTCCTCGCTCCCTTCAGTACAGGGAATTGAATCCGAGTACTTGCATGTGCCTGCCAAGCTCTCTACCACTGAGCTACATTCCCCAGCTCCCTTTTTAATCTTTTTTTTTTGAGATGGGCCTCACTAATGTAAACAGGCTGGCTTTGAACTCACCGTCTCTCACTTAAGACTTGACCTTGCAGTCTTCCCGCCTCAGCCTCCTGGGTGCTTGGGATGACAAGCCTGTGCTCCTCAGCAATGGGAGGGTGTGAGCATGCTTTTGCACCCCCAAGTGGACAGCCAAGTTACCTGGCTCTCCTGAGTCTGTGTGTGTGCAGAGCCAGTGTGTATATGCAGAGGCCTGTGTATGCATCTGTGGTATGTGTGCAGAGCCGATGGTGTGTAGAGGTGTGTGTGCACAGATTGTGTTCACACTTTCTGCTGCATCTCTTACTGTGAGCCCTGTGCATGTGTGTCTGGGACAGAATGTGTGGAACTCAGGGAGTGCCTGTGTGCACACCCGTGTTCCTGAATGTGTGTGTGGCAGTCTCTCGTGTGCCCCGTGTGTGTACATGTCTCTCTTGAATGTGTGGAGGCAGCACCTCAGGTGTCAGCATGTCTCTGGCACACCCTTGTGTGTCACAGGAGCAGCCCTGGGTCACAGGCAGGCAGGACAGGAGGCTACTGGTTGGCCTGGAGGTGGAGACAGAGCAGAGTCGGAGCCTTGGAGCCTTGAGCGCAGGGCACGTAGGATAGACCCAGAACCTGTGAAAGTGACGATGAGGTGGATTCAGCTCTGAGCAGCTGCAGTTGGGATGGGTCCTTCCATGAAGCCCCAAGCTACCAGCTTGGGGACCCCCTGTTGGGAACACTGGGGTACAGGAACCTCCCCCCATGCCTGAAGGTCTGTGACAGAAAGCCTGTTTTCAGGGAGCTGGATGGGTCTGACCTCATGATGAAAGCTTCAGACTGGTGGTGGGTGCTGGGAAGGCAGAGGGGAGGGGCTTTTTCTGTGTGGTGATGAACTCAGTGCCTTGCACATGCAAGGTAAGAAATCACCACTGAGCTGGAAGTAACCACTGAGCTTCAGGGACCTTGAGTTTTGAGACAGGATCTGACTATGTAGCACAGGCTTGCCTCGGCCAGCCTCATGATCTTTCTGTCTGAGCCTCTGAGTGCTGGGGCTCCAGTTCTCTCTCCTGTGACTGTTCCCCAGAGGTGCCTCTTGTCGAGGCCTGGCTCTGCCTGCTGTGGGGGTGCAGGCCCCTCTAAACTCTGCTTCCTGAACTGGATGCAGAGACCTTCTCAAGTCCAGCTGCATCAGTTCTTCAGATACTGTCCCCTGCTGGGGTGCTGGCGGGGAGAGTGGGCTCTGCCGGTGCCCCAACTGGATGGCAGTTATGAGGTCTGCAGGGTGGGAGAGGGCAGTACCTGGTGTCTCCAGGCTTGCTCTGTGTGTGTCCGGGGTATCAGCTTACATCACAGGTTGCTGCTGACCAGACACGATAGGCCTCATGGCCACTCCTTCAGGGTCTGGACAGGATCCAGTGCACTGGCGGCCCCAGGGGCCACATGTTTGAGGACAGAAGAAACACTTGAAGGCTGCGACAGGGTTTCAGACCGAACGGCAGGAAGGATGGAGGCCCCAGAGCTCTGCTCTGTGAGTATGACCTGCTGGCTCACTGGGATCGAGGGGAGAACGCTGGTCCTGGCCATCAAGGTGCATCTGGGTGAGCAGAGAGGGAGGCGGCTCAGGGGAGCTCTGAGCTCTGGGGTCAAGGTTGAGTCAGGGAAAGGAGGCTGGGCCAACTAAGAAGGCTGAGGAGGGCACTGGGACCCCACAAGGAGGGGACCACGTGGGTTAGGTAGGAACAAGTGACAGGGTGGATGCCAGTGTGGAGAGGCTGGTGGGGCTCTGGCTGGACCCCAAGGCACAGCTGGGTACCTGGCTGGGGACCCTGTGCCCATGCCTGTGGGCTTTGCTTCTCCTCTGCCCCGACCCCAGCTCAGGCTGCCCTCTTCCTGCTTAGACCTCGGCCCTTTTCCCAGACAGACCCTCGAGTCCCCAGTGGGGCCTCCTCCCTGCTGCCTGGCCAGCCTGACTCTGGCCTAGCCGTGGACATAAATCATGGGGAGTGGTGGTGGTGTGACTTTTATCGTCTCATGTGTTCAATGATGTTAATACTTCCCATTATATCATTTTATTTTAATATAGTGCAATACATCAGACACGCACAGCACATTAGCCTGCTTGGGAGCAGTGGGCAGACATCGAGGCTCATTTCTTTGAATGCTGGCCACACCCCCATTCCTGGTGTGCTGTAGCTCAGTGGGCCTCAGGATGTCCCTGCAGTGGTAGCTGCCCTGGGTGCTGAACCCCAAAGTCCTTCTGGCCCTGACCCCACCCTTCTGCATGAAAAGCCGCCGGCTTTGGGAGAGGTTTCCACGGCTCCTTCCTGTGGCAGTTCCTCCCTGTAGCCTGTTCCAAGAGCCAGGGGCTCATAAAGCCCACACTACAGGAACAGAATGCAGACACAAAGCAGCCTGCCAATGGGGTATGGGGGGCACAGGCAGGAGCAAGAACTTCGGAGTCTCGAGAGGCTGTGGGTAAACATGGAGCGGTTCCAGGAACAAGGTGTGAGAGCACTCAGCTGGAACCAGTGGACCTGGGTTCAAATCCTGCTTTATGTCTTCTATTGATCTTTTTTTTTTTTTATTGTCTTTTTGAGACAGGGTCTCCCTGTAGCTCCAAATGTCCTGGAACTCACTCTGTAGACCAGGCTGGCCTTGAACTCACAAAGATCCACCTGCCTCTGCCTCCCAAGTGCTAGGATTAAAGGCGTGCGCCTCCATGCTCAGCTCTATTGATCTTAAGATCTATTTGCTTATGTTTGGGATTTCTTGTTTGAAAAATGAAGGTAATAGACACTGTTCTTGTTGTGTGAGGAAGAAACCAGGCATTCCCAGGGAAGAGTAAGGACAGAGCCTTCCCATTGGTTTACCACAGAGCCGGCCTCTCTGCTTGTCTGTGGCTTGTCAGGCCCAGGTATGGCTGATGTCATCTCAGCTTGGGCCCTGGGGTCCCGAGGCCATCTGGGCTGGTCCAGTATCCCTGTGTACCAAGACAGGGTGACGGCTCCTGACATCCCGGGAGATCCCTTCCGTGTCCCCAGCTCCTTCCCACCTGCCTTCCTGTGTGCCCTGACCGTGGTGACTTTCACAAAGATCATGATGCCCACCTCTCAGATGAGGGGGTTGAGGTTCTGTGGGGGCCGCCACTGCACCTAGCAACTTGCACCTCATCTCTGGGAACTTGGCTCCAGCCTTACTGGAACAGAGCACAGCAGCTGTGGTCTGAGATGGGTGGGGGTGCTGTGCTTGGCTCTGACCCTCCCTGCCCAGGCCTGCCATCCCCCCCCTCCCCCCTGGCAGCTGACAAGGTGATACAGTCAGCATGCAAACCTGCTAAAGTGACTGTAATTTATTGATCTACATTTTGCTTAGGAAATAGGACAAGTGCTGATTTGAGGATTTTGTTTGCTCTTGGCCGGCGCTTGCTTGCCCCCCCCCACCAACCCAAGCCCGCTCTTATCTGTCGCCAGGCCCTGCCTCCAATGCACCAGCGTGCGGCTCCTTTGTCAGTTGATGCCAGGCAGTGCCAGGCCGGCCCGGTACCCTCCCCGTCTCCCCTCCACACCCCATTCTCCTCCAGCTCCTCTTGGGGGGGGGTTCTGGGCTTCTGAGAAACACATATCGCTTAAGAGGGCGAGACAAGGGACTGAATAGTGTACCTTCCGGGGAAGTATTTGTTCAAAGGCCCATTGCCTGCATCTGTCTGGTTTTCTCCCGGAAAACATAATTCTGACAGGGCTGGAAATGAATCCAAGTGCCTGCTTCCTGTCCTGATAAGATGCTGGGCAGGGAGGGAGCAGGAGTGTGGCAGGCCTCAACTGTCGCTCCTGGGGTGTCACTGTCAAATCAGGGGGACAAGGAACAGCAGGGCCTTAGAGATTAGAGGTTCACTGGGAAGGCCTGGGCGGTGGCGGGATCTCAGCATCATTCACCTGTGGGTGCTTTCGTGAGTGGCCCACTCACTGTGGACATGCGTCAGCCTGCCCTTGTGGGCATTAGGTAATGTGAAAACTGGACTCCAAGGCTGACTCTGCCATTGAGGATTAAGGGACTGGGACCTGTGTTCAGCTGTGGGATGGGCATCCAGCTATGGGTATGGCCAGTGCAAAGGCCCTGAGGCAGTGTGCTTACAATGGTTAAGCTGTAGGGAGTTTAGTGTGGTGGGAGCTGTGGCGAGGGTGGGGGGTCAAGGTGGGTGTGGAAGAGATGATGTCAGGGGTCACGGATGTAAAAATACTTTGTTAGAACTACAAATGTTAGTAATTTTGACAGGCTGCCCTAGCTGGAAAGAATATCAGCAGGTAGGCTCACATAGGAAGACTGCTAACATTCTATAGAGACGGGGGCCCTGAATGCTCCCATTCTGAATGCCCCGGTCCTTGGAGGGAGGATGGCACCCTCCACCACTCTTCCCTATCTTTTCCTCATTGTTCTGTGAAGAGAAAAGAAGGGCCATCTGTGGCTTAGACTGTGCGGTGGGGGCAGGAGACAGGCCAGGAAGGGTCTTGGTGACAGGCACTGTGGCACTGGTGGCAGTAGAGGTGCCCACACACTCTGGCCAGGTCTGTGTCCTCAGAGAGAGAAGTCATGGGCAGGAGCCCCCTTGGGTAGCCTTGGGCGGGGCTTGTGATCCTAATTAAAAGCTCAGATCCAAAAGGCTTGATGATGGAATTTCTAATTAAATCAATTTCATCTCGTTTGGGAGGCAGAGGTTTGCATACGATAAGCATGAAATTAATCATTATGTTTAGAAATTAGCTGTTACTCAAAGCAGAGCCATTTACACAACCCTCTGGGTCCCCATCCCTGCCCTGTCCTTTGTTTTAGAGACAGATGGGCCACTTCAGCCCATGGGGTGACAGACAAAACTGGGTGAGGGGAGAAGCAGGAGGCTGCAGGCTGTCCTGATGCAGGCTGTCCTGCTGTCCTGCTGTCTGAGATCTGCCCTGCAGGAGAAGCAGGAGGCTAATTGTCATTGGAGGGAGGCTGCAGGCATCACCCTAAGATTCTGTATGTGAATGTGTGTCATATGTGTATATATACATGTACATGTGTGTGTGTGTGTGTGTGTGTGTGATCCCTTGAGCTGGGGAGACTGAGGTTTCACATAGCAAATAACGTGGGTTCTAGATCAAGTCTCCTTGGGGTCCAATCCCGTCAGTGACTTTGGACAAATTAGTTAACCTTTTTTTTTTAAATCTCTATTTCAGATAAATGGAGATTAGGAGGGCCCTCCTTGTAGCATTAGTATAAGGCTGAGGGTGTTAAGTATAGAATCCTACTTAGGACAGCTGTTGGCATACAGCAGGCTTCTAGTCAGAGTTGGCTCTGATGATATTCATGATGAGTGGGTATGTGTGCCTGGATGAATCTAATTCAATCCAGTATATCCTTAACCAGCCTGTGAGGAATGCACATCTGGCACACTCAAGTTCTGAGGTAGAATTAAGTGAGAGCCATTCTTGGTGTCCCCAAGTTGGAGAATCATGTTGCTGCTGCCTGTATCAGTCAGCACAAATGAGGTAACACTGCAGTAACAACCAGCCTTCAGTTATGTTGCCTGTATGAGTCAGTACAAGTGAAGGGATGCTGCAGTAACAGCCAGCTTTCAGCTGTGTTCCTTGTATCAGTCAGCACAAGTGAGGCAATGCTGAGGTAACAACTAGCCATCAGTTCTGCTGTTTGTTATCAGTCAGCACAGAGAGGTGATGCTGTAGTAACAATCAAAGCTTCAAACCTGCTGCCTATATCAATTGGTACAAGTGAGGTGATGCTACAGTAACAACCAGTCCTTAGACCTACTGGCTGTATCAGTCAGTACAAGTGAAAGGATACAGCAATAACCAGCTCTCAGACTTGCTGCCTGTATCTGTCAGTACAAGTGCGTGTGTGTGGGGGGGGTGCTGTGGTAACAACCAGCCTTCAGTTCTGCTGCTTCTATCAGTCAGTGCTAGTGAGAGGATACAGTAACAACCATCCAAAAAACCTCTGGAGTCCCCAAGAATATGGACTTAGTACTTGCTATGGTTCACACCACATGGGTAAGCTTAGCATTCTGGACTCTTCCCTCGGGACCCAAGTTGGGTTGCAGCCTTGCTGGTCTGGGTAGCAGGATAGGTACACTGTGTTGTCTCCAACCTGCAGTGGTGCACTTTGGCCCAGATGCAATATCCATTCCCTGCTTCCAGCTCATGAGCAGGGTATATCATATGACCTGGCCAGTCATAGACACAGAGAGCTGTAAAGTTATCATGTATCAGGAGGGCAAGCGGCGGCAGTGTGGGCAGTGCTTCAGGCGAGCAGCACCCACTGTTAGATGCATGGGTTTTTCATGCTAGGATCAGCTCCCCTATGGTCTATGTGTTCTCTGAGCCCAGGCAGTCAACATGCACAGCAAAAGTTCCAGAAGCCATTACTGACTGAGTTAATGAAGGTGGAGACTGCAGACACAGTGCGGTAGCCGGTGGCCATGGAGGCAGCAGAGGCAAAGTGACCTCTTGGGTCTCTGGGGCAAATTTTACTGCCTGTATGACACGGTGGCAGTTTGGATGGTCCACTAAGTGCCGTCGGTCACCGTGGGGACACCTGCTCCAGGTGTGGAGGAGGCCAGGATACCTGGATCTGGGTGAGAGGGCTGAGCAGGAGAGCCTGCTTGTGCTGGGTCCAGCTCCCAGGACAAAGCCTGGGCAGGACACCATGATAGATCCTCCCAGGGCAGCGCAAGGTGGATGACCAGTCTCAAGAGCGGCCAGATGCTGGAGCTGTGGTTGCCTGTGGCCACAGAGGAGGTTGCTGTGACTGATGAACTGCCCGGCCTGGTCCAGGTTGGGTCTGTGAGAAGCAGCTGGGCCCCAGGGGGCTCTGGTGGGTGTGGTTGCAGAAGAGGACAGTCCAGTGTGCAGTGAGAAGGCGGGCCATCTCCCCATCTGAGGTTGATGGATCCTTCCAAACACTACTGGGATGCCTGTGCAGCCCTGCCCAGCATCAAGGCCGTTCCTTCTGCATGGGGAAACGAGGTCTCCTTGGGCTGCCTCAAGCTGTGAGGGCCACGCTTGATGCTGCCTTTGAACTATAGGGTCAGTGTCAGAGATGGCCTGGCCAGAGAGTGCTGGGCCGTCCTGCTGCCCACTGCTGGGCCCACTCTTTGGTTGCCCTTTCCAGCTGCCTTGATCCCTGCCAAACATGTCCCTCTGATCAGAGCACCCATCTTCTCTTCCTTGGAAAGGCCTGTCAACCCTGCCAGGCTCCCCTGCCCTTGGGATGCCTCACAACTCCTCCAGGGCCCCTGGCAGCTTCTCATTGCCCACCCTTGGCTCCTGTAGCCCAAGGTAGATTAGCTGAGGGCTGCTTCCTGGAGCCCCGTGGCAGGCTCCCCTTCTTCCTGCAAACCATCAGTCCCGTGATGGAGACGTCCAATCTCTGCCTGCCAGCTCCTTGCCTCTGCTCTGCTCCCTCACAGGATGTCGGTGGAAACCAAGGCTCACCCTAGGGAAGCCACTCTGTCCACTCCCAGTTCTACCTATGCCCACAGCTGTCTCAGTTGCTGGGTTCCACCATCCTGTGGCCAAGCCCAAGCCAGAGGCATCTTAAACCTGCTTCCTAATAATATAGAATTGGTCCCAATTCAGTGTCCCTCCCTAGGATCCCTGAGCCCTCCTGGGCATGATATGGGAAGGCCCTTGTGGTTGGACTGTTAGACCACAGGCGATCCAGCCTGATCTCCTACTCTCCCTCAAGGCCCTTCATGTCCACGGCTGCTCTGTCCCCGGCCTTCAGAGCCCATGCCCCTGCCAGGCCAGCTAGCTCTCTGAAACCGCTTGCCTCTGGGCCCTTCCACCCTACCTTCTGAGGCTGCAGAGGGAGGAGAGGCAGCAGGGAGCTGGCACCCCTCAGCCAGAGCTCTGGCTTCTCTGGGCCTGGGTCCCACAGCAGAGGTGTTGGGGGTGACATCATGGTGGGCAGGGCCTTTGGGTCCCGGTCTCTCCCCCTTTTCACGGGTTTCTCCAAGCCGTAGCGCTGCTGCCTGCCTTTCAAGTACCTGAAAGCATTTCTGCCTTTCATCTGAAGAGAAAACAGCTTGCTGAGAGCCAGGTAGGTGGCCGTGGGCGCGGAGCGGGCAGTTGTGCAGGGGCCGGCAGGGTATCTGTTCCGTTGGTCAGAGGCTATGGCAGAGTGGACGTGCGGCTGAGTAGATGGCATCCTGTGGCATCTTGGGGCCCAAATTGGGTTGACTAGTGGTCAGAGGGGGCTCCAGAGCCTGGAGTCTGTGAAGTAACCAAGTCTGCAGGGGGCAAGTGAGGCTCAGCCAGGCCTGGAGGCCATTTAGACAGCAAGCAGGGGACGGAACATTCTGGCCGGCATCTTGTTTCTTCTGTTCTCTGAGCCTCAGTCTCCTCAGCTACGAAGTGCGCACTATAAGCTCGTATTGAATAGTATTTGTGGGGGTCCCATGTGCCAGAATCGTCCTGTGACCTTCGTGTGGAGTCACGGGGGAGGAATTGGGACCAGAGAGGCTACCATCTAGCCACAGGTTGCACAGCTCAACAATGAGGCTGGGTTGTGGGGCCGTCAAAGACCCCAGTCTGAGCACCCTGGGGGACGCTGATGGTTGCTCTCCTGGGACCTTAGATTCTGTGCGTATGGGACCCTGTCCCTCAGGTTCAAGTTGTGACATCCTGGGCTCACCTATGTGCTGTTCAGGGTTGGCTTACCTGGTTTGGTGGGGGTGAAGGCCTGCTGCAGTCGTAAGCACACATGTATGCCCCAACACAAATGCATACACGCGTGCTCTCTGCCATCCCTCCTGTTCAGAACTCCCTTCCTCAAATGCGTAAGATGTAGATTTGACTCAGTGGTCACCCTGGAGGGCCCTCCCTGTCCCTCCCTCACGTCCTGCCTTCCCTTTGCCTCCTGGTTTTTTTTGAGACAGGAGCTCACTATGTAGCCCAGGTTAGCTCAGAACTGCTGGCAATCCCCCTGTCGCTGCCTCCCCAGTTCTGGGGTCACAGGTGTGTACCCCCATGCCTCGCTCCTGTTCTTTGTCCCACAGGAAACACTTCTGATCTTCTCTTTGGCCTCTCCCTCCCACAGCTAGGCAGGGCCTGGGGTGGGCATGTCCACTGGCTCAGCTAGGCAGGGCCTGGGGTGGGCATGTCCACTGGCTCAGCTAGGCAGGGCCTGGGGTGGGCATGTCCACTGGCTCAGCTAGGCAGGGCCTGGGGTGGGCATGTCCACTGGCTCAGCTAGGCAGGGCCTGGGGTGGGCATGTCCACTGGCTCAGATAGGCAGGGCCTGGGGTGGGCATGTCCACTGGCTCAGATAGGCAGGGCCTGGGGTGGGCATGTCCACTGGCTCAGAGGTACTCATGGCAGGCTGCAGCTCTGTGGCTCTTTGCAGGAGGAGTGTGCCATGCTTGTGTGCTCAGGCCCGCACGTGTTCCTGCACATGCATGCGCACACAGATGCCATGGGAATTCAGCTTCATTGTTGCTGAAGCTAGAAGCAGGTTTTGTCTTGAGAAAGAGAAATATGGGGGGGGGGGATAGCGCTGACTATCTAGGTGGCCCAAGAAAGGAACACTTTGCCTAGTACCTTCCACCAGACTCCCAGGGTGCCGTGGGCTGGATGAGTCACCCACCTTTTCTTCTCTCTGGTGGCTGGGTACTGCACAACAGGGAGCTTAAAGGAGAATAGTCACAGCAAGGGACACTTGGTGTTGTGGGAAGCCAAGGGGACCCTGGAAGACTCAGGAGGGCCGCCTGGAGGAGGTGATGTCTGACCCCGCGTTGGGTACGGTGAGACAGACAGGTCCTGCGATCCAGCTTCTCCCAGAACTCCGAGGTTGACGGGGCTGTGACGTTTGTCTCCCCTCCACCCTGAGCAAAGTGAGCCTCACACCCGTGGGTGCTCTGTGTGTGGCCAGGGCAGGGGAGGCTGAGGGAGGAGCCCGTGTCTCTCCTCTCTTGGCTTCTGTTGTAAGAAGCGGCATCTCTGAGGAGAATGTCAATTGGGGGTCCCCTCCCTTTCCAGCTGGGCTTTCAACAGAGAGAGAACCTAGATGAGGAGAGGGCACCCAGCCGTGTGCGCGCCAGATTGTCTGGGTCACCTGCTACAGACTCTAACAGGCCCCTAACCCAGTCCCTCCCCCTCCCCTATTCCAGGAGCAAGTAGGAGGGAGGAAGCCTCTGACAGTGATGAGGTGGTGGTGAGAGCTGGGGTGCCTGCAGGCAGAGAGGGAAGGGCTGGGAGGGAGAAGGCTGGCAGAGCAGGGGATGCTGGGACAGGGCAGGGAGCCATGCAGGAGCCATGGCCCCTGTTCCTAGGGGCCCTGTAGATCCCTCAGCCCTACCAGCAGCTCTTTATGACACCAGTCTACAGCTGCAGAGACAAAGGCTTAGGAAAGGAGGGAACAGAGCTGAGCTTTCCTAGCTGGAGAGTGACAGAGCTGGACTTGAACCCCAAACCTCAGCCTAAAACCTTCTTTGGAGGGAACTCTAGCTCCTGTGAGCTAACAGGGAGGAAGGGCTGACCTTCTGCCTTAGGGGCTTTTGCAGCAGCCCTGAGGACAGCACTTAGAGGCAGCCTGGGTGCATGGACCCATTCCAGAGGTCCCCACCTTTCCCGGCTCCACCTTCATGAAGTTTTTGCTGAAATGGTGACAGGGTGGCATGGATTTGATTTTGTTTTATATAACAATGTTTTCTGGAATGTGGTCATTTAAGTTATTTATTTATTTATTTATTTATTTATTTATTTATTTATTTATTTTCGTATGTGTATGAGTGTACTGTCTGCATGCAGGTTTGTGCACCCGTGTTGTGCAAAGCTGCGGAGGTCAGAAGAAGGCGTCGGATTCCCCTGGAACTGGAGTTAAAGACGGTTCTCAGCCGCCATGTGGGTGCTGGGGATCGAACCTGGGTCCTCTGCAAGAGCAGTCAGTGCTCTTAACCGCTAGGCCATCTCTCTAGCCCAAGTTATTTATTTTTTGTATGTATGAGTGTATTGCCTGCCTGTGGAGGTGAGAAGAGGGCACAGGATCCCCTGGAACTGGAGTTATGATGGCTGTTAGCTGCCATGTGGGTGCTGGGAACTGAACCTGGGTCCTCTGCAAGAGCAGCCAGTGTTCTTACCTGCTGAGCCATCTCTCCAGCCCCACGTCATGGACATTTTAGACATACACAGAAGCAAACAGAGCAGCAAGTCCCCACACACCTGTCAGTGAGTGGTTGTCGGTTCTCCACCGACTGATTTGTTCTTCCTCTGCCCCGTTGGGTTGCTGTGAGACAGACACCAGACATTACCCTGTCCCCTTGTCCCTAACAGCTTAGTACATATCTCTCAACAGCGGTCTCCAGCCGGGACAGTCATCTCCTCTTGGACATCTGATCATGTCTGGAGTCACTGCAGTAGTCACAGTGGGGGGTGCTCCTGGCATGGAGTCACTGCAGTAGTCACAGTGGGGGTGCTCCTGGCATGGAGTCAGTGCAGTAGTCACAGTGGGGGTGCTCCTGGCGTGGAGTCACTGCAGTAGTCACAGTGGGGGTGCTCCTGGCGTGGAGTCACTGCAGTAGTCACAGTGGGGGTGCTCCTGGCGTGGAGTCACTGCAGTAGTCACAGTGGGGGTGCTCCTGGCGTGGAGTCACTGCAGTAGTCACAGTGGGGGTGCTCCTGGCGTGGAGTCACTGCAGTAGTCACAGTGGGGGTGCGCCTGGCGTGGAGTCACTGCAGTAGTCACAGTGGGGGTGCTCCTGGCGTGGAGTCACTGCAGTAGTCACAGTGGGGGTGCTCCTGGCGTGGAGTCACTGCAGTAGTCACAGTGGGGGTGCTCCTGGCGTGGAGTCACTGCAGTAGTCACAGTGGGGGTGCTCCTGGCATGGAGTCACTGCAGTAGTCACAGTGGGGGTGCTCCTGGCATGGAGTCACTGCAGTAGTCACAGTGGGGGTGCTCCTGGCGTGGAGTCACTGCAGTAGTCACAGTGGGGGTGCTCCTGGCGTGGAGTCACTGCAGTAGTCACAGGGGGGGTGCTCCTGGCGTGGAGTCACTGCAGTAGTCACAGTGGGGGTGCTCCTGGCGTGGAGTCACTGCAGTAGTCACAGTGGGGGTGCTCCTGGCGTGGAGTCACTGCAGTAGTCACAGTGGGGGTGCTCCTGGCATGTGGGGTATAGGTCGGCATCCATAGGACTTGGGGCACCCCCACCAGAGGCTGCTTCCCTCCCATCCCTGTTGTAGATAATCCCCTTGGAGCAAGGGTCTAGGGTCTCTCAGGCGCCGGAGAAGAGGAGTGTGAATTGAGGAGGTCCCACAGCCTCCTCCTCATCTTTTAGGATGAATTCAAGTGCTATAGGAGGAAGGGGCCATTTAAGGGCCAGGTTTGCCTATGATACCCATGTGTGGGGCTGGAGCTGGGTTACTCCATGGCTGGGAAGGGTACGGGCAGGGACAGAGGCTTCAGGTGTGCTGTAGTTGTTGGGAGGTGGGCTCTCTAGGCCCTGTACCCAGGCAGTGGAGAGAGGCCTGCTCTGGCCCCCTCTACCCTCTGTGGGGATGGAGCGGCATGTGAGGTCTGGAACCTGGGCTGTGTTCTCTAGCTGGGCAGGACAGGAGGCAAAGGCTATGGGAACCGTGGTGACAGCCTTTCAGATGGCCACTGGAGGGACTTGCTGGAAACTGAGGCTCCGGGTGTGTATATGCTATCCTGCTGTCCTGTCTGTCCACTGCCAGCCTTACCACTACAGGTAGAGCTGGGAGGGCAGACTCCTGCTGGATCTGTCTGTCTTCACTCAGTGGCTGGGACCTGTCCTGCCAGTTCATCATGGAGGGCAGATGGTATCTATGGGAGGGGTGACTCTTGGTCCACAGGTCCCGAGGCTGTGGGGATGGGTGGGTGAGGTTATTGTGCAGGCTGGGGAGCAGCTGCCCCATCCGTACATCTGTCCATCCATCCACATGTCCCTCTCACCCCCAGATCCCCCAGATCAGCTACGCCTCCACAGCCCCTGACCTGAGCGACAACAGCCGTTACGACTTCTTCTCCCGAGTGGTGCCCTCGGACACGTACCAGGCCCAGGCCATGGTGGACATCGTCCGTGCCCTCAAGTGGAACTATGTGTCCACACTGGCCTCAGAGGGCAGCTACGGCGAGAGCGGCGTGGAGGCTTTCATCCAGAAATCCCGAGAGGATGGTGAGTCCCCGGTGAGGACAGGCCTCTGCTCCATGGGCCTCAGCTCTCCTCGGAGCCGGGTTGGGCTTCCCAGGTGCTGTTTGCTCCTACTGTGGGTGAAGGCCTCGCAGGGACATCTGTGGGCAGCGCTGTCCTCAGAGGGAGGGAGAGAATCAGGGGGCCCCACTTAAGGGGTACCAGAACCCCTGGGACGTGAATGGCCAGCCAGAGGCTTTGGGAGCAGGTGATGTTCAGGATGCAGGTGAAGGAAGGTGGGGGCTTCTGTAGTACCCTCCCTAGGGGGCGGGCCATGCCGGTTTGGACCTCAGTGAAGGCTGGGTCCCCATACTAGGTTCCCTATTAAGCTGAATAAACAGCTGTCCTCATTTGCCCTTGTGACAGGCATTCAGGACTCCTCCCGCCCCCTCCCCCATGGTAAACTGTTGCATAGCAAGAGTTAACATGTCCATGGGGACTCCAGCCACTAGAGGGCCCTGAAGGGTTAGGGTGGTTGTAGGTAGGGCTCTAGGTTGGGGGGCTCTGAGCAGAGTGTATGCAGGGAGGCCCTGGGAGGTCCTGGTCCCTCTGGCCACCTCCTCCTGTGGTCTCTAAGTAGCTCGCTGCTGCTTTCGACCTTGGCTGGTATATATTTATACCCACAGGGCCCAGGCCTCTAATTGCTTTCCTAAGACCGCAGAGTGTCCGGAGGTTGGCGTTGGTGACGCCGTGCAGGCATAATCCTGCTGTAAGTCTCCAATAAGCCCCTGTAATTGTACAGGGAAGCTGCCTGGGCGTCACAGCCCAGATCAAGGGCGGCAGGAAGTGGGGCGGTGTTGATGGATGGCTGCCGCTGCCACCTCCACTGTGCAGCCCATGAGAGGGGGAAGGCCCAGCCAGGGAGACTCCCTCTGTTCTGCAGGGGGCTGGTGGATGGGATGCTGGGACCCTGGGAAACAGAGTCAGAGCCTGGGAGCCATAGCCCTCCTCTCGGTTCCTCTCTTTCCTGGGATGATGCATGCTGCTGTGGGCATCTGTCTTCCCAGGGTGGCTCCTGGCCTGGAAAAGCATGCTGCTGTTTTGTTGAAGACACACATTCCGACCTGGATGGAGCATGGGGCAAAGGTGCTAGGCAGGGGATGGTAGAGGGACGAGAGCCATGTGTTCAGTCCCTGCCCCCGGGGACCCGGAGATGCCCCCAGTACTCACACAGCCCAGATGCTGCACCTGCTGGCCAGCCGGCGCCTGTCGTCTGTGGCAGAATTGCCCTTTACAGGAGGGGCTGAGGCTCAGAGGAGCCAGCTAGAACCTCACACCCTGTCACACAGCAGAGGGACGAGATGGGGTTTGACCCCATGCTGCACGGAAAGTGGCTTCAACTAGTTTCCTATCCTTCTACTGTGTCTTCTGCCTATACCGTCCCATTGTTGGGGTCCATGTAGGCCAGCTGCAATGTGAAAGGTACACACCAGCTCGTGCACACAGCCTGCAAGCCTGGGAGAGGCCAGGTGGGCTGGGGTCTGCCATGGTTTTCAGCTTGAAGGCAAGATTGCGAATTTCTTTTGCAAGTGTCTAGTTAGGGCTTGGAAAATAGGGAGAACCTATTACTGAAGATGTTTAAGAAGGACCTGGGTCCGGAGAGATAGCCTAGCGGTTAAGAGCGCCGACTGCTCTCACAGAGGACCCGGGTTCGATCCCCAGCACCCACATTGCAGCCGAGAAAGGGCAGTCTGTAACTTCAATTCCCAGGAGAACTCCAGTTCCAGAGGGAATCCGACACCCTCTTCTGACCTCCGCAGGCATTGGCACGACGGGTGCAAACTTGCATGCAGATAGTAAATTCATAAACATAACAGTGAGATAAAATTTAATAAAAAATTAAAAAAAAAAAAAAAAAGAAGGACCTGAACCAGGCGTGATGGCACACGCCTTTAATTAACAGCACTTGGAGGCAGAGGCAGGTGGGATTCTGTGAGATTGAGGTCGCGCCTGGGTCTACATAGTGAGTTTTCCAAGGCTAGCTGGGTTTTATAGGGAGACCCTGGTTAAAAAACAACAACCAACAACAAGGAAAAGACTCGGAAGTCTCTCCTCGCTCGGGGCCTCTTCTGACCCTCACGTGTTCACCGTCCCACACTTCTTAACAGGCCCCCTCTCGGCCCCCCTGACCCTCACGTGTTCACCGTCCCGCACTTCTTAACAGGCCCCCTCTCGGCTCTGACCCTCACGTGTTCACCGTCCCACACTTCTTAACAGGCCCCCTCTCGGCTCTGACCCTCACGTGTTCACCGTCCCACACTTCTTAACAGGCCCCCTCTCGGCCCCCCTGACCCTCACGTGTTAACGTCCCACACTTCTTAACAGGCTCCCTCTCGGCCCCCCTGACCCTCACGTGTTCACCGTCCCACACTTCTTAACAGGCCCCCTCTCGGCCCCCCTGACCCTCACGTGTTCACCATCCCACACTGTCCTGTGCCTCTGAGGTCTGACTGCCCACCGAGACCTTCCATCCTCTGGCCATCACCTGCGCCCACCCAACTGCTGGCTCCCTCCCATCCTGCCCTACTGCTAAATGGAATTTGATTTGGAGGACAGCGCTTGGTGGGTGAAAAGAAAGGGAGACAGAGCTGTTCCAGCTGGCCAAATTGAAATCAGAATTGAGTGCTGGGAGAAAGAGGCCACAGCACCTTGTAGCCTAATCCCCAAAAAAGATTAAAGATGTTTGTGGCTGTTATTGTATTGATCTGTCCTCTGAAGTATAAGTCAGCTGGGAGGCCATGGGAGGTTAAGGGGGCTGGGGAGGTGGGGGAGGGGCAGGGGGAAGGGTGGGCCTTGTCACTGGCTGGGGATTCTCACTGAGGTGGTGAGCAGGGCAGGCCTCTACCCCAGACAGGGACAGGGCTCTGATTCTTCAGAGGAATATGATTTTGGCTTTTCCCAAAGAGAAAGAGACCAGAGAGGGCAAGCGGCTTTCCCAAGGCTGCACAGAAGCCTGGCTTTGTCATCTGGCAAGTCACCCTCCCCTGTTTACTCATGCTTGGTGATCTGGTGGCCCTCGACCAGCCTATGTCAGTCACCCCCCCCCATATGACCATCTCGAATCCAGGTGACAAAGCTCTTAGGACTTCTGTCACCCTTTGGTGGGGGACAGAGGCTTATAGAGATCCTCTCCTGGAGACAGAAGGCAGGGATGTGGGCCTGCCTGCAGCTGCATCAGGGGTAGTCTGAAGCATGGGGTGCATGGCTCTGTGGGCCTGCCTGCAGCTGCATCAGGGGTTGTCTGAAGCATGGGGTGCACGGCTCTGTGGGCCTGCCTGCAGCTGCATCAGGGGTTGTCTGAAGCATGGGGTGCATGGCTCTGTGGGCCTGCCTGCAGCTGCATCAGGGGTAGTCTGAAGCATGGGGTGCATGGCTCTGTGGGCCTGCCTGCAGCTGCATCAGGGGTAGTCTGAAGCATGGGGTGCATGGCTCTGTGGGCCTGCCTGCAGCTGCATCAGGGGTTGTCTGAAGCATGGGGTGCATGGCTCTGTGGGCCTGCCTGCAGCTGCATCAGGGGTTGTCTGAAGCATGGGGTGCATGGCTCTGTGGGCCTGCCTGCAGCTGCATCAGGGGTAGTCTGAAGCGTGGGGTGCACTGGCTCTCACTGCTGTTTGCCCAGGCACTTCCTCCAGAGAGCTGCCTGGGAGGAGGAAGGCAGAACCTTCACCCGTTCTCTCCTCATAGGTTCATTTCACAACTGGGGGGTGCCAGCTCTGTGGATGGGGGGCAGGCCGTGGTCACTGCCTTCAGAGCCTTTTCCTGGGACCCAGGAAGAGTGGGCACAGGCTGGTGCAGTGGGGCTGGCTGGAACCCCCTTGTCCTAGGGATGTGATGACAGGTCTGTAGAAGAGAAGGGATGTCCTCTGGGCGGTGCGCAGGGTCAGCCCGGCTCGGGCAGGTAGCAGGCAAGCAAGGCGCAGAGGACCTGATTGGACTGGTCGGACTAAGCAAGGCAAGAGCCGGCAGGAGGGAAACGCACGTGGGAGGGCCTGGAGGCCGGACAGAGCAGGTGTGTGGGACCCAGCGAGTAGTCCCAGCGGCGCCAGTAGTGCTGTGCAGTTGGGGAACTCTGAGAAAGGGGCTGGGAGAGGGCATTTTGGGTCTGGGCTGCTGGCCATGCCTGATTGAGGGCAGGTTGTTAGCCCCTACCAGCCCCTGCCTGCTCAGGCTCTGGGAGTCCTGCCTGCCCCTCCTGGTTGAGTGCAGGGCTCCCTTCCCTCTGGACTGCCCCTTCTACCTCATTCAGACATGTTTGCTCACCTTGGTGGAGAGGTGGGATGGGGACTTAGCCACTTCTACCTGGTGACGGTCATTAGTTTGTGGAGTGACAGGTGGCCAGCTCTTCCCTGTTGCCTGCTGGGTGCTTTCTGCTCTCTCTGTGGCAGGTACCGGGCTTCGCAGCCCCGGGCATTCTTCATATAAGCACCTATCCCTGTACTGTTCAACCTAGGCTTGCCTCTTAGGGGGGTTCTGGGGAAGGGACCCCAAGGCTACAGGAGTGGGTGTCCAGAGCGTGCACTTCTTTAGCTTCCTGAAGGATCATGGCAGGTGCTTGAGGATGAAGCCTAGAAGGTTCTGTGGTTGTAGTTCATTCACGGACTGAGAGGGGACTGTGGTGGCTTTAGCTTGGGGTATCTGCCTGGTGGGGCTTCAGCAGCTTCTGAGAGAGCTCCCTGGACCTCCCTGCCAGCTGTCTGTCTCTTGGGGAGGTAGCTCTTACCTAGGCTGCTGTGCCCTTTGGGGAGAATGCAGGCGGTAAGGTGCCCTGTCACGCCGCCAGGCCCCACAATCCTGGCTGCCCTGAGCCTCAGACCCACCATGTTTTCCATGCCGTCTGGGGCTAGACAGAGCTATTGGGTTGGCATAGGTGTCCTTGTGGAGCCGAGAGGCTCACCATGCCTCAGCTGGTGTCTTCTCTGGGCTTGGGATTGGCAAGGTGTTGGCATTAATGTGACTGCTAGTGACGGCCAGGTCAACCCCGCGTGATGAAGATAAACCCCCACGCTTTTGTGGCCCGCCTCAGGGACGTTGCCTGTCAGCTCTGATTTTTCAGCCTCCCTGGCCTGTGGCAGGGTGTTGACACCTCTCAGGTTGGTGAGTCTCCAGGGCTAGGTGTCATCAGGCCCCCCTCTCTCTCTCTGTCCCTCCCTCCCTCCCTCCCTACTTTTCCTGTTCTCTCTGGCTGGCCTTTGATGTGAGTGCCTGCTTTATGGGGGGGGGTCTGTTCCCTCCCCCTTTGTCTCTGAACTTGAGGGCTCTAAGAGGAAGATATCATGGGCTGGGCTGTCCTTCTCTGAATTTCCTGCCATCCACGCTTCACAGGAAGCCATGCATCCACCCCTGGACACCTGAGGAACACACTTGAAGATGTTGAGGTCGAAAACAAAATCTTTTTTTTTGTACCCACTGCAGCCTTCACGGGTTTTGCCTTGGGAGCCCAGTCCTTCTGGGTGATTCTGAGCCCAAGTGCTGGGGCAGGAGGCTGGATTCAAACCAATGAAGTATACTACCTTGAACTTGAGGCCTTAGTTTCCACTTTTGTCTAACAGGAGTGGTGAGGTCGGATGGCTGTGAGTCCAGCTGGGTTCCAGACTTCGCTCTGGCTGGCTTTGTGATCCTGGGCTGGTAACTGTTCGTCTCTGAGCCTTGGCTTCAATGATGGAAAGGTGCTGGGATGGGGGCCTCTGGGTACCTCTGGTGGAGTTCTTCATGTTCCTTGGCTTTTCCATCTTGCCTCGCTGTTTGGAGGTCCGGCACTGTGGCAGCCGCCCAGCCTCCCCTGTAGCTTGTGTTCTTGGGCCCAGACCTAAGGCCACAGGAACTTATTTACCAAGTGTCTCTGACACCCCTGGGTTCTTTCAGCTGGTCTCCTAACCCCAACGTCTTCATCTTCTTGCCCTTCCTCTTCCCCGCTCTGTGTATGTTGTGCATATCGTGCGCGTGCCTGTGTGCGCGCACGCGCGCGCGCGTGTGTGTGTGTGTGTGTGTGTGTGTGTGTGTGTGTGTGTGTAATGGGCAGGGCTCCCTTCTAACTGCTTCCAAGAGCAACTGGTAAAGGCCCAGCAGCCCTCTCCCCATCGGTCCACTTTGGACTCTGGCTGCTGCTTCTATGTCTTACCTCCCCCAAACCTCCACCCTGATCCCAGGCTCCCTCTGAATTCTTGTCACCTTGTTCCCTGGGTTGGGAGGAGCCTGTAGCCTCACTGTTTCCTTTCCAGGCTTGCTTGGGGCCCTGCTACAGGCCTGGTACTCAGTGGAGACCAGAAGCCTTGTCCTGTCCCAGCCACCACCCCCTCGATGTGACCTTAGGTAAATCTCTTCACAGACCCTCCAGTTCTTTCTCTGCAGGCCCAGGAAGGGGCCGTGCACCTTCCTCACCAGCCTTGTGTGGAGATGAAAGTGTCTGCTGTCCTCCTGTTCTCTGTCTGTTCCTGGATTCCCTCCTCAGAGCCCTTGAGGAGTACCTGCCCCTCAGCCAGCCCACCTTTTCTAGACTCCCAAGACCCCCTCCCTTGTTTCCAGACAGAGGTCATTGATAATCACATTGGAAGCTCCCTTGGCCCCTGTAGAAGCCCTGAAGAATCACTGAGAAGATCATGTGTGTGTGTGTGTGTGTGTGTGTGTGTGTGTGTGTGTGTGTGCGCCAGAGGTCCACCTCAGATATCATTCATTTGTTCCTCAGGAATACTTTGTTATTTTGTGATAGGGTCTCTCCCTGAACCTGGGGTTTTTTGCTTAGGCTAGGCTGGCTGGCTGGTGCCTTCCTGGGATCTGCCTGTCCCCATCTCTCCAGTGTCTGCTATTCCTGAGAGTGCTAGGGATGGAGCTGAGGTCCCTCATGCTTGTGCTGACTGAACTGACTTAGCTGTCTTCCCAGCCCAGAATGCTCGTTTTTTACAGAGTAGGTGACTGCTGCATAGGTTGGGCCTGCACCTTGTGAGCAGAAACTCTGTGTGTGTGTGTGTGTGTGTGTGTGTGTGTGTGTGTGTGTGTGTGTGTGAGAGAGAGAGACAGAGACAGAGACAGAGGCAGAGAGACAGACAGAGAGAGGAGAGACATACAGATGGCGAGGGCACTGGGGTTCCTCTTCCTTCTGCATTTCAACACTTTCTTCCTGGCCTCTGCACTGTTTCATTTGTGGAACGTGGATTACTGAACACCCACTGGGACCAGGCAGCAAACCAGGATGCCAGGCTCACTTACTGGACTAAGTAGAGGCAAACCCCCGGCTTCATAAGGTTTACACTAAGGAGAGGTCAGAAGACCTTAGGGTTGAAAGTCAGTGCAGACCTGTGAATAATTCCAGACAAGAGCTGGCACACACTGCTGCAAGGAATCCAGTGTGTGTGGATAGAGGGCAGGGGTGGGGGGACTGTCTCAGGCAAGGGCTACCATCTTTGGGCACCTTCTCTGCCTTTCATCAGAGGTGGCACTTGCCAAAGTTTCGTGAGCTGGGTAGGGATTTTTGGGGAGAGCCTGCAGATCCAGGTGCAATACCCAGAAATGCACAGATCCTGTGTAGAGCTGGCCTGGCATTTGAGGAGCCAGCTATGAGGCTGTGGGAGCAAGACGCATGTGGGAATGAAGAGGAGGAGCAGTGTGATGGGGCCTTGCTGCAGTGTGATGGAGCCATCGAGGGCTGTGCACAGAGGGGATGTGAAGGGACTCTCGGGTAATGGGCTCGCTGTGATTGTTGTGTAGGGAATAGACTGTGGGCCTGGGCCCTGAGAAGGCCTTTGCTGAGATGAGGATTTGGAGACTGTTGAGATGGCTCAGTGGGTAAGAGTGCTTGCTGCATAAGCACGAGGACCTGAGTTCAAATGCCCAGAGCCCACATAAAATGCGAAGTGTGGAAGTGTGAGCCTGTAACCCCAGCACTAAGGCTCAGGGAAGTGGAGACCGAGATCACTGCTGGCTGAAGGCCTAGCTGCAGTTCAGGGAGAGACCCTGTCTCAAGGGAATAAGGAGGCAGTGACTGGCCAAAACCTGATGGTCTTCTCTAGCATCTGCACATACCACGCAAACATACATACACACACAGATTTTTTTTTTTTTAGAGGCCGAGGGTTTGGACTGGGGGTGCAGGTAGTGAGAGTAGCCATCTTGGGTTGTATTTTGGGTCATGAACCAACAGGATATAGTCCTGGGTTCATGGTGGACAGAGGACAGGGTCCCAGGCTGGCAAGGCCAGCCCTACAGACTTCAGAACCACGGAGAGTGGCACCTGCCTCCAGCCTAGGCTGTTCCTGGGCAGCTCTGGGCAGCAGGGGGTTGGCTCAAGCCAGTTTCAAACAGCCTGAATCCAGCCAGTCCACAGACACCGAATCCAGCATCTATGAAGTGCAGGCCCCTTCCCCTCTGCTTTGTTACAAAATGTGTTTGTCATCCAAACACATTTATTCCTGGGCACCGCTGTGACCAGGCAGGTCTGCCTGCATCTAGGAAGCTGAGATAAGAGGGTTGAAGTTGTCTCCAACGATCTCTGTGCATGGCTGGTGGAGCTGTGGCTGCAGGATGGGGAGGCAGAGCAGGAAATGGCTTCTTTCAGGCAATCCAGGACCCAGGGTTGGGTGTGTCCTGCAGGGTTTGGGCTTTCTTGATGCCTTTTAAGAGGGACTCAGGCCACAGTCCTACCAGCAGCAGGTGAGGGGAAACAGGTGCCCAGGCAGAGCCTGTGGGTCAGACCTGCTGGGCAGCTTTGCCTACATGGACAGGCCACTGTCCTTTGGGTTCTTGGTTTCTTTGTAAAGTGAGGGTAATTCAGCTGGGCGTGGTAGCACACACTTTTAATCCTAGCACTTGGGAGGCAGAGGCAGGTGGATCTCTGTGAGTTCTAGGCCAGTCTGGTGTACATAGCAAGTTCAAGGCCAGCTGTGGCTGTAGGGAGACCCTGTCTCGACAACCCCCCCAAAAGCGAAAGTAATTCTAGACTTTGTGGGTTGTTGGAAGAATGACGAAAACCAGGAAAACCAGCATCACTGAGGCCCAGTGAGGGCTGGAGGGTGCAGGGCTGCCTCTGGGTGTCCCCCACAATGAGCACTTGGCCCCTTGGGGCCAGGGTTCTCTTCCTCTGACAAACTGTTACATCCGGCTCTGTTTTTCTGCAGACAGAATGATCACGTGGCTATTCTATGCGGATTCTCCTTTTTAATGAGTCAGAAAGAAGATAACGATGCTTTGGGACCCAAGGGAAGGAAGCCTTGGGGTGTGGAAGGCAGTAGGACAGACAAGCAGGAGGGGGAGGGAATGGGCAGGGCCCAGGAGGGCTAGGGGAGGCTCACCCACCCCACCACCTCCAGAGAACTCTGAGCTCTGCCCAAGACACAGATTCAGAGATGTCGGGGGCCAGGGGATAGAATGACCTGCTGGTCACCTACAAGATGGGAAACAGAGGGGAGAAAGAGAAAGGGGGTATAGGGTAGAGAGTACAGGCAGAGGCCCAGACAGGGTCTGGGTTATAGGTGGGCCTAGTTTCCTCATCTGTGAAATGATGACAAAATCCAGGATGTGAGCTGATTGGGAGAGGCCAGAAAGTTAAGACAGGGGAACATTAGCTGTCTGTGGAGTGCTAGGTGTCTGTGGGGGCGTGTGCTAGTTACACGGGAGGAAAAGAGAGAGGGAGGGGATGGGGGCATGCAGGGAATGAGGAAGGATGGCAGGGAGGGGGCAGGAGCCGGGATGGAGGGAGCTTCCGGCCCACAGTCCAGAATTAATCCAGCTGGCAGTCGAGGAGCGAGTTTGCTCCTGCAGCGCTCTCCTCTTCCTCTCAGAGTTGCTGTGCTGCAGTGGTGGGTTCTCCAGCTCTGTCCTCTTCCTCTCAGAGTTGCTGTGCTGCATGGCGGGTTCTCCAGTTCTGTCCTCTTCCTCTCAGAGTTGCCGTGCTGCAGTGGTGGGTTCTCCAGCTCTGTCCTCTTCCTCTCAGAGTTGCTGTGCTGCATGGCGGGTTCTCCAGTTCTGTCCTCTTCCTCTCAGAGTTGCTGTGCTGCAGTGGTGGGTTCTCCAGCTCTGTCCTCTTCCTCTCAGAGTTGCTGTGCTGCATGGCGGGTTCTCCAGTTCTGTCCTCTTCCTCTCAGAGTTGCCGTGCTGCAGTGGTGGGTTCTCCAGCTCTGTCCTCTTCCTCTCAGAGTTGCTGTGCTGCATGGCGGGTTCTCCAGCTCTGTCCTCTTCCTCTCAGAGTTGCTGTGCTGCATGGCGGGTTCTCCAGCTCTGTCCTCTTCCTCTCAGAGTTGCCGTGCTGCAGTAGTGGGTTCTTGACTGCTCTGTGAGTGAGGAGCAGCGGGAGGGAGCTTGGGGTGCCAGGTCCATTCTGCAAGGCCTCTGGACGGACTTAGGAGTCTAGGTTTTCCCCTAAGGGAAGGAAATGAGAAAGGGGGCTGGAGAGTTGGAGTCAGCTGGCCGGCTGGGGGTCACATGGTCCATGGGGAGAGGGTCAACAGAAGGGTACACAGGGGACTGGGGCTTGAGTGGTTGAGTGGTTAGATGACTGATGCCAGGCAGGGCTAAATCCGCTTGAGGTGTCTGAGCTCCGTAAGCAGCCTGTTGAGAGACCCAGACACTGGGTGTGCATGCGTGGCTCGTGCTGGTCAGTCTATGGCAAATCAAGGTCTTCCTTTGGCCTCTGGTTTAGATCAGAGAACAGCTCTTAGGGCTGGAGAGATGGCTCAGTAGAGAACATCCATTGCTCTTATAGAATCCCCAAGTTCACTTACCAACATCCATGTTAGCTAGCTTACAAATGCTTGTAACTCAGCTGCAGGCATCCAACACCTTCTCTGGCCTCTGTGGGCCCTGCACTCACACCCACGTACTCCTACACAGACATATATTTACATATGCATAATTAAAAAGCAAATCCTTTTTTTGGGCCAGGGGTGGTAGAGCATGCCTTTAATCCCAGCACTCGGGAGGCAGAGGCAGGCGGATCTCTGTGAGTTCAAGGCCAGCCTGGTCTACAGAGTGAGTTTCAGGCCAGCTGGAGCTACAGAGAGTCCCTGTCTCCAAAACACCAAATAAATCCTTTTTACAAAAAGTGATTTTCTAGGATATGGTGGCCCAGGCGTTTAATACCAGCACTTAGGGGGCAAGGCCAGCCTGGTCTACATAGAGAGCTCCAGGCCAGCTGGGGCCACAGGGAGACTCTGTTTCAAAAAAAAAAAAAAAAAGTCACTCTCAATGCTGAGCAGCCTCACCTTACCCCGGGAGGTGTTAGAGATGTGGGTCAGTGCAAAGATTCTCAGGATTCCCCTTGTGCTGCAGCATGTGACAGTCCCAGATCAGGAAGTTGTCCCACTTCATATAAGGAAAGCTAGCAGATCCTACCTACCTCTCCCAAACTGGGCATTCAGGAAGGCCATCCCTCCCGGGAAGCTGTGCTTCTCCTTCCTTCCTGCCCAGCATGCCTCTCCTCTCCCAGGACTGGCTAGCTTTGGAAGCGCCAAGCTCTCTCCAACAGCTGTGGGTGTCTGGGGTAGTTCTGGACACCCACAGATGGACCCCTTGCCTGGGGCTCCTGGTACCCTCACTGCTTGGCAGAGTCAGACCTCTTTCTTTTTCTTTGGGCAGGTGTCACCCTCGCCTCCGCCTACCACAGCCAGCTGCAGTCCAGTTTCACAGGCGAGGGTGAGCCCCTTCATTTTCCAGCTAAGGAAGCTGACTTTGTTACATGTATGCAGGGCCTGCTCCAGGCCTGGCTCTGTGGCTCAACTGTCCCTACCCCTCCCATGCCTGGCTTGCAGAGGGGGTGGGGCTTGCTGGGAGAGTCCTGGAGGACCTTGTTACTAGTGGCTGGTGTGGCAGGCTGGGGGCTGAGCTGCCAGCGCCAGCGGCTAGACATGCTTGGACTGCCTGCGTAATTACATCTCAACATTTCATTTTGCTTGTCAGTTTCTACTTCCTGGGGATGTGGGCTTCTAAATATTTTATCCCAACCTGCAGCCATCCCTCTCCTCTTGGGCCAAACCACAGCCTCACCGCTGCAGACCCCTAACCCTGCTGCTCCGTCCTGCCTGAATATTGCTCTGTTGCTCCTAACGGGTGTGGAGCTGGCCAGGGGTGCCCTGAGCCTCAGTCAGCCCAGGATCGACACCCGTCCACTGACTTCTCCTCTCCTAGACTGTAATTGGACCTTAACGTTCAATCTGTTGAACTGGCATTGATTGAGCTCCTCTGTCTGGGGGAAAAGCCATCTCTTGAGGGGCTTATGCTGAGGGACGCTGACCTCAGGACAGTCCAGCAAACATTTGCTGAGTGTTGGTGTCAGGGACTGTCTGTGACTCTTCCCTTTAATTATTTGTTTGTTTATGTGGCCCAATCTGGCCTTGAATTGAAAGTAATTCTTCTGCCTCGGCATCCCCATCGTTGGGTTACAGGTGGGTCCCACCACACTCATTTTAAAGATTTTATTTTATGTGTATGAGTATATTGCCTGCATGTATGTAAGTGTACCCATGTCGTGCAATGCCTGCGGAGGTTGGGGGGGGGGTTGGATCCTCTGGAAATGGAACTTTGGATGGTTGTTGCCATGTGGGTACTGGGAATCAAACCTGGGTCCTCTGCATGAGCAGCTAGTGCTCTTAACTGCTGAGCCATCTCTCCAGCCTCCCATTTTATTTTATTTTATTTATTTTTTTGGTCTTTTCAAGACAGGGTCTCCCTGTAGCCCCAGCTGTTCTGGAACTCACTCTGTAGACCAGGCTGGCCTTGAACTCACAAAGATCCATCTGCCTTTGCCTCACGAGTGCTAGGATTAAAGGCGTGCACCACCACACCCGGCTAGCCTCCCATTTTAAACCCTTTTGTAGACAAAATCCAGAGAAACTAAGTGCTTTGTTCAAAGACACAGCTAAGAAGTGGCAGAGCTGGGAACCGAACCTGGCCATTCTACTCAAACATCTCCCTGAAGCAGTCACAGAGCCTGGGGCCAAGGTAGCCAGTGCCCTCAGAGAAGAGCAGAAGGGACGGGCGGACGGACGGATGGACAGACGGGGCTACTGTGGGAGAAGAGCTGGGAGGATTCCCGAGGGAAGAAGAAGGGGAGGGGTCAGACCTAGGGCCAGCAAGGGCTCATCGATGGTGGAAGTGGCTGCCTGGGTTGGAGAAGAGGTAGGAGGGCCTTGAGAAGCAGAGGGCGGGTGGACCCCTTGTCCTGGCCCTCATCCTGCTGTCACTTGGAGACAGGGTGGATGAGAGAAGGGAGAGGCTCTCTTGGCAGTGGCTCAGGCAGGGACAGAGGCTTGACCAGACCGAGGGCCTTTCTTGCTGCAAGCCCCTCCCAGTTCACGGCTGGACCAGTGAGCTTCGTAGCAGCTGTGGGTGTAGGGGCCTTGGGGCTCCAGCCCTCTCTGCACTGAATGTAGGGAGCAGGTGGTTTCCCTCATCAGTGCACAGCCGTGCTGCTGAGGTGACGTGGGTGGGGCTGGGTGGGGTCCAGCAGCCTTTTGCCTGTGCCCTGTCCCTCGGTCCCTCCCGATGCCTCCCTTCAGCACTTTTCTTTCCCACTTCCTTGCTTCAAGGTGTTTTGCCTAAATGCGTTTGTGTTAAGATATTAGGGCGATCACTCAGCGGATTCCCTCCTGAGAGCCGACACCATGAATAATGCAGTCCTAAGCTCACTGCAGCCTGGCCAGCTCCAGTGTCCTCCCTGACCCTAGCGCCCCCCTCATCCCATTCCACAGGAACCAGGCTTCAGGCAAGGGAGGGGACAGAGGAGGTGTGGTCTTGCCTCAGTCCCTGGAGTACTGGGTGAGGGCCCAGCCTCACTCCTGTCTGGGAGCCACAGTGAGGGGCAGGCTAAGGCCTGTAGAGGGGGTACCCAGTCTCTAGGAGTCCCCCCCCCCCAGGGTTCTGTAAGGCCCTGGAGGATGTGGAGCTGTATGATGCCTAGTGTAAGATGGGTGATCACCAGGGGTACTCAGCAAAGGGACTTCCTCGAGGAAGGGAGCAAGCCTAAGGGGGTACACACATGGGGTGATCACGGGAGTCTGGGGGTGTGCTGTGAGGGAGGGACATGGCCGGGGTTGGCGGTGTACTGTCTGACTGGCTAGGGAGATGTGTCTGTGTAGTACATGTCATCACATGCTGTCTATGTCTGTGTGTGACATATGTATGACATTGTGGGTCTGTGCTTGGGTACCCAACATGATAGGCACATCTGTTTGGCCGTATGGTGGCAGTGGGCAGCGTGCCTGCATTTGTGTTGGTTATGTGTGGTTCTTTTGTGAGTGCAAGTGGCTGTGGACTGGGTGGGGTGTGGCTGTGTAGGGTTGTGTGACCCTGCACAAATCCTTGTGGTAGTGGCTGTGGAAGGTGTTGGGGGCTCTTCTGTGAGGTTGGAAGAACTGTGGGTACCAGCTGCTTGGCTCTGTGAGGTCCTGGGTGTGGGGTGCGTGTGAGTGTGCGTGTGTGTGTGTGTGTGAGTGTGTGTGTGATAGGGCTGGCAGGTGGCCCTAAGGGCCTCCAGAGAAGGTGCTGGCACTGCCTTGAACAGCTCCAGGTTTTATGGACTGTGGCCCAGGGTCTGCCCAGCACCCTCGACCTGGGACGGCTGTCACTGAGCCCAGGCCCCTGGTCTCCAGAGCTGGACACCCCAGCAGCATTTGGTCCTGAGTAACGAAGTCCCTCTCAGCTTCTGCCAGCGAACTCCCCCAGCAGTAGGTCTTGCCTGCTCCCCAGAAGTGATGGCTGCAGGGCACAGCACCAGGCCATCACAAACACCCTTACCCTTGACCTTCCACTGTCTCTGCCAGGGATAGTTGTAGTCCTTGTTAGACAGACTGGAGGCCTGGCATTCGGAGGAAGCTAGGAAGAAGTGTGTCTGGTTTTCCCGTGCTCACCTCAGGCTGGATGCAGTAGGCATTAATCACAGGCAGCGTGTCCTTGCTGTGCACAAAACCAAGGCCACTAGGGTGCCCTGGAAAACTGAGGAGACTGAAACAACCCACTGCCCCATGGTACCTGGGCATTCCTAGGACCTGACAAATCTCCCCCCAGTGGGCTCCTTGCCTGCCATGTGCTGGAGTCACCTGTGTCAAGGCGGATGCTGGTGTGCCTCATGTCTCTCTGACCCAGCTCTCTTTATACTGGCCCTTGGAACAGGCCAGTTACACTGCCTGTGTGCTGTTCCTTTTCTGTACAAGTCTTCTCCCAACCCTCACTTCAAGGGAATGAGAATCAGGTAGGGAAAGTGAACAGGGGCACAAGGCAGGGTTGAGAGATACCCACGGGCAAGACGGCTTAGTGGGTAAAAGTGCTTGATGCACAAGCCTGACAACCTGAGTTCAAGCCTCAGAAGCCATGTGAAGATGGACAGAGAGAATCGACTTCTGAAAGCTGGCTTCTTTTCTCCACAAGTGCACTGTAGCACGAGCACCTCCAAATAATAATAAATAAAAGAGATGCCCGTGGGTGTATGAAACCACAAGTGTGGCTAGAGGTCCCAAGGACCAACTATGCTCTGTTATGGGCTGTGTGGTGCCCTGGAGCCCAGCATGAAGCAGAGGCCAGGCACAGAGGGGATGCCGAATGTCTCTGTGTGTGATATGGCCGCTCAGAGGTTGCCAGGGTGATCCTGTGAGTCAGGGGACAACCTGCCCAAAGGCCTGTTGGGGGGCAAATGTGGTTGAATGGGCAGATCCTGGGAGGCCTGCATGAGGCAGGCTGCAAGGCTCAGCAGGTGACACAGGCGTGACATGTTAGTATGTGCGCTTGCATACACAGCGGGAGCTGCTAGAGGTAGGCCGGGGTCAGGCGTGATACGTTAGTATGTGCGTGTGTGTGTGTGTGTGTGTGTGTGTGTGTGTATATACAGCAGGAGCTGCTAGGGGTAGGCCAGGGTCAGGTGTGACATGTTAGTATGTGCATGTATACAACACAGTGGGAGCTGCTAGGGGTAGGCTGTGGTCAAGCATGACACGTTAGTATGTGCGTGCATGTGTGTGTGTGTATACAGCGGGAGCTGTTAAGGGTAGGCCGGGTCAGGCGTGACACGTTAGTATGTGCGCGCGTGCGCGCGCGTGTGTGTGTGTGTGTGTGTGTGTGTGTGTGTGTGTATACAGCGGGAGCTGCTAGGGGTAGGCTGCAGTCAGGCATGACACGTTAGTATGTCAGGCGTGGGGCTCTCTGCCGTCTCAGACCCAGGCAGACTCCAGTCCAGATCTTTCCACCCCTCACCCTAGAGCAGCTTCAGGGGAATGGGTGATTGCTAGGGCCTGCAATGGCCCCTACCCTAATACTGCTGGGCCCTAGCCCTGCTCCCTGGAGTCCATAGTCAGGGCTTCAGTCCATGGTCGCACCATGCTTGCCACCTACCCCTCTGAATGGCTGTTTCTTGTTCCTTTTCTGAGACCAGGTTTTGGGCTGAGATTGGTGACAGCCTTGCTTTTAGGATAGGAAGGGAAGGGGGGGGAGAACGTGTGTGTGTGTGTGTGTGTGTGTGTGTGTGTGTGTCCCTGCTGCCTCCTGCCTGCCACTGTTGGGAGCCAGGGGTGACCTGGGGGACCCCTCCTCTGCTCTGCTGACTGTGAGTCGAGTCCACCCCCGCCCCCCAACTGCCGCCTGCCACATTCTACTGCAATGTAGGTTTTTCCACTTGACTTCTTAGGGTTTGTCTTTTCATTATTTTTTTCCCCTCTGTTTTTACATTTAAAAGCATTTTTCAAAAAGGAATAAGACAGGGAGGAGAGGAGTCCCTGTCTCTGCTGGGCCTTGTGCAGCTCAAGGCACAGATGGAAGGATGTTCCAAGCTCCACGGGGTGGGGGGCAGAGGGGGTGTTTTGGCCTCCCCTCATCTGGAGCTCCACGTGCGTAGCACTGTCTGGTGCAGTGAGCAGCAGGTATTGAGTGTGATCTGGGCTCCTGGTGCTGGGGTGACCACATGTGAGCTATGACTTGAGGCCTGGAGCCTGGCAGGGTAGGCCTCATGTTAAGCCTGTCGAGTGGTGAAAATGAGGAGTTTGAGGAATCTGGGGAGCGGGGAGAGAATCCCCAAGCCTCAAGGACATGGCTGTGAGCTCAGGGAACCCCTGATCCTCATGGCCTTAAATTGGGGAGATATGGACAAAAGAAGGCTCTTGGGGGCCTCTTCTGCCTCCCTGGGCCATCACACAAGACTGGGCCTGTCTTGCATCTGGGATGCCTTAGTGGCAGAGGGTCTAGGGGGGCCTCTGAAGTGTGGCAGCTGGATCTGTTGAGCCAGGTGGAATGGGGAGTGCATGATGGGGTGCTCAACCTGATGGGATCCAAGGGTCCCTTCTGCCTTGGCCTAAAGGGAGGTGCTAGGCTGCCTTGCATGTTAGTCAAGTCTAGATACCCCAGGTGCAGAGAGTTCCAGGCAGGACAGAAAAGGTAATTCATTCTAAGAGTGGAAGGAGGGGTTTGTGAGTCACGTTGCTGTCAATTCCCTGGTCCTGGGCAAGGTGGGAACAGAGAAAAGTCAGGGCAGAGTTCAGAGTGGCCCTTTAGGTTTCTCTTTGTTTGCTTGTTTTGAGACAGAGTTTTCCTGTAGCCCCAGCTGGCCTGGAACTCACTCTGTAGACCAGATAGATTGGCCTCAAACTCGCAGAGATCCACTTGTCTCTGCTTCTGGGTGCTGGGACTATAGGCATGCACTGCCACGCTAGGCTAGGTTTCATTTTTATCGCAGCCTCACACACTGCTGCAGCTCTATCTCTGTGTGTCCCAGACCACATGCTGGAGCCTCCCTAGGGACGCGTGTGGAAGGGGAAGGTGCTGGCTTGCAGGCTGCAGCGCTGCCAGCTGTGTGAGAGACTGCGGTGCGGCTCTCCAGTGTGTCTGCTGGATGCTTCTTAACAAGATGTCAGTGGAAGGGAGGACGTGTCAGTTTCAGCAGGACAGAAGGTGTCCCTAGACTATAGCCAGTGGCTGAAGTGGACTCTGAGGGGCTGGGTAAGAGTCTGAGTATGGAGTAGAACCTGAGGGGCTGGGGAAGGGAGGCTCCTGGCCTGGGCAGTTGGAAGACCCCAGGTAGTGATGAGAGCTGCATGCAGAGGATGCTGGCTCTGGCTGCTGCAGGCCCCTGAGCAGGGCACTGCCTCAGTCCCTCTGTTCTCCTGGTGTGGATCACATCTCAGGGCTGCTTGTGCACAGATACCCTTGGCAGGAAGCTGTGGCATCCTGCCCCTGGCTAGCACACAGATAGGCTGGCACACTGCAGTTCTGTTTTAGACAGGGGTCTGGCAGCCAGGTTCCTGGTAGGATGCTGGGTAGGGTCTGGGGAGGGAGCTCTAAAGGGGACTCAGGAGGGCCTCAGACAGCCATGAAGGCCTCATGTTCCTCCAGCCCTCCTGGTCCTGTCTGCCAGGAGCTATGGAGCCGTGCTCCTATCTGCTGGACTCTGTTCGGTTGTATGCTCTGCCATGTGGTTAAACACAGTCCACTGAGAACCTGAGGGTAAGGGGATGGGGAGTGAAGATGGCATCCTTAAAGACTGTGAGCCTCCCTGCAGTGATGGCTGCGGGTGGCTGGACATAGGTACCCTGAAGCAGCAGCAGTTGGGCTGTGGCTGTGTGGGTCTGGGTGTCCAAGGGCCGGCCTTACATACGTGTGTGCGAGCTCCCACCCACTCCACGGGGCTGGGAAAAGGCCCTGGCATTTTGGAACATCATCTTTCATTCCTAGTGGTAACTGCAGAGGAGAGGAGAGGAGAGCTGCAGGAGAGAGGCCTCTGAGGGGGCCCTGGGCACTCGCTGGATGGCCGCTCCACTTTCCAGCCATGTGACCATTGCTAGGGTGCTTGCCAGCTTTGAGCCTCAGTTTCCATGTTTGTTAGGGGGAGATATTAGCACCTGTCCTGGGGTATGGAGTGAGGACTCATGGACAGGGCCAGCCAGGGCCAGGCATGGGGTGGGTACTCAGTCAGCACTGGGCTTCAGGGGTCACTCCAGTGCTGGGCTATGGAAGGGAATCAGGAGAGAACTGACCAGAGGCTGTGCCATGCCCAGGAGCCAAGACCCCCAGGAGAGCCCACATGAGCCAGTCCTCTGTCCCTATTCCCTCACAGCCATATTGACTATGGGCAGTGAAGCCATGGCACTGTGGGCACTTGTTTTCTCATGATGCAGCGACACATGCGCTTTCGCCACTCCTGTTCTCTAGCACCCCGACTTTACAGCCGACCCTTTCCCCGTATGATGGGCTGCAGGTGGCCGTGCAGTCAGATAGTCTAAGTTCAAATCTCAGCTCTGCACCCGACTAGCTTTGTGACCTGGGGGAGCCACTAGGCCTCTTTGAGCCTCAAGTGCTGCTGATGCTGACCTAGGATGAGATTACATTTGGCCTATGTGGGATGCCTCGTAAACATCACACCGTCTTCAGACCACGGGTTCACATTCCCTCTCACTGAGCCATTGCCACCTAAACCTCTCAGCAGCATGTGGTGAGTGTCTGTGCCCTGCGGGGCAGCACACAGGAGTGTGACTTAATCCAGCACTGCTCCCTGTTGGAGAACTGTGAACTCCCCTCTCTTCTCGCTTCCTCCTGGAGCCAGGTGGCCCATCCCCTCTACCCAGGCCGCTCTTCCTCTTGTCCATCTGTCTCCCCAGATGGGGGAAAAGACATGTTGCCACTGGCCCACGTTCTCACTGCAGAGGAACCATATGGACGGGTTGGCCCAAGCTGTGCACCACCACAGCGAGTATGAGGCCAGCCATCGAGGGGGCAGGCAGATCCCAGGCTCCTTCTATGGCCCAGTGCTGGGACAGATGGAGTGCTGACCAGAGACCCAGCCCAGGCACCCCCCCCCTTGCCATCCGTGAGCTTCTGCAGGCCTTTCTCTGCTTGGTATTTGGGATTTCCTATATATTTTAGAAGAGACCCTGGGATCTGCCTGTGTGTGCATATATACTCATGTCCTGCCCAAAGTGGCCACCCTTAGTGAGACCCTTGGTCACTGTGGATGCCCCACCTGGCTGGCCAGCCACCTTCTGTCCTCCCATGCTCCATGACCCCTTGAACAGTTCCAGCCAGCCTCCTGGAACTGCCATCTCCTGACCCTCAATGTGGTTCCCGTACCCCGGCCCCGTCAACACCACTCAGCCCTGGCCTGTGAGCATCAGGTCTGTGGAGAAGGGCCAGGTGGAAGCCCAGGAGGGACCGGGGCAGCAGCTGGGGATTTGGCCATGAGTCAAGGCTTGGGACAGGGCTGGGCCCAGGGAGAGCCCTACAGGAAGGCAGAGGTGCCAAGGGGCTGGCTTCCTGGAGCTGTACCCCACGTGCTTTGTCCATGGATGGAGCTGCACCCCCACCAGGAGCCTCGTGGGTCTCGTTGTCTGGGCCCCAGCCACGTAGGAGGGCAAGGCAGAGCCTGGCAGCCGATCTGAACTCCAGTTCCTCACCTGCCCTGTGCAGTGGGTGATGGATGGCACGCGGTCCCAAGCTTCTTTCCATAGCAGAGCCGCTGGGCTATAAATACTTGAAAGGTACCAACGACTTTGTGCTGGCGATCACCTGATTGTGGTGGTGGCAGCTGTGGCTCGGAACCAGCAGAGTTCAAAGTACTCTCTGGTGTCTGCTGGCCACAGAGCTGGGGTGCATCCCAAGACACTGTTTCTGCCCATTCCCACTCTGGCAGCCACATTTGCAACCCTCACCCAGGGCCTTTGGTGGGCAAGGCCTTGGGACTGGAGCCCAGGAGGTATATGGACATGTGTGTGAGGATTCCAGTGACCAGGGTGGCCATTCTCAGATTTAACCCTCCAAAGAACCTTTTGAGGGGAGGCCAGTAAAAATAGCAAACGCTTCAGGGCACTGCTGTGCAGTAGACAACAGATTTGCTCATGCCGACTCACTGATTCTGTGACAATGCAGTGAACTGGGTCACCCTATTATCTCCATTTTAGAGGTGATGGGTTTGAAGCACAGAGAGGTTCCGTGATAGCCCTGAGGCCACCTGGCAGTGACTGGTAGACTCAGGATTTCAGTTTAGGTGGTCTGGCTCTTGCTAGCCTCTTGTTTCAGTTTAGGGGAACTGAGGCATTACCAGCTGGTAAGCCAAGTCAGTATCATGCTGTGACTGATGTGACTGTGACCGGGACACAGGAGACTGGGGGTCAAGCTGGAGACCTGGTCACAATCTCCTGAGACACGTTGGAAGGGCCAGTGGTCACCCAGGCTGATGGACGGCACCTCTGTGCAGGAGGGGTGTGCATCGCGCAGTCAGTGAAGATTCCTCGGGAGCCCAAGACTGGCGAGTTTGACAAGATCATCAAACGCCTCCTAGAGACATCCAGTGCCAGGGCTGTCATCATCTTTGCCAACGAGGACGACATCAGGTAGGGTGATGGCTACAGGCAGTCGCCCAGGTAGGCCTTCGCTGGCAGACTACCCAGAGAGGTGGGGAGGGGGAGAGGGTGGTGAGCCCCAGAGTGAGGAGACCCCAGGCTGGGGCCAGGCTGCTGTAATGGGGTTAGAGACTTCATTGCCTCTTCGCCATACACTATGCCTTCACTTGTTCAAGTTGGGGTTACATCATCTAGGCACACGATATCACTGCAAGTCACACTTCAAGTGCCACACATATTAGCATATCTTAACCACACAGAGTAGGGTTACTGCCACGAAGGGCAGGATTACATCATCTTAATTCTGTCACTGTTTCATCCTCCTTGAGATGCTTGTAACATTGAGCCAGAGTGAGGAAACCCAGGCTGGGGCCGGGCTGCTGTGACGGCTTTTCTTCTGTCCTCCGTTCCCTGCATCTCTTCCACCAGCTCTAGGTGGCAGAGCGTTGTAGGTGAGGAGTCAGCCTATGGCCTTGGGGCCATACTCAAGTTTCTTCTTCCTTTTTTTAATCTTTTAGAGACAGGGTCTCCTTGTAGCCCCAGCTGGCCTAGAACTCGCTATGCAGACCACCAGGCTGGCCTTGAACTCACAGAGATCCACCTGTCTCTACTTCCTGAATGTTGGAATTAAAGGTGTGTGCCAACATGCTCAGCCAAGGTTCTTCTTTTTTAATTAAAATAATTTTTATTTGTGTGTGTGTGTGTGTGTGTGTGTGTGTGTATTCCCTAAACCATGTGTGTGCAATGCCCATAGAGGCCAGAAGAAATGTTGGATTCCCTGGAGCTGGAGCAGATGGTTGTTAACTGCCATGTGGGTACTGGGAACCAAATATGTGTCCTCTGAAAGAGCAGCCAGTGTTCTTCTTAACTTCGGAACCGTCCTCTAGCCCCATATCCGTTTCTTAACCTCCCTGGGCCTCTTTGCTGCTAAAACAAAGCAAAGCAAAGCAAAGCAAAACAAAACAAAAAACAAAGCAATGCCTGCCTAGCAGTGTTTGAGAACTGAATGCAGGAAGGGGCTTAGGGGCCTTAGAGCAGGGCCTGGCATGGTGTGGGCACTCAGTAACTCCTGGCCACCACTCGGCCCCTCCTTCTGTTCTTTGCTGAGCTCAGGGCACACAGTTTGGGTTTGTTCCCATGTGGCAGGCTGGTCTCTCCCTGGGTCTCAGACTGGTGGTTCTGCATTCAAAGACCAAGGAGACCCCGTCAGCACTCTGTGTGTCCCCTAACTCCTGTATGGGGGTCATGGACCACAAGCTCAAGAGAGCTTTAAGGGCCCAGCTCGTCGTTTCATTGTCCCCACCTCCCACTTGGCCAAGGCTAAAGCTGGCCACACTTCCCTCTTTCAGCCCTTTTTCTCATCTCACCCTTGGAGTCATGAGTTATAGCAACATAAATTCCAGGGATACTGTAGGGTCGCCGTGAGGATGGAGGAATGACCCATGCTAACAGAGTGTCCCCTCTAGGCTGCACAGAGGCAGGGTCAACTTTAAGACACATAGTTAGATGCTGGCTTCAGACACACCCCCACTCTGTGCCCACGGGGAGCTGATACTGGTGGCTGTAGGTCTCTCTGAGCCATATCCAGCTCCTGCCTCACCGCTAGAGCCAGCCCACATCCAGTTATGCATCCCACTTTGAGCCCACTACTTCTGGGGGTACCTCAGTTCAGATGGATCTCCTACTGGGGAGAGAGAGAAAGTCTGAGTCCCCTCCTTGGGGGGAGGGGCTGGACAAGACTGGTGGGTTACATAACCTCAGCCTGGTGGGAGGCAGGACATTTCTGGAAATCTACTTGCATTTTTCAGAAGACAAGTGAGATAAAAATAAACACAGGTAGCCTGGTGGTGCAGGCCTTTAACCCCAGCACTCAGGAAGCAAAGGCAGACGGATCTCTGTGAGTTCAAGGCCGGCCTGGTCTACAGAGTGAGTTCCAGGACAGCTGGGGCTACAGGGAGACCCTGTCTCAAAAATACCAAAAAAAAAGCCCCACCCCTCAAAAAACCCCATTAACACAGGTGAGTGGCCGGGTGTGTGGTGTGGATGGGATTTCTGGTCTTCTCAGCCTCACTGATGCAGGCAGATTTAATAGAACTGGGGGGGGGGGCTGGAGCCGTGACTCATCAGTCACGAGCGCTGGCTGTTCTTGTAGAGGACCCAGCTTTAAATCCCAGTATCCACATGGTGGCCAACAATCATATGTAACTGCAGTTCCAGGGGATCCGACACCCTCTTCTGACTTCCCTGGGCATTGCGTGACTCTGTGTGCTTACACACATGCAGGCAGTACACTCACACACACACGTTAAACGATGAAGATAATAAACAACAAAAGCTGTGGCTGTGTTCCCTATGCTACCCCGTCTGTCACTAGTGGCGGCCTGAGCTAGGTGGTGGCCCAGTAGGGGCTGGGAGTCAGAGTGCTGAGAGCAGGGCTGGGGCCAGGGCGACTGCGGGGAGGGCTGAGAGGGGGCTGTGGGGCCTGGACCTGCACCTGGTGCTCATGAGGAGAGGGGCAGGGCGGTTCCTGGAGTCTCTGTCCCCAGTATGCAAATGGCTGATTCCTCTTGGCTCCAATCCCTCTCTAAGGGGGCCTGGGTAAGGAGATTGCGTCCTTCTCTTTCCTTTCTTGCCTGGTAAGAGCTGGACTTGAGGCCTGTGGAGCGCCCCATGGACCCCTCAGCCCTATGATGGCCTTGGCCTATTCCCTTTGATCAAAGGCCCTACCTGGAAGTGAGCCAAGCTCTGGGGGGTCCCACCCTGCTTTGAAGTAGCCGAAGAAGGGCCTGAATTCTGTCTCGGTAGGGGGTGGATAGATAGATTATGTGCTATCTACTTGAAGATGGCCTTGGCGTGAGTGGTGTGACATCAGGAGAGTGTGCCTTTGAGAAGACAGGACTTGGGCAGGTGTCATTTGGGACATGAGTCAAGAAAGCACGAATTTAGGGAGATAGGAGAGGTCTTCACAGGGACAGATGTGGGCCTAGGAGAGAGTGGTAACTGTGGACATGTGGGCACATATAGATAGGTCAGGGTGGAGTAGCTAGCCTGGGGGTCCTGGCAATTGTGGACCATGGGTCAAGTTGAGAGAGGCTCAGGCATAGCCTGGGACAGGCTGTGATAAGACCACAAGAGTGTGTGTGTGCGTGTGTGTGTGTGTGTGTGTGAGAGAGAGAGAGAGAGAGAGAGGAGAGGAGGAGAAGAGGAGCCTGGCTGTTTGTTGTAGCAGCCATGAGTCCTGGGCTGAAAAACGTGGATAGAGGGTTCAGGTACAGTTTGGGGCACATGCATGAGGGGTAGGGACATCTGAGGGGCCAGACATGCCAGGGCTGGGCTTCTGTGTCCCCGCAGGCGGGTGCTGGAGGCGGCACGCAGGGCCAACCAAACAGGCCACTTCTTCTGGATGGGCTCTGACAGCTGGGGCTCCAAGAGTGCCCCTGTCCTGCGCCTGGAGGAAGTGGCTGAGGGTGCAGTTACCATCCTCCCCAAGAGGATGTCTGTGCGAGGTAGGCTTGCCAGTGTGGATGGGGACGGTGTCCTACTCCTGCCCCCCAATGTTATATCACCCCATACCGCTCTTCCTGTCCTTCCCTTCTGACTTCCCCTTCCCAGTCTCTCCCCTTCTGGTCTTGCCTGTTCCTTGGCCCACAGCCTCTTGCATGTAGAAGCCTCTGGTGTCAGTAGGTGCTTCCCCTCTGGACTTCCCCCTTTGCTTCTCAGCAGTGGATTCGGCTGATTGGGCAGTGCGATGGCACACACGCCATGGGAGAGTATCCTGGCTTAGTCAGTCGAACAACCCCCACGTCTTCCCCCATCTGTTGGATAAACCTCTCTACCTTGGGAGCACGACCCATGCTAGACGAGAGGGCGGAGGCACTGAGAGGCAGCTGAGCCCTGAAGGGACAGTGTATTTGGGTATGGCAGGCTCAGGGCTCATGGCTAGGGCTCAGCACGGTCAGAAGCAGGGGGGGGGGTGAGGCGCGGCGGGGGGGGGGAATGGAGAGGTGGGGGGGGGGGGGGGGGAATGGGGGGGGAGGGGGGAAGAAGAGGAGGGTCGCCCAGCCATCCTCATGATATAGTAAATCAGAGCGCAGTAACTCTAACGGCCGACCACAATTAGCGCGAATCACCATAAAAAAAAAAAAAAAAAAAAAAAAAAAAACACCATGGCTGCGGGCTGGCCCGGGGTGGCCCGACAATACGCCCAAGGAATGAAAGGTGTGGAGAGTGAGGGCAGAGAGTAGGTGAGTTTGAAGGGGATATGAATTGTGAGATCNGCATCCCTTCCCCATCCCGCATCCCTTCCCCATTCTGCATCCCCTCCCCATCCTCCATCCCTTCCCCATCCTGCATCCCTTGCCCCATCCTGCATCCCTTTCACTATCCCGCATCCCTTCCCCATCCCCCATCCCTTCCCCATCCTGCATCCCTTCCCCATCCTCCATCCCTTCCCCATCCTGCATCCCTTGCCCCATTCTGCATCCCTTTCACTCTCCTGCATCCCTTCCCCCTATCCTGTTTCCTTTTCTCTGGGGTGAAGGCCACAATCACCTTGGGGCAGGAGCAAATCAGTCTGGCCAGTCCTGCAGGGTGTGAGGCGTGATGTCAGTGTCTTGACAATGGCCCAGCTTGGCAGGGACCCACAGTTTCACCAGGGGGAGGTGGCTCTCAGGGCCTGCTTTTTGCCTGCTCTCTCTTCAGTGGAACCCAACGTTGAGTTGATGGGGCTGGGAAGGACGTCAGATGTCAGCCCCTCCGTCCCCACTTTCCATCACTTGCCGAAGGTCACACAGAGTGTCCTTTCTCCACTGCGAGGCCCAGCCAGCACAAGCAGTGGAAGTTTCCACACCCGATCGGCCCGCTGAGCCATGATAAGCTTGGAATAACCATAACTGCTGGATGACTGTTTCAGCAGATGCTGGCCTCTCCCAGGGGCCTCATTTGAACTTCCAAAAGCTTGGCCGTGTGTCACCCATCCTGCAGCAAGGGCAGAGCTGAGATTTGAACCCAGGACTTAAGTACCCTTTCTCTTTGGGACACTGAGGACACTGGTTCTTGTCTGGAGAGACTTTGGGTTGTCAGAGTTAGAGAGTGATGGCTCTTGAGTCTAGTGTGCAGAGACCAGGGGTGCCTGCCACTCAACACCCTACCGCCCCCAAGTACAGACCCACCAGCTGGGAACAAGGGTGCTGAGGCTGAGACTCCCTGAGTTAGGGTCATGGAGTGTGCTAGAGGTGACCCCTGCCTTCTCTGTCCAGGTCTCCTCTTCCAGTGAGCCCAGGCTGGACCTGAGCCACTGAGGGCATCTCTGCCATAAAGGCAGTGGCCCTAGATTATACTTGCTCTCCTGGGGCTTAACCCAGCTCTTTTCATTTTGCATGGCATGGGAATACTCTACGTTTTGTTTTTGCTGACAGGGCCCAGGATCAAAGGATGTTCCTTCCTTCCCAGGCCTGGGCCATTTCCAAGTCTGGGTGTGTGGGGGAGGACAGGAGGTTCTGACATTCCAGTTCCCTGCCAGGTTTCGACCGCTACTTCTCTAGCCGCACGCTGGACAACAACCGGCGTAACATCTGGTTTGCCGAGTTCTGGGAGGACAACTTCCATTGCAAGCTGAGCCGCCATGCACTCAAGAAGGGGAGCCACATCAAAAAGTGCACCAGTGAGCCTGCATCTGGGGTGTGGGCTTGTGGGGGTGGACTTGTGCGAGGCGGGGCCTGGAGGCGAAGGGGCGGAGCCTGGAAGCGGGGCCCCAGAGGGAGGTGGGGCCAGATGTTAGTACCCTGAACTCCGGCCAAGCCTGTTTTTCACCCATTTCTCCAGACAAATGTAAAGCAAGAGCCTTTCTGTGGAGGCCTAAAGGCTAGTATTCAGAGGCAGAGGCCCCTCCCCCGCAGCCCCCCCCCCCGCAGCAGGGGGCGTGCACCAGGGTGCTGAGCCTGAGGGGGGAGTTGGTGGAGCTGAAGCTACAGTTTAGGGTACACCCCAGAGTTGCTCTCAGCTGAGAGTGTGAGGGTCGCACAACCCACTGTGCCCCCTTGTAGACCGACCTGCACAGCCGGTGAGGGAAGGGATTCCAGGGTCTCGCCAGAGGAGCCATCCTGCCTCTTGGGGTTCACCATGCTGGACTGACTCTGAATGTCCACTCCAGATGGCAGCACAGCACACCTCGACCTCCCTCATGGGTCCCCTCAGTCACTCAACCAGCGCCAGGCAGGCTCGCAGGATCGTCTGGCCCTATTCTGGAGGGTCTCCTCGAGATCCGAAGACTTGGAATCCTCCCGGAGTTTTTATTCTAATGGAGAGACAGATGATAAACAAGATAAATAAATCATAGGATGTGTCAGAGGAAGATGTGCAGTACAAACACAACCAGTGGGGAAAGAGTAGGGTGTGCCGTGGGGGAAGGCAGCCTCTCTTCCCAGTGGCCAGGAAGCCCTACACTGGGAACCGATCCCCAAAAAGAGGCACCTGGGGAGGTCTGAAAGGGGATCTGTTCCTACAGGACTCAAACCCAGGTCTAAACTCCAGCACCCCCACCCCTCCCCAGGGTAGTAGTCTAACGCTAGTTTCAGACACATTTGGACTCAGACCCTGAGTACTCAGTCTGTGCAGCTCAGGACCCTCAGTGACAGTGTGGACCCTCAGTGACAGTGTGGTTCTGGGCCCCGGCATGTGGCACCACACTAAGGAAGGGTCCTATCTCAAGTTCTAAGCGGCTTGGGCAGAGGCACAGGGCGTGGGGGACCCTGGGGACTGGTGAGGTGAGGGAGCGAGGGGTTTGCTGCCCTCTAGTGGCTATGACAGCCACTGGGCAGTGGGTTTCTCTTGGGCATTTAGCCAAGGCTGTAGTGTCTGAACCTCAGTAAGTATGTGTGTGAGAGGTGTTGAGGAGCAGTGTGTGAGGCTCTGTGTGGGAATGAGTGGTGAGTCTGAGCCGGGGCATGCGCAGGGGTCTTATGTGGAGGCTCATTGGACATATGTGAGCTATTGGACATTTCTTATGTTTGGACGCTCCAGGCTCCTGAGTGACACAATCTTATTTCTTCCTCGCAAGTCTAGAAACCCTTACATTTTTGAGGGGTCTTTTTGAGACAGGGTCTCCCTGTAGCCCTAGCTGTCCTGGAACTCGCTATGTAGGCCAGATTGGCCTTGAACTCATAGAGATCCACCTGCCTCCTGAGGAGACCCTTATTATAGCATGGAGATTCAGAGAAGCCTACCCATGTGTCTAGGGCTGCACAGCACATACCTTATGAGGCAGTAGTCACAAAAGCAGTCTAAGAAGTCCAGATATGTGGGGCCGGGGAGATGGCTCAGTGGGTAAAGCACTTGCCTTGCAAGTAGGACCTGAGTTCTGATGCCCAGAACCCACGGAAAAAGCCAGGCATTGTGGCTTGCATTCCAGAGATAGAGCGATGGAAGGCCAAGATGGGTGGATTCCTGAAGCTTACTGGCCAGCCAGCATAGTAGACTCCTTGGTTAAGTTCCAGGCCAATGATGGAAGGTACCTGAGAAACAGCATTTAAGGTTGTCCTCTGATCTCTGCATACACATGTGCATGTGTGTGCCTGTACACACACACACACACACAACCCTCTCCACAAACACACACATATATGGCCACACAGAGACATGCATACAGGAAAGAAGTATAGACATGCCTAGTACTCGAGGCTGAACCACTGTGGGCAGTGACAGTGGGTCTTGCTTACCTGTCCCCCACTGTCCCTGCAGGGTGAAACATTGCACGGGCGCCCTGGTGGTGGGTTCCCAAAGCTGGTTGAAGCTGAGATGGGGTGGGCAGGACTGGACATAGGGTGCTATGGACAGCCAAGGTCTCCTGCCCCAGCATCTAGCTGATGAGTGTCAGGGCTTTCTGGAGTCTACCTTGCCTCTTGTGGGGGTTGGGGAAGAAGGTCTGTTTGTCTTTTTTTTTTAATTAATTTTATTTATTTCCATATGTGTATGAATGTACTGTCTGCATGCAAGTTTGTGCACCCGTGTCATGCAATGCCGTGGAGGTCAGAAGAGGGTCTCAGATTCCCCCTGGAACTGGAGTTCTCTTGGAATTGGAGTTTCAGACGGTTCTCGGCCGCCATGTGGGTGCTGGGGATCGAACCCGGGTCCTCTATAAGAGCGGTCGGCGCTCTTAACTGCTAGGCCATCTCTCCAGCCCCAGGTCTGTTTGTCTTTATAGGCTCAGCAAGGACTCTGGCCTCAGCGTGGATGGACAGCTCTGTGGAGTACCAGGGAGGCAGCCTGGCTTCCTGGCTGCCCATCAGAGAAGGCAGATGAAGGTCTTCTGAGAGTGTTTTGTGGGGTGTTCAGGGCTGGCTCTGTGATTCCCCCATCCCAGCCTCTGCTTATTCATGTGAAAAACTGGGCTGATATGTTCCAAGTCCAAGAGGGTTTGGGGTAGGGAGTGAGGGCACTAATGGAGTTGCAGGTTGAGCTGGAAACGGAAGCTCTGCGTCTGGCTGCCCGATAGAACCATCTGGGGAGCACTGGGGGAGCCTCTGCGTGGGGCTGGCTGTGGGCTTTTTGAAGCTCCCTAGGTAACTTCAATGGCAACTTGGGGCCTGGGCAGCGGCTCTGAAGCTTGTACTCCATAGGGAGTTAATGTCTTTGGATCTCTTAAAAACACTCAAACTTGGGGCTGGAGAGAGAGCTCACTGGTTAAGAGCACTCGTTACTCTTGCAGCGGACCCAGGTTTGATTCCCACCACCCACATAACTAACAACAGTCCCTAACTCCAGATTCAGGGGATCCAACACCCACTTCTGACCTCTGAGGACATTTCACGACACGAGTGCACTTATACACATGTAAGCAGTATGCTCATACAGATAAATAAAAATAATAATAAATGAAACTTAAAAATATTCACACCTGATCCCACTCCAGGGCACTGTGGCTAACACTGCAGGCACCTGAACACAGGCTTTTAATTTTATTTACAGGGACTTTTTTTTTAGAGACAGGGTCTCCCTGTAGCTCCAGGTGGCCTGGCATTCACTCTGTAGACCATGCTGGCCTTGAACTCACAGAGATCTACCTGCCTCTGCCTTACGAGTGCTGAGGTTAAATGCGTGCACCACCACATAGGGCCTTTACGTGGTCTCTCTCCCTCTCTTTCTCTCTCTCTCTCTCTCTCTCTCTCTCTCTCTCTCTGTCTCTCTTTCTCTGTTTTGGTCTTTTCGACACAGGGTCTCCCTGTAGCCCCAGCTGTCCTGGAAATCACCATGTAGACCAGGCTGGCCTTGAACTCACAGAGATCTGCCTGCCTCTGCCTCCCAAGTGCTAGGATTAAAGGCGTGGGCCACCACGACCAGCTTACATGGTCTCTTGTAGCTTAGGTTGGCCTTAAAGTCTCAAGCTGGCCATGAATGCATAAAGATCCGCCTGCCCCTGCCGCCTGAGTGCTGGAATTAAAGATGTGTTACCACCATGCCTAGCATATCGGGCTTTGTCTAATGTTCCTAGTGGGTTGTCCTGTGGAACCAGCTGTCTTAGACACTCTGGCTCAGAGAGAAAGAGAGAGAGAGAGAGAGAGAGAGAGAGAGAGAGAGAGAGAGAGAGGAGGACAATGCCAGACATCCCAGGTGGGACAGGAGGCATGAAGGGACAGTACCTCACAGAAGACTCTGCTCGTTGTGACGACATGAATGCACACTGTCTGGAAGAATGGCACTCAATCCTCAGGAACTTTGAGGATAGAGAAAAGCAAGCCTTCATTTCCAGGGGTGTGAGGAGCTGAGGTCTGATGAAGTGGTGGGGCTGCTCCGGGGCTCCAAGCCCTCAGCGACCCCGCTACCTGAGGCTCCACAGGGCTGGTGTGGCTGGGACAGGCCTGTGTGTGGACCCGAATTCTCCCAGATCCGGCCACCGGAGCTTGCAGATCTGGGTGTACATCTACCCTGCTGCTTCCCGTGTGACTTCGAGCAGGCTCCCTAGCTCCTCGTTTGTAATGGGAATCTGTCACCCCATTCAGTCCCCAGAGCCTCGTCCTACAGCGGCCCTCCCTTGCAGCTTCCATGGGAGCTGATGTGCAGGCCAGATTTGTAGATGGCCTACTGGCTGCCCACTCTGAGACAGGTCACTGAGAGGGATGTCCCTGTGGCTGTTAGGCCTGGAAGGGCAGCGCCTGCCACCTGCCTCCTCCATGCCTAGCCCCTCCCTGGGAGCTTGCAGAGCAGGGTTCGGGAATTAAAGTCATAAACAAGGCAGATGTGGCATCTGTCTTTTTGACAGCACTGCCAGCCAGGTGATGGCTGAGCAGAGGAAGGCTCGGTTTATGAGGAAATAGGAAAAATTTACTGTTGGCTGCTCCCAGGGGCTGGGAGCCCGGAGAGGGAGGGCAGGATGGGATGGCTGGGGCTGCGTGGCGAGATGCCAATCATCCGCTCCGCTAACCGCAGTCACAACAATAAAGTAGAGTGATCCTAACAGCTAATATTTTAACAGCACTTATCAATCCTCAAGCTCTGTCCTGAGTTTTGCATTTCATCTTTACAGTCTACCCATTTTACAGATGAGGAACCAAAGGCCCAGAGAGGCCAAGCATTTACCTAAGGTCACATAGGAAGTAACTGACAGAAATATGACCTGAACCCAGTTCTGCAGAGATGTCCTGCTCCAAGCTACCTTTCTCTTTGTAGGATCTTTCTACCACTTCCTCTCCAGAGGGACCAAAGAAGCCTCCCTTCTGGGGGAGGGGAGCAAGGACATCATTTTGGGAGCACCTACTATGTGCCAGCCCTGGACTCATCAGGAACTCATAGTCACTCAAACTGTCAGCTTCATGGTGGCCAGGGATGTTGGCCCCCCTCAGCCTCCAGTCTCTCTTCTTGGTTGCCTAACCATAAAATTACTGGCTTATATTAAGAGGCTGACTATGTGGCTGGAAATAGCTCAGTCAGTAAAGCACCTGTCTTGCAAAGCGTGAGGACCTGAGTTTGATTTCCAGAGCCCATATAAAAAAAGCCAGGCATGGTGATGTGTCCCTGTAACCCTAGTGTTAGGTCAGTGGACAGGCAGTTCCTGGCTGACTGACCAGCCAGCTCAGCCCCCTCAGTGAGCCGCAGGCCGCTGAGAGACCCTGCCTCAAAATAAAAAATGGGGTGAATGGCTCCCAAGGAGTGACACCTAAAGTTGACCTCTGCCCTCTACAGATGCACACATGTTCACCCTCACACATGTAAATGGAGAGAGAGAGAGACAGAGAGAGAGAGAGAGAGAGAGAGAGAGAGAGAGAGAGAGAGACTGAGCGTGTGCTGAGCCTGTGCCCCTCTGTCAGGGGCAGACCTGCCTTGGAGGCCCTTGCAAGTCTGGTTCTGCAGACCAAGTGGAGGCAGGGTAGTTAGTGGAGAGCCTGACAGCCTGGCAGCCTGCCCTCATGGAGGAGAGGGCTGACCCTGGAGGGAATCCGGGAGTGCTGGGAGCCTAGGCACATTGCTTATTATTAAGTCAGAAGGTGTCTCTGAGACCCGGGTGACATTTGAGCAAGCACCTGAGGAAAGAGAGCATTCCTGGTAGAGGGTGGGTTGTACAAAGGTCCCAACAGTGCTGGGGAGCAGTGAGAAGACCCACAGGCTGTTGCAGAGCAGGAGGTGGGAGATAGGCTGGAGAGGTGGGGTGGGGGTGGCCAGGATCATGTGGTAGTTAGTAAAGCCTTGGAGATAAAGCCACTGTGATGTGAAAGGATGGTGGGATCCAGCCGCTGTTCTAACCAGTCCCCCCCACCCCCGCCTGCTGTATGGGAAAGAGGCTGTTAGAGATGAAGAGGCTGAGGAGGCTGAGGGTCTGGGTCTGGGGCAGGGGCATGGCAGAGGTGAGCAGGGTCGATTCTTGGCAGATGTTCAGATTTAAAGATAGGAGAGGAGTTAAGGTAGACTTTGTGTGAGTGCGATGGACGCAGAAGTGGCTGAGGGAGGAAAAGCCAGAACTTGGCTGAGGATCACAGGGAGGTGAGAACACGCAGACTGGGCTGGCTGCAGGGGCGGGGGAGGGAGTGTAGAGATGTGCAGGACTGAGGTGCACGGACTGTTGGGGGTGAGGAGTGGGGGTGTGATGTCCCAGAAATAAGGGGGAGCCTTTAGGAGGGAGTGATCTTACAATGGTGTGGCTTGTGGGGAGGATGGCATGCCCACTGGACTCAGTCTGCTGAGTCTGAACCTGTACCTTCTGGGCATGGTGGTGCACACCTGTAATCCCAGCACTTGGGAGACAGGAGGATCACTGGGGTATTTAAGCTGGCGTGGGCTACAGACTGTTTTAGGCCAGCCTGGACTACAGAGTGAGCCCCTGACTCCAGAAAAGAACAAGCCAGCCAACCAAGCAAAAACCTAAAAACAGATGTGGACGCAGACAGGAAGCCCGGCCGTTAGGCAGGACCAGAGAGAAGACAAGATACCCTGTATATTGTCAGTACCTCCTTGTATGGTGGCCTGGCCCAGCATGCCATGACGCGGGGTGGCCTGTGTGTGGGTGTGTTAAATGTGTAGCTGTGTATGTATTGGAATGTGTGTCTGTATGGATGCTTGTGTCTTTGCATGTGCGTGTGAGTCTGTGTATATATACATGTGTGAGTCTGTGTGTACAAGGCTGGTGAGGGAGCCTACAGGTGCCTATGGGAGGGGGCCCTTGGAATGGTGGCTGGGCGGGGGATGTGGGAGAGTGGAGAGGAGACACGGACTCTGATTATTTCAACCTTGAAAACTCATTCGGATTACAATTTACAACCTGGCCACAAAGGCTGCCGTCTCCGCAGTAACCAGTGCTCCAGGCTTTGAGGGAGAAAATCCTCCCCGTCGTCCCGGCTGCCTGTCACCCATGGCTGAGCCAAACGCATCTCTGCCTCACGGTGCCCCAGGACACAATTAGGACATCTTCAAACTGTTGCTGCTGTCACTGCACCGTGTGTCTGGAATTTATCTCCTCCAGCATGTGTGTCTGGTCTCCTCCTAGAGCTGTGAGCCCTGCCTGGGCCTGGGGTCCCACTCACCTATGAGAGGGGACATCGATTCCTCCCTTCTCCTGTCACCTCCCTGCTGGAGACCTACAGACAGGATGTCCCTAATGCTATCTTAGGCCTGGACAGAAAGGGGAACGGCCTAGACCCCAGTGCAGGGAGGGAACAGCGAGAGTTTAGTGCAGCTGTTATTCTCGGCATGGAGGTTCTTGGAGCAAGAGATTATGGTTCAAATCTCTGCCCCATAGGAGGGCACTTTGGCCTGTTATTATTGCCTGCTGTGGGGTACAGGATGCTGGGTGTGGAGTTTAAGGCTGGAGAGGCAGGGAAGGAAAGGAGAGAGGGGTACACTTGGGGCCTCCCTTGACAGGACAGCCATACCTGGGCTAAAGTGTTGAGGAGACTCTAGGATTCTGTGGCCAGCTCCCTGACATTGATAGCTGGAGAGTCAGGAGGGCTGGGCACAAGGTGGCAACGAGTCCTTCCAGAGCCATCCCATGGAAGATAGGCTCCCCTGCGGAGGCAGCTCCTAGAGGGTGTTCGTCCTCCTGGTATCCCTTTCTCTGGTGGCTTGTGACCCTAGTGGGAGCATACAGAAGGGCCCAGGGTCTGGTGATCTGTGGAGGTTCTGTGAGGATGGGTCCTTGGGAGCCAGAAACAGGACAGGCCCCGGGTGTCTCCCCAGTGGGGCAGCCAGTCTCTAACCCCGAGGAGTCCTTGGCTGTGGGTGAAAGCTGCCTCTTGGGTAGCAGCAACAGCCTCCTGCTCTGTTTCCACATCCCTGCCCAGTAATTCACCTCTTTGGCTGCACCGGGAGCAGAAGTGTCTTGGGAGCTGGGAGAGAGCAGGTGGGGATGGCAGGTCAGCATGGCAGGTGGGGATGGCAGGGTGGGGATGGCAGGTGTGGATGGCAGGTGGGGATGGTAGGGTGGGGATGGCAGGGTGGGGATGGCAGGTGTGGATGGCAGGGCGTGGATGGCAGGGCGTGGATGGCAGGGCGGGGATGGTAGGTGGGGATGGCAGGTGTGGATGGCAGGGCGGGGATGGCAGGGTAGATGGCAGGTGTGGATGGCAGGTGGGGGATGGCAGGGCGGATGGCAGGGTGGGGGATGGCAGGTGGGTGTGGCAGGTGGGGGATGGCAGGTGGGGAATGGCAGGTGGGGGATGGCAGGGCGGGGATGGCAGGGTAGGGTCCTGGCTGGAGTACTGAGTTGAGTCCTGGCTCGAAGCCACTTTTGGGGAATCCTACCCAGCCCCTCCGTTGTCCTTTGGGAACAAGATGCCTCTTCTTTTTCCTTCTGGGCTTTTAGCACTCCATGGCAGAGAGCTCAGACAAGAAGGCAAGACTGACAAAATGGAGAATCTGTGTCTTGCTGCTCTGGCTGTTTATAACTTGACCTAGAACTGACGGTGCTGTTGGAAATTCAGCACTGAGGCTCAGATGAGGTCCTGGGCCAGGTGTGGTAGGGGAGAGGTGCAGAGTGGCTCTGAAGGTTAGAGTGCTCACCCTGCCACCCCAGTGCCCCGTCCTTCTAGTGAGGGTGGGACTCCCCTCTTCTGGCCTCTGTTTTCTCATCTGTAACATGAGGGGATTGGACAGGGGACAGGCAGCCCCACTGTTTCAGCTTGGTGGTGCTGGCATCTCTGATGTCCACTAGGCCACCTGTGGACACTCACCCTGGTTCAGTTGAGGATAGGTTCCTGACCAGCAGGGCCAACTAGGCAACCAGCCCAGTTTCGGATGACAGATACCACAGACCCCTCTCCTGGGGGCTCTGACTGTCCTTAGTATGAGGGTTTTAAGTGGTGAGGTACACCCCACAGGGAGGTGCACCCCACAGGGAGGTGCACCCCACAGGGAGGTGCAGTGAGCTCCTCCAATCCTAGATCTCTCTGAAGTATCCTGGGCAGGGAGAGGGACATATTGCCCTCTGGAGCTTCCAGGGGCTAGGGGCCCAGTGCCAGCCTAGTCCACAACATGGAGGACTCCTGCCCTCTGGCAGGAAAGCATGGCTTGGAGCAGGACTGAGAGCCCTTGTCCTTGTTCTGAATCTAGGCTGGCAGTGTGCGGGGAGGTGGACTGCAGGACCTGTGTCCAGCTCCTGCTCTGCAGGGCCCTGAATATTGTTACCCCTTTGCCCAATTAGTCTGTGCCTCAGTCTCTTCATCTCTGCAGTGGGGGTAATTATTCATGTCAGTGAGATGGGAATTCAGTGAGTTGATCCACACAAAGCCCAGGAGACACAGTGTGGCCAGCAGATGTTACAACCTTCTTTATTGTCTCTGTCATCACGGTACCAAGTCAGGACCTGCTGCCTCCAGGAAGACTTCTTCACTGCGGTGGCCTAGGAAGCCCCCATTCTGACTATTCCTACCCAGAAGACACAGCCTAGTCACCCACCCGTGCTTCACCTTCCTGTAGCCTCACGGTCTGTTTAAGCAGCATCAGTAGAGCCCTGTCTACTGCTTAGGGCACTTAGGCCTCTGACAGCCAAGGAGCTTGCATGGGGCCGCTGAGCAGAGGCTGGGTGGCCACCAAAGGGAGCGTTGTGAGAATCCCTTCCCTGAGGAGCTGTAAACATCTATCCCCTCATAAGGTCCCAGAGACAAGGCAAAGCTCAGTCCCACCAAAGTTCACCCTGGGGAACCAGTGAGTTTATTAGGGTTGGTTACAGAACAGGAATGAGAGCTGATGGGCGGGAGAGAGGTAAAGCAGCTGTGCTAGAAGGTCTGCACGAAGCATGGGCGATGGCTCCCCTGTGACCACATAGATGGAGCCCCTTCCTGCCCAGTCTTCTCCAGACTATATACTCTACCATCCCCCAAGATGGCAAGGCCTCATACAGCTAGGGCAGAATTGCATAGAAGTGGCTAGACTGGGAACTTGGGTGAGGGGCAGATGACCTTCTGTATCCCCTCCTTCTATGAGGGAGCTTCAACAGTTCGCAAGCTCAGTGGCTGTGATGTGCTACACGCAGGCACAGCTGGTCTGAAGATGGAACACCACAGGGGGGCACGTGGGCGAGTGGGACGGCGCTGTAGCCTGCAGGGAGGGGGGGCGGGTTCCCCATTTGTGAAGCTCACTCACCCTGGCTTCTGGGAAGGTTGTTGGTGAGGTAGGGTAGGAGTGAGTAGGGATGACCGTGATTCCTGGTGGTAAGTGGAGGGCACCAGGAGGCCAGGCCCATCCTTCAGTATACCCTTGGGAGAGGGTATTGTGGTTTGGCTGGGAGTGGCTGCCCATGGTGAACCTGATTTAGGAACATCACCACCCTCAGGAGAAACATAGCCCCTGTCCTGGCTGTCTCCAAGCCTATGGGGACAGCTCTTTCCTGGACAGCCCAGGCTGTGTGGGAGAGGGCCAACGCACAGTGCTCTGAGGCCGTCAGGCTGCTGCCTGCTGAAGGTGGCAGAGCCGGGGGTTTACTCCGGCTGTTCTAGGGCCACAGCGCACTGAACTATCTCTTTTACCCCCTGAGGTTACCTGCTAGGCACCTCCATTGGAATACCCCTCTCCGCACACACAACAGTGTGGTGGGATAGGCACAGGGCTTCCCATTGGGAGACTGGTGTATGCCCAGTGCCGGGTGGCCTCCTGATGCCCTGCTGAGCTCAGGACGTCTCGCCGGTGTCCGTTCCCTCACAGACCGGGAGCGCATCGGGCAGGACTCCACCTATGAGCAGGAGGGGAAGGTGCAGTTTGTGATTGACGCTGTGTACGCCATGGGCCACGCACTACACGCCATGCACCGAGACCTGTGTCCGGGCCGAGTAGGGCTCTGTCCTCGAATGGACCCTGTGGATGGCACCCAGCTGCTTAAGTACATCCGAAACGTCAACTTCTCAGGTGGGGCGTGGAGCGGGGTACTGCTCGACCCTGGGGTGGCCTGGCCCTGCCATTGGGGGCTTCAGAGGCCTGGGCTCACAGGGTGGGGATGGCAGACTCTTCAGATGGTCTATGGAGGGGTGTCCCTGATATATCTCTGTCTTGAGTCCACAGCTAAAGGCTCAGCAAATTGCTCCCCCACAGGCATTGCAGGGAATCCCGTGACCTTCAATGAGAATGGGGATGCACCGGGTCGCTACGACATCTACCAGTACCAGCTGCGCAATGGCTCTGCGGAGTACAAGGTCATTGGCTCCTGGACGGACCACCTGCACCTCAGAGTAAGCAGGGAGGGCCCTTGGGAGACGGAACACCTGGGAGCTGAGAACAAGGTCTGGCCCTCAGACCTTTCGGACTCCCTAGAAGGCAGCCATCTTTGTGGGTATTCCTGGACGTAGCTTCTCAGCTTATGCAGGGAAGTGTGGTGTGCGGTAACTTTCCTTCTGGCCCTTAGCGTGACTGGTGTCTCCAGCTTTGGGCGGTTTTTTTCCCCCTTTTTTGGAGGGAAAAGACCTGCACTGATGGCCCGGAGGCTTGTTTTCTGCCCTGCAAGGTGAAGGTGAGTCGGGCTATACTGTTCCATCTTGCAGGGCCAGACTCAGGAGACTAGGCCCAACCTGGCCCAGCCCTTCTCCTTCCAGGACCTAGGAGAGCTGTCCCGTCTCCTGCATCCTCTCTAGGCATGGAGCCCCTGTGGCCCTTCCTAGTATGGACCCCATGATCTGCTGTGGTCCCAGAGCCTTCCCAGCCACAACAAGCTTCTCAGGACACTATCCCTGGGGCTCTGTTTAACCACACAGCTTGGAGGGACAGGGTCTGTTACTGTAACGAGGCTCCCCGGATGCTGGGTAGAGAGAAGGCAGGTCAGGGTTGGTGGGCACACTTGCGTGGTGGAGGAGCCCACCAGCGGAGGTGCATTTTGGATGGTGCTGAGGGCTGGTCACAGCACGGCATGTGTGCATGACTGCTGCTATAGACCACTGCAGCCTGACCCCATTGGAGGGCCTGAGATGGGATAGGTGTAAATGGCTCCAAAGCCCCCGCTTTCCTCTCACCTGGCCTGCCTGGCCCAACCCTGGATGCCTTCCTGATGCTTGTCCTGTCTCTGGCCTGTAAGGTGGGAGGGAGCCATGGTGTGGCCAGGGCTGGGGCTGAACCTTGCAGCTTTTTCCTTGACTGACCAAGTTTGGACTGTCCCAAAGGGGTACACCAGTGAAGGTTCTGGAAGCTGAGGGAACAGGACTCAGGCTTCTAGGCTGCCCAAAGGGACCTGATTATGAAGGCTTCTGGCATGGGTGTCTTCCATCTAGTTCCCAGACCTCTGTTAGGTGTGAGCCCCGGGGGCTGCAGACTTAGCAGAGCAATTGCACAAAGCTTCTGGAAGCTGCTGTTCTAGGGAGGAATTAACAGTATTCCTGCCATGGTTCCTGTGGGACTCACTGGAAGCAGTGAGAGGCTGCTGGCTGCCTCTTCAAGGAGGGTTCATCCCATCCTGCCTGCCCCCCCTCCTCAGTTCTGGAACCCACAGGCACATTTCTGCAGGAGTGAGCATTCAGCACACACATTGCAGAAAGACACGCATGCACACACAGGCATGCGTGTGCACGTGGATGCATGCACACATATCATGAATGCGTATATCCCCCCCACAGTCCATGAATGCGTATACCCCCCCCCCGCCACCGTCCCCTCTGCACAGGCTTGCTGTTCTTTTTTAAAAAAATAGCCTAGCAGTTAAGAGCACCAACTACTCTTGCAGAGGACCCGGGTTTGATCTCCAGCACCCACATGGCGGCTAAGAACCGTCTGTAACTCCAATTCCAGGAGAACTCCAGTTCCAGGGGAATCTGATACCCTCTTCTGACCTCCGCAACATTGCATGACACGGGTGCACAAACCTACATGCAGACAGTACACTCATACACATACAAAAATAAATAAAATCTAAAAAAAATATTTTTTTATTATTTCAATTTTATGTATGTGTATATGTGCACCCTTGTCATGCAATGCCTGTGGAAGTTAAAAGAGGGCATTGTATCTCCTGGAACTGCAGTTACAGATGTTTGTTAACCACTGTGTGGGTGCCGGGAATCAAACCCAGCTCCAATTCAAGAGCAGTCTGTACTCTTAACCCATGAGCCAGCTCTCCAGCCCCTGGCTTGCTGCTCTTAGAAAGAACTGTCCCTGCCAGCCACTTAGAATACTTCCTCTGACCTGGGCTCCCCAGGTTAATCAGGCTCCCTTGTCCTGCACCTGCAGCTCTTCTAGGACACTCGATTACTTTTCTCGATATTCCAGCACATTTGGTAGGTGGGACAGCACTCCCGTGGCTCCTTTGCTTGCAGCACTTGTATCTTCAGAGCCCCGGAACTGTGAGTAGCTCTCGTTTGGAGCCAGATATAAAGGAGCACTAACCCCTGGGCACACATTGTGTCCTCCGATTAAGTCTCTGGTGCTCTCTGCTGAGCACGACTTCTCTCCATGTGTCACTGGGCGAAAGTTTGGAGCTGAGCTGCAGAGCTGTGGGTCCCCCGCTCCGAGGTGCCGGGGTGTCCCTCAGGAGGGGCTAGCTGAAACATCTCCAGGCAGAGGTCTGAGTGGCTCAAAGTGAATTTCCATTGTGCTCCTCACAACCTTGCCGCCTGGACCCCAGGACCCCTGGGCCTCTTCTGGCGCTTCATGTGACTCTAGGATGTCACCTCTGTGCTTTCCGGACTGTTCCTCCAGGGGAGGGTTGAGAGTCTGGAACTCTCGCTAGGCCAGTGCTGTCCTGGGTCACTTGGGACAGCTGTCTGATTCTGGGCATCAGTCAGTGAGCTCTGGCAAGGGTTCCAGGCAGCTAGGCTTTTGCCTGAGTAACAGGTTGCTTCAGGAATGGAGCCAGAGGGCAGGTCTGGGGTAGGTCCTGGTTCTGGCGCATGTCCTGAGGCCAGCTCTACCGTGCTGTCGTTGCCAGATAGAGCGGATGCAGTGGCCAGGGAGCAGGCAGCAGCTGCCCCGATCCATCTGCAGCCTGCCCTGCCAGCCGGGCGAGCGGAAGAAGACAGTGAAGGGCATGGCTTGCTGCTGGCACTGCGAGCCCTGCACTGGGTACCAGTACCAGGTAGACCGCTACACCTGTAAGACCTGCCCCTACGACATGCGGCCCACGGAGAACCGAACGGCCTGCCGGCCCATCCCCATCATCAAGCTGGAGTGGGACTCGCCCTGGGCCGTGCTGCCCCTCTTCCTGGCCGTAGTGGGCATTGCAGCCACGTTGTTCGTGGTGGTCACTTTCGTGCGCTACAATGACACTCCCATCGTCAAGGCCTCGGGCCGAGAGCTGAGCTACGTGCTGCTGGCGGGCATCTTCCTGTGCTACGCTACCACCTTCCTCATGATTGCGGAGCCGGACCTGGGGACCTGCTCACTCCGTCGCATCTTCCTGGGGCTCGGCATGAGCATAAGCTATGCAGCCCTGCTCACCAAGACCAACCGCATCTACCGCATCTTTGAACAGGGCAAGCGGTCAGTCAGCGCCCCGCGCTTCATCAGCCCTGCCTCCCAGCTGGCCATCACCTTCAGTCTCATCTCCCTGCAGCTACTCGGGATCTGCGTGTGGTTCGTGGTGGACCCCTCCCACTCGGTGGTGGACTTCCAGGACCAGCGGACGCTTGACCCCCGCTTCGCTAGGGGCGTGCTCAAATGCGACATCTCAGACCTGTCACTCATCTGCCTGCTGGGCTACAGTATGCTGCTCATGGTCACCTGCACTGTGTATGCCATCAAGACTCGAGGGGTGCCCGAGACCTTCAACGAGGCCAAGCCCATCGGCTTCACCATGTATACCACCTGCATTGTCTGGCTGGCCTTTATCCCTATTTTCTTTGGCACCTCACAGTCAGCCGACAAGGTGCGTGCGGAGGGCTCAGGGCACGTGATGTGGTGGGGGTGAAGCTGGGAGCCCAGGCAGCCTCCAGAGGACACGTGATGTGGTGGGGGTGAAGCTGGGAGCCCAGGCAGCCTCCAGAGGACACGTGATGTGGTGGGTGTGAAGCTGGGAGCCCAGGCAGCCTCCAGAGGACATGTGATGTGGTGGGGGTGAGGCTGGGAGCCCAGGCAGCCTCCAGAGGACACGTGATGTGGGGGTGAGGCTGGGAGCCCAGGCAGCCTCCAGAGGGCACGTGATGTGGTGGGGGTGAGGCTGGGAGCCCAGGCAGCCTCCAGAGGGCACGTGATGTGGTGGGGATGAGGCTGGGAGCCCAGGTGGCCTCCAGAGGGCACGTGATGTGGTGGGGGTGAGGCTGGGAGCCCAGGCGGCCTCCAGAGTGTCCTTCTGTGCTTCATCCGCTTGTTTATCAGTAAATTGGGTCCTTTCGGTCTTTCTGGTTGTGTGGACACAGTGTATACTCTGAAGTGTGAGCTGGGCAAGTAGAGGAGGGCCATGGGAACAAGATCAGACAGCCCGGGGCCCAGAAGCTCTGGGCAGGATACTGGCTCTCACTTCGAATCTCTAGTGTGAGTTTTGAGCAAGAAGAGTTTCACAAGATCCCTGCTGGTTGACTGAGTGCTGAGGAGGAGGGCCTAGAGCTGGGGACCTTGAGGAGGTGACAGTTCAGCAGCAGAACTGGTGAGAAGAGCTGAGAGTCTGGTGTCCCCTGGAATTCTAACTGGGTTTCTGATGACTCTCATGTGGGGGAGGATGTGGGAGAGGCAAGGGTGACAGGTGTGGGTGTGGGCAGGGTGTGGGTATGGGTAGGGTGTGGGCGGGTGAGGGGGCAGGGGGGACCGGGTGCCATAAGTGATTGGAAGTTGTTCTCATTGTATTGAAGGAGTCTGTTGGGAGGTAGGTGAGGGTCTTTGGCGTGCTGACTTTGGGGTGCTTATAGATAGGCCACATCCTGTCCTGTCCAAGGCTGAACATCCAAGTTGAGCTCAGGGATGAGGTTCAGGCTCAGACCATGGGCTGGGCAGCTATCACCCTGCAGCTAACATTTCAAGCCATGAGTCCAGGCCTGGGCTCCCAGCGATGCCTGGACTTGAGAGCAGCAGCCACCGAAGCTTCAATGGTGGGCTCCCTGAACTGCATCCGGTGCTTTACCGAAGGCTGCCAAGCTGCAGCGGCAGGAGAGGACAGCCAGGACCATCTTATTCACAGATGAGCACAGAGAGCTGATACGAGCTGCCCAAGGTCACACAGCCAATATGATGCAGCTGGCCGCCATCAGTCACCATAGCTGAGGGCCCTCCCTCTACCTTATGCTGCCCCTGCCTGCCCATGGCAGAGACAATGCCCACCTCTTTCTTCCTTTGTAGAAACCCACTTCTTTTTTCAATTGCTCCTCAAAGAAGGAAGATGCGTCCACTCTGAGTCCTTTAGTGTTGGCATAGGGATATGAGTGGCCTCTTCCAGTAGTGTCACTATGGTCAGATCTTGGGGCTGGTACTCAGTGCCCTGAGGTCTGAGACCAGGCCTGGCTCAGCAGGGGTAGGGCTCTGCAGCCCGAGCCCAGAAGCCCCGTGTCCCAGCTGCCATGCAGCATTCACCCAAGCAGGCCTGAGGAGCCCCCTGTGGAGGGCAGGTGCAGGCAGAGACCCCACTTCCCGTGGGGTGCTTGTGCCGTGGGTGGTTCCACACTCCAGGAAGCTGGCAGCTTGAGAAATTGCTTTTGGCCTCCTGGAGAGGGGTCACACCAGGAGGTCCATTCTGTGCTTTTCCTGGGTCTGGGCTGCAGCTGGGAACCCCCCAACGCTGCAGTTGAGGCCGTCCCTCTACTCTCGGCCCTCCCTAACGGGGCTCTTGTTTTCCCAGGGTGAAGAACTCTCCTAGTTCTGCCTCTGGATGGTGAGGCCCAGCTCTCCCACCCTCTAAGATGATATGGTCCCTTCAGAATCCAGAGAAGGATGAGCCCAGGATCATGGGACAGGCTGGCCTCACCAGTGTGTGGTTCTTGCCACCCAGATCCAGCCCTTTTCCCAGGTTCCAGATAGAATCCGAGTAGAGGCTGAGTTCTGAGTCTTTGCTGCTTGGGTTCCTCAGAGACTCCAGCAGCCCTGGGTGCAGAGGTGTGACAACCCGTAGTATCCTAATGCAAGCTGTGGGTGCAGCTGCCTGGCTTGCATGCTTGGGAAGGTGAAAAGGGGTGGGGCTGTGCTGGGATCTGGGGTGTGGGTATGGCCGTGTATGTGTGTGTGTGTGCAGGCCTAGTAGGTGGGAAAGGGTTGTTGAGGGGTTTGTGGTTGTTACTGTGAATAAGTGTGTAGCACACAGGGGTGCAGGTGTTGGTATATATGTGTTTACCTAAGTGTATGTGTGTGAGTTCAGGTACAAGTGTGAATGCTGTGTGCAGGTGTGAGCAAGTGCACATTTTCCCAGGTATGTGTGCCCAGATACCTGTGTGCTCAGCCACGTGGCTCCCCTGGGTGGAGTGTGAGGCAGTCCAGTCTGCTCTTATGAGCCAACAATGCTTGGGATTTTGAGAACCGAGAGGTGTTGCTATGAGCTACTGAAAGAGGTCATTCCATGTGTGAAGTCCTTGCTGTGCTAGTCTTGGGCAGGATGTGGCTGTACAGGTGGGCCACATGTGCACGGGAAGGTTCACTGGTTTGTACAGATTCTGAGCATCTCGGTCCCCGCTGGAAGATTGCCTGAGCGGAAGCCCAAAGTGGACAGAGATTCTCAGGGCTCCAGAGCCCCTCACAGCCCCAACACAGAAAAAGGGAACTCATAGTCCACACAAACAACTGTTGTCTCTGTGCCCCATCCCCCATCAAGCCCTGCTTGTCACTGGGGAGCCTGTGACTGTGGTGGGCAGGGTTTCAGACAGGATTCCAAAGAGAGGCTGCAGTGTAGCCAGGCCCACCCACCTCAGGAGCAAAATAGTGGTTGGCTCTGGCCCCAGAGGACTGAGAGAGGGTTAGCCAGTAAGGTCATACTGCAGGCTGGTTTGACTGTCACTCTGCTGCTTCTAAGACCCCTGATTCAGGTGTCGCCTGCATTCTAGAGGACCATTGATTCTCTAGAGAGTGTCATCCACTACCCCTTCCCAGGACCACAGGTACCTGCACACAGGGGACACCAGAAATAGTACTGGAGCCAGAGGCCAGTACAGGGTGGAGAGGAACTCTGGGCCCTGGGGCAAGGAGAACAGCCTGTCTTCTGCCTGCAGGTAGCTCAGAAGGCCAAGCATGCAGGGGAGGGCTCTAGCAGCTCTGGAGGGCAGCTTTATTCCAGTCTCAGCTGCTCTTGACTCCCTATGTCTTCAGAAAGACTCCTTGGCTGAGAAAGGAGACTGTCCAGAGCACGAGGACAGGGCTCAGCGTTAGCACCAGTTCCAGGCTGAGGGGATGCACGCACAGTGCACCTGTGCAGAGTACGAGTCCAAGCCACCACTGATTCTGCCTGTGTTAATGAATACTGGGGGGCACTATGCCCAAAGAGGGGAGCAAGCTTGCTGAGCATCCCACTGTGGGTCAGGGTCAAGGGCTCCTGCCTCCTTAGGGACCCTGTGAACTCAGGAAGAAAGTGCAGACCTCTGTCCCATGCTGCTAGGCTAGCAGTGAGAAGGGAAGGGTGCCTCTGGGCAGCTGAATACTAGGGCAGAAACCCAGGCTCAGGCTGAGTGGATCTGTGGGTAGGGCATGTCCTGCCTCCTTCCTGCCAGAACCTGGGGCCCCAGCTTAAGTCTCCTGGCTCCAGCTTAGCTGAGAGGGGCGTCTGGGGCCTAGATTACCTGGCAGAAGGGAGCAGATGGGAGGGAACCTGGGCAGGGTGGTGGGAATTGCTGCTCTGTTTGGAGGACTTCCGCCATTGAAGAATGTATTATCTGACACCCAGATTAATAGGCTTTCATTTTGCTAAACATCTGTCACTGTTAGTGCTGGTGAGCGAGCGTGAAATGAGCTTTGACGGCTCTGCTGCCACCGCTGTCCTGCGCTGGGTGTCGTGGATCCCCTGCCAGGGCCTGCTCCTCATGGGATGGCACGTGGTAGGACGAGGGGTCTGATCCTAGGGGTGGTGTCATGGCTGCTGGGAGCCATTTCAATCACCAGTGGGTGCTCATGTCCCCTGCAGCTGCGGGCAGGGATTGTCCCTTGGAAAGTCAATGCTGGTCCCCAAGAGCCAGGCCTGGGGACATTTTTTCCAGATAGACTATAGTGGGGTGTGCCTCAGACTTCCACAACCAAGCACAAGGGAGTGCTTCCCACACTCAGCACTATTAACTCTGCCCTTGCCATAGCCCTGTGAGGTAGGAGTGTGGTTGCCTGGCCTGTATTGTAGGTAAGAAATAGGCACAAAGACTGAGCTGTCCCAGTTCACAGGCTAGGATTTGGGTCCAGAAATTCTAATGTGCTGGCTGCACAGCATGGCTCTCTTCGTCAGCAGGTGCAGGGTGGGTCTGACCCCAGTGGGTGTTGGAGAGTCAGGGCCCTACCAGGACTAAGTGGAGTGGAGAAGAGTGGGTAAAGTTGGAGCCTGGGTGGAAGGGGTGGAGCCCGAACAGGGTAGAGCTGGAGAATGGCAGGGCTGGGGCAGAGTGGGTGGGGCAGAGCCAGGGGGGGGGGGGGGAGCTGGAGCAGGTGGGGCCAGGACAGAGTGGGGAGGAGCCTGGGTGGAGCCTGGGCAGAGCTGAGGGCCGGGTGCCCACAGGCTCTGATCCGGTCTCTGGCCACTCCAGCTGTACATCCAGACGACCACACTGACGGTCTCGGTGAGTCTGAGCGCCTCGGTGTCCCTGGGAATGCTCTACATGCCCAAAGTCTACATCATCCTCTTCCACCCGGAGCAGAACGTGCCCAAACGCAAGCGCAGCCTCAAAGCCGTGGTCACCGCCGCCACCATGTCCAACAAGTTCACGCAGAAGGGCAACTTCCGGCCCAATGGGGAGGCCAAGTCAGAGTTGTGTGAGAACCTCGAGGCCCCAGGTGAGTGTGTGGCCCCACCCTGCTCTGTTCCCAGGCCCTGCCCTTTCAGGACATCAGGCCCCAAACCCTCTGGCTCTTGGCTACATCCCATTCCTGCCTGCCTTTGGGAACCCCTAGAATTGAGGCCCTGGGTGAGCACTGGCCCCAGGGGTCTGTAGGGACAGTCCTGGGCAGCCATCCTGTCCTGCCCCTCCTTGTGGCCTTGAGAGAGCCTCCAAGATTCCCTGTGGCCACGTCCTTCTATGCCTGCCCAGCTGGTTTCTTCAGGGTGCTATGAAACCCCAGCGTCTCCCTAACCTGGGCCACATCTCTGTCCCTCTGGGAGGAGGAGTTGCCCCAGAAGCCCTCCTCCCAGACCCTCCAGTAACCTGGGAGGGAGCTTCGGCTTTGTCCCTTTGTCCCTAGCAGGGCCTGAGAGATGGAGACCCAGGACATGGCCAGCCAGGGACAGGTGGGTGATGGATGGGGTGGGACTTTGGTATATTCAGAGTTTGAGGTCTCCAGGTAGCAGGGTTTTCCAAGCGTCTTGTCAAGAGGCCTCAACAGGGAGGGTTGAGCTCTGGGCACTTCGCATACAGAGCCTGTGGGTGGCAGGAGGGACAAGCTGGATGGGTTTTGATCTTCCGTTGAGACCCAGAGAGGTGAGTGCTGGCTTGCTGGGCACACCATGGTGACCTTCCCTGTGCTGTGGTTCCTTCTCTGGGGTCCTTATCCTCTGCATGGAACAATATGCGTGACTTCTGATGTGCCCCTACCTCAGCACCCTAAATTTCTGTCCATTCTTGCCCCCATAAAATCAGCTAACCCCTGACCCTGGGGTTCCCTTCAGGGAACATCTGAAGTCCTCAAAGGCCTCCTGGTCTCGTCTCCGTGTCCACCTGAGTGCCCAGGATCCCCAGTGCAGCCACATCCGTATTCCTGGCCCAAGCTGGGGTTTCTGCTCTTTCCGTAGACTCTGGCCCACTCCAGTCCTGTTCCTCCAAAGCCCAATGTGCTGGGCCTGGAGCAGCTTAGCACATGTGAGTGAACACTTATATACAGGCACATATATGCACACACATACATACACCCACATGCACATACATACACCCAAACACATAGACCGTGCATACACAGAAACATGCATGCATGCATATTCACACACATAGAGAAGTATACACAGGTGCACATGCTTACATATGTTCCGGTAGGGAACACTATAACCCAGGAGGGTGACACTGCTGCTCTGACTAGAGGGGACCACAGGGGCGGGGTCTTCTCATTTCTAATGGCCCCACTGACACTGTCCCCTTGCCCTGCTCAGGCTGGTCACTGGTCGGTCAGGTGAGGAGGCATGGGGGAGAAGCCATGTTTAACCCTGCAAGGAAGATGGGCCCAGTACCCCCTGCTGTGAGGGACAGAGGAGACAGCCTCCCTTGTCCCATCTCAGTGACAGGGCTGAGAAATGATCAGTTCCAGGGACAGCCCAGCTGGGGGGGGGCGGTGAGCAGGAGGAGTGGGGGGTGTCACTTCCGTGGAACGGGAACATTTTTCACCCTGTCAGGTGCAAGCCACTATCTTTAAACAAACAACAGAATAAATAATTTAGAACCCCGATTGCGGGCAGATTGGCTCAGAATCACAGGGCGACAAATGGCGATTGTCAGTTTGTGCCTAGAACTGGCCAGCTAATTGCTGAGTCTCTGGTGCCTGAAATGTTCTGGGGAGGGCTCCACCACACCCTCATCCCTGCGCCCCTTTGCTTGCAATGAGGGCACTCTTGCAGCATGCGGTCCCCACCCAGGCCTCACTTCAGGAGTGCCTCTGCTGAGCGTCTTAGAGCTGAGTGGGTTTTCATTCTCTGTTGGCCCGAGAACCAGCCACTGTGTTTATCACCATCCTGTTTACAAATAGGAGATCCGCTGTTCCAGCTCAAGGAGGGCTGATTTGTTATAGGTGGCAGGTGCCCCAGGTCTCCTGGCTGCTGGCCGGCTCTTTTGTGTCCCACTGTTAGCTGAGTCTCTGTTCCCATTTTCCAGATGGCGAGGCGGGCTTTGATGAGAGCTCGAGGCCCCGGCCTGCCGCTGCTGGCTGAGCTTCCCCACCCTCCAGGCTCTGGAGCCCCTAAATCAGATATTTTAGAGGAAACTAACATCTCTGAGCTCAGTGGGATGTCCCTCACTGCTCGCTTCTTTCTTTTTGGCTGACAGCTCCTGGTGTCTGGCAGGGCTGCAGGCTCGAGTTCCTCTGCAGGGCTTTTAGCTGGCACTGCTGTGAGGTGTCCTTTCACCTCCAAGCCCTGAGCTGGGAAACTCAGTTCTTAGCAGTTTCTGCTGGGGGTGAGGGAGACTGGACTGCTAGCAGAGCCTAGCCTCAACCCCCATTCTGCCCTGCCCCATTTCCTCTTTTCCAGGCCACATGTCCCTGGCTGGTTCAGTGTGTGTGTCTCCCTGTCTGAGCTATAGGAGTCCTGGGGAACGTGGCAGCTCTGAGGCCAGGCAGCATGATTTCCTTGCCCAGTCCCTCTGTGCACCAGATGCACAGGTCCATCCCAGGCGCCCCATCACTGCTACCCCAGAACATGGCAGGGCAGACAGAACCAAGGCTGTATGTAGCCAGCCTCATGGCATCTGGGCTTGGCATCTGTCAGATGGGAGCAGCCCTTCCTTGGTCTCAAGGGCTGTATCCTGGAGGGATGGGAGAGCCCATTTCATCTCTAGCTGGGCTACCAGGGAAAGGTCTCCAGGCAGGCCATGGCCAGGAAAAGGTAGGCCGCCAGATGTGCCGTACCAGTCCCAACTGGAGCCAGAGTGGGCAGAGCAGAGGCCTCCAGACTGAGTAGGAGGGGCTGGAAATGGGCAGGGCTGATGCGCCAGGGTTTCTGGGACAGAGGATTTGGCTTCCCTCGGACAGAGGGCAGTGTGAGAGCCCGCTGTGTGCCTCAGCTTCTCACTAGCAAGGGCCCTCTCTGGCTGTCATTGTTTCCTCTGTCCCTCATCCTCCTTTTCCAGGCCACCGTTCTAGTATGTTGAATGTGTTCTCTTCCAAAATGTCTACGGCTGAACTTCTGAAAGATTTTCCTTGGAGAATGTTTTAAGATTCTATAATTATATCACACATCCAAAGAGCTATTTTAAGGTCTGATAGAGTTAGGGGGTGCCAAGGGTTCCACTGTGTGAAGGGGCTTAGGGGTGCTCAAAAACTGGGGTCACATTGCAGTGACAGCACGGGGAGGAGGGATGCTCTAGAAGGTGGCCCCTCAGCAAAGGCGTGCTGGTCCGAACCCCAGGTGGGACCTGGCTAGGAGAGAAGCGGCTCGGGCAGCTCCAGTATTTGCTTGGGGTCCCCTTCTCTAGAGCCTGGGCTGGGGGCCCTGATGGGTTCTTGTGGGAAAGGAGGGGTTGGAAGAGGCAGCACAGACTCCCCGTTCCCCTGGTCTCTTTCTCTCTCTCTAGTGCTGGCCACCAAACAGACCTACGTCACCTATACCAACCATGCAATCTAGCCAGGCCGCATAGCCAAGCACATGGAACAGCCACAACTTCCGAGGATGGTGCATTGGGCCAAGGACATTCCTGAAGGCCCAGCTGATGTCCTGCCTGCCCGTGGTTAGCCGCGGGTGTGGCATGGTGCTGAGGACAGCAGAGCCTCTGGCTGTCACTGCTGGGCAAGCCAGGTGGGCGACAGGAGGAGGCTGAGGGGCCGGGGCATCTCTGGGCCACCACACATGCCTTCCTTCTGGACCCGTGTTGGGAGCCCAGCGCTGGCTTCTGTCCCTCCCTCCACCTCCATGTGTCCTGCTGCCACCCAGGCGGCCCCGCCCCGTCTTTGAGTTCTTTGGTCTCTCCCTCTGCATGTCCTGTCTGTTTGGGTTCTCAGCTCTGGTATCTTTCGTTTCTGCTCTTGCCCTCCTTCTGCCATCCGCACTGCCCCATGCTTCCGTCCAGATGCCCCACCCCAGTGTCATGTGTGCATTTTTCATTCCTGTCCCCTTTGACTTTGTTTCTTCCAGCTGTTGTCCCCCCTCCAACTCCACCCACCAAATCTTTCATGGTCGAAAGAGAAAAAAAAAGGGGGGGGGGAGACACAAAAAAGCCAAAACAAAAATCTTGAGTGTGTTGCAGCGTGCTGCGTCCTCCTGGTGGCCTCTGTGTGTCCCTGTGGCCTGCAGCCTGCTCGCCCGTCCTGCCCGTCTGCCGTGTGTCTTGCCCGCCTGCCCGCCTGTCCCTACTGCTGATGACACGGAGTTCAGTGCCTGGGTGTCTGGTGATGGTCATTGATGATGTGTAGCATGACTGTTTTTATACCAAGAACATTTCTAATAAAGATAAACACATGGTTTTGCAGTTAGCCTTCGTGTCTGCTGAGGGTTCGTGACCTGGAGGGGGAAGAGACACTGTAGAACATTCCAAAAATCAGCTGGGGCTGGAGAGATTGCTCAGTGGTTAAGGCTGTGCACCACTCTCACAGAGAAAGAACCCTGTATCCGGTTCCTAGCATGCATGTCATGTGCCTCATGACTCCTTGTAACTAGCTCCAGGGATCTTACGTTCGTTTCCAGAATCCTTGGGTACCTACACTCACATGTGCACACACACACACACACACACACACACACACACACTCACACATCATTTAAAGTGTAAATATTTTTTAAAAATCAGCTCCTAGTCACCAGGGGTGTCCTGTTGTTAACATTTCTTCTTGGATCCTGCTCCTTTAACAAACCTTTCCCTCTAGCCAAGGGGGTCCCCCTACAGAAGTTGGCTCTGGGCCTCTGGGGTTCCCAGGACCCTGTCCTGCTTTTCTTGTCTCCGGGTACCAAGGTGTTTGGGGCTCCATGTATTGGCATGTGTGAGGTTGTGTCTCCTTGGAGGTCTGTCAGCCCATCTGTCACGGCTGCACCTGTCTCCTCTGTGTATGTATGTTTATTGTGTGTATGTCTGTCTAGTGCCCCATAGGTGTCTGTCCACAGCACACCCATGTCCTGAGGACACCCATCCCAGGCTGGTGGCCTGTGCGAGGTAGGCGTGCCAGCACATGCTGGTGGCAGCTGGCTCCGTTGGGAAGTAGGCAGGGGGTATGGCTCAGGGGCTGGGCTCCGCCAGGGGAAAATTGCAGAGTTAGTGACACAATGAGGCCACAGCCAGCAGCAGAACCCCAGTTCTCATGCCAGCCCCTCCTTAGCCCACCCACCCCATAGCTAGATGGCACATGTGGAACTCTGTAGCCAAGGGACAGAAGGACTTGCCCCTCCCAAAATCTGAGGGTCAAAGACTAGGTAGGTGGGGGCCTGGCCCTGCTCAGCCCACTCCCACTATGCGTGGGAGCCTCACCCAGGTTCCTGGATGAAATCTCCCAGTAGGGACCCCTACTGTCAGCCCCCAGGCCTTCCCACAGTAGGTGCAGGTTGAGGGCACCCATCGGCCCCTGACACAGCCCACCCGAAGATGACTTTTGGACCAATGTTAGCCTTCCTCGGAGGGCATACTGACTGAGCCACTGAGGGACCACCACACAGTGGGGGCGGGTACTTTCCTGAGGCAGGCGGGAGGGAGCAGCAGGTCAAGGCTGCCCAGCTATATGAGGTGAATCTGGACTCTGCACCCATTGCCTGGAAGCACAGACAGGAAGGAGAAAAGGGTGCAGGTGAGCTGGCTCTGAGGGAACCTGTGCCCCTTCCTGAACACCTATCTGTTCCCACATTATTTTATTTTATTCTTTTAATTTTTAAAAATTTATTATTTTTTATGTGTATGAGTGTACTGTCTGCATGTAGGTTGGTGTACCTGTGTCATGCAATGCCACAGAAGTCAGAAGAGGGCGTTGGATTCCCCTGGAGCTGGAGTTAAAGACGGTTCTTAGCTGCCATGTGGGTGCTGGGGATCGAACTCAGGTCCTCTGCAAGAGCGGTCGGTGCTCTTAACCACTGAGCCATCTCTCCAGCCCCGTTATTTTATTTTATTATTTTATTTATTTTATTATTTTATTTATTTTTATTTTATTTTTTGGTCTTTTTGAGACAGGATCTCCCTGTAGCTCTGGCTGTCCTGGAATTCTCTCTGTAGACCAGGCTGGCCTTGAACTCACAGAGATCTGCCCACTTCTGCCTCCCAAGTGCTAGGATTAAAGGCATGCACCACCATGCCTGGCCTAGCCTTAAATTTTTTAATTTTTATTTTATTTTTTTAATTATTTATTTATTTCTGTATGTGTATGAATGTACTGCCTGCATGTAGGTTTGTGCACCCGTGTCGTGCAATACCGCGGAGGTCAGAAGAGGGTGTCAGATTCCCCTGGAACTGCAGTTCTCCTGGAATTGGAGTTACAGACAGTTCTTAGCCGCCATGTGGGTGCTGGGGATCGAACCTGGGTCCTCTGCAAGAGCAGTCAGTGCTCTTAACCACTAGGCTATCTCTCCAGCCCCCAATTTTTTAAAATTATTTATTTATTTTATTTATTTATTTTTCCAAGACAGGGTCTCCCTGTAGCCCAGCTGTCCTGGAACTCACTCTGTAGACCAATCTGGCCTTGAATTCACACAGATCAAACTGCCTCTGCCTCCCCAGTGCTAGGATTAAAGGCATGTGCCACCAAATTTTAAATGGAATCTTTGTTAGTCTGACTTCCTTTTGGCTGTTTTGGGGATTGGCTCTCGGGCCTGTTGTAGGCTAGGCAAGTGATCTACAACTAAGCACCATCCAAAGCCCTCTTGTTACTTTTTTTAGATTAAAAACTTTATTTTATGTGTATCAGTGTACTGCCTGCATACGTGTAAGCGCACCTGTGTTGTGCAATGCCCCAAGGTCAGATCTCCTGGAATTGGAGTTACAGGCAGTCGTCAGCCACTATGTGGGTGCTGGGAACTGAGCTTGGGTCATCTGCAAGACCAGCCAGTGCTCTTAACTGCTATCTCTGCAGCCCCACCTTCTTCCATTTTGAGACAGGCTCTCACTGCATTGCCCAGGCAAAGCCTGAGTTTAACAATTCTCCTGCCTCAGGCTCCCAAGTATCTGGGATAACAGGCCTGCTCACCTGGTGACCCCATCTTAAATTATCAGCATCCTGCCCCTTAGCTCATGTGGGATACCCAAACCAGGTCAACGATTGCTTAAGATGCAAAGGATTATATGTTATAGTAAGCTAAGGCCTGGGGCGGGAGTGGTGGCGCACACCTTTAATCCCAGTACTTGGGAGGCAGAAACAGGCAGATCTCTGTGAGTTCAAGGCCAGCTGTCTACATAGTGAGTTCCAAAAAAAAAAAAAAAAAAAAAAAAAAAAAAAAAAAAAAAAAAGGCCTGGAAGATGGAAACCTCCCAGGTTCAGACACAGTTCACAGTTCCCTGGGGTCTCAGCCTTGAGGAGTATGAGCAGTTAAGTACAGAGACTCCTGGGGGGGTCCCAGGATAGCACAGTCAGGTCTCTCCCCAAGCCACAGATCTGAACCAGGCAGGGGAAGCTGAGCAGCAGTCAGTGCTGCCCAGGGACATCTGAAGTCCTGTGGGTCTGTTGGGGGTCTTGGGGTTGGTGAAGCTTGGGACCAGTAGCACCCACATGTGAGCTGAAGCGAGGGGCTGCCAGGTGAGCAAGTGACACCTTGCATACATACCTCCCAGGACCTGGGGAGACAGTATCCTAAATCCCAGGTTCCTTCTGGTCTCAGGGCTAGTTCTGCATTTGAAATATCCTTGGTCTGTCCTCCCAAAGTGGAGGACACAGGAATGGGGGCATGGAGCCAAGCCGTAGGAGACCCCAGTCAGCATTGTGCCAGCTGTCCCTGGGACCACTCTGCTCTCAGGCCCACCAAAGGGGCCAGAAAGCTCCAAGGAGAACCTAAATCTGCAGGAGTCTGCGGGGCTCCCAACCCTAGTCCAAGGAAGGGCCCTAGTGTCTTACTGAGTTCTCCAGGGGACCTTATGGCTCTTTCCTAGCCCCAGGGTCCAGATACCCACTGAGCACACGGGAGACCGAGGCCTTCTCCTTTGTGCCCCTCACCCTTCTCACGTGTTGACTATTCATTCTCCAAGGCTCAGCTCTAGCCCTCCTAGGATCCCTGGGCCCTGTTCCCCAGACAGCCCAGAGCCGAACAGCACACACGCCAGGATCTCACTGGAGTTGGCAAAAGTAGCAATTAGCATCTAATGAGCCTTCTTGCTTTATTTTTAGGTAACCTCCGAGGCTCTGCCCGTGGAATTCAGCCCGCCATCGCTGGCACATAATTAAAGCATGTCACCATAATTTGCCTTTTTTTTTTTCTTACAAAGCCAGTAATTATGTTTTTATTGCAAGTGAAGGGGGGAAAAGAGAAGGAAAAGGAAACAAAGAGAGGCGGGGTTGGGGCAGGAACCAGGCTTGGCCCCCTCACCCATGGGCCTTCCTGACTTTGGGTGCAGCTGCCCCTGGGAGCCCCTTTAACTTCTGGGGTCTCCCCTAGGGACTTCCTGCAGTACCCTCAATGGCCACGTTTCCTCTTGTCCTCACAAAATTGGGTTGCATTCCAGCCTGCAGGGGGGAGAGTTGAAAGACTGTGGCAGAGCCCGAGTATTCCTGCCCACTCGTGGGCGCAAGTGGCCACATGGAGTTCTTTACACAGCTTCTCCTTCTACAGGTGTTGAACATTTTCCATAATAAAAAGTTAAATACAACTCTTCTCCCAGAAGGGGTCTGCTGACTGCGCTCAGGGCTCCATTCTCTCTCTTAACTACGTGGTGTGGGGCTGTTTACTCAGCAAGAAATGCCTTTCCATCATTAATTGGTGTTTTGGAGTAGCAGTGGGCACCCCTTTTGGACCAGCACCCCCTTTGGAAATCAGACTCTCCCACCTCCAAAGCGTCTTCTCTAATGCTGGTTTTGGTGCGGGAGCCTCATGAAGAGATCAGCCACGCGATGGCCAGGGCCAGGGGACAGATATGTTTTCAAAGGGCACTCCAGGGCCACTCCTCCTCCCCCAGGGCTCCCAGGAGGCCAGGGAGACCCAGGCACTGCAGCTCCACCTTCTAGTTTGCCCCCTCTCCCTGGCAGTGGGAATCAGGAGATCAGGATTCCAGCTCTCCCACCTGTTTGGCTGTGTGGCCTTGGGCAAGTTGCTTTCCCTCTCTGGGTCAGGTTTCTTCATCCTTAAGATGAAGAATTGAGTTCTGAGTTCTCAGAGCTGAGTAAGCAGCTAGAATTCCAGCCCTGCAGGAAAGAGGAGGAGACTACAAAGAAGAGGCTTTTGGGGCCAGTTGCTATGGCAACTGTGCCCCTACTAAGGGGTGGGGGAGGAGCCTGAGTATGCAAATTAGACTGGCAGGCTGGGATAGATGAAGACAAGGGGACAGAGGAGCTTCACCAAGGCCCAAGGGAGCTTAGCTTGACGTGGAAGAAGGTGGAGCCCTTGGCGACTAAGCTGGCCTGAGCCTTCCACGGCTCCGTCACAGTCACAGAGGAACGGGAAGAAACTAAAGCCTGGGAAAATCCATCCCTAGCCTGGTGGGCTGCCTCCCTCAGCCTGGAGGGTAACAGTGCCCAGTGAGAGAAGGTTCTAGAAACCTGCCCTCTGTTCCTGCAGCTTGAGCAAGCTTAGGGAAGGGCTTAGAGGGAAGGAGCACTCCCCTCCCACAAGGTGGAGAATGGACTTATTTACTGGGCTTGGGGTGGGAGACCTGGCTTTGCCCTCTGCAGGGTGGCCCCATGGCTGTGCATTGCAGCCCCTGCCTCTCTGAGTTTCTTGTTTGTTGGAGATAATGTGTGATACTTGGCACAACCTGGGAAGCCTGAATGAGGGACTGTCTACATCAGGTTGGCCCCGAGGATGTTTATGGGGGACTGCCTTGGTTGTTTTGAGGTGGGGAGATGCAGCCTGTACATTGGTGACACTATTCTATGGCTCTAGGTCCTGGACTGTATAGAGTAGAGGAAGGCAGCTGACCACTGGGCATGCGTGCGCCCACGTATCTCTGCTCCTCACTGTGGCTATGCTGTGAGCAGCGGTTTCAGGTTCCTGCTGGGACTTCTCTGCAGTGATGAACTGTGACCCGGAATTGTGAGCAAAAATAAATTCTTTCTTCTCTAAGCTGCTTTGTGTTAGGATATTATATCACAGCCACAGTAACAAACTAGGACACGGGGTCTCCTACATAGCCCAGAATAACTGAGAACACCCAATCCTCCTGCCTCAGCCTCAGTGCCAAGATTACAGGCAGGCACCATTACCCCCTGGCTTTGAACTTCAGCTTCGTATCTGTGGAACAGATCAAAATAATCACAGAAAGTGATTTCAATACCTAGTTGCTGGGGGAGGCTGTCTCGATGCCAGGCAACCTGCTCCTGCTTTCCCCCACCCCCAAGGTCTGGGTCTTCTCTCCCTGTCCTCAGAATGTTAAAGTTGATGACCTAAATTCGATTCCATGGACCCATATTGTAGAAGGAAATAACTGACATGAGTTGTCCTGCACTTATGCATGTATATGAGCACACACATAATAAATAAATAAATGTAATTAAAAAAATTAAATTTATAGATTAGTGTTTGGTAACTATTCCATGCTTGCCCTGCCTTTCCCAGAATGCCTTGCGTTGTTGCATTAAAATGGGACTCTTGGGACTGTTAACTGGGAGCAGAGACAATACCGGTGGCTTTGGCCCAAAGCGAGTCCTAATGCTGTGCCCACCTCAGTTCCATTGTCATGATGGTGTCACATAAGAGAAAGGGTGCCTGGATCCCAGAGTCACCAGGTGGAGGAGAGTCTCTGCCAACCCAGGATCAAGTTTCTATGAACAAGAAATAAACTTCCATGCTACTGACAGGGCCATTATTTCTTCAAGAATGTTCTAGAATAACTGACACATAGGAACCCGTGCTTAAGGTAATGCTGGGCACTTCATCGGTAGACTTGCCCACTGCAGAGGCCACGGTCTCCCCTAAACTGCCCCATGCCTCCCAGCTGGGTGATCGACAGCTGTCCTGGTTTGCTTTTCTGTTGCTTTGATTAACACTCACGGGAAGAGAGGTTTTACTCCATCGTCCAACTCCCAGGTCACAGTCCATCACTGAGAGAAGTCAGGTCAGGAGCTCAAGGCAGGAACCTGGAGGCCGGAGCTGAAGCAGAGAGCACAGGGGAGGCGGCTTACTGGCTTCCTTCTAGGTTCACCTTTCTCATACAACCCAAGGCACCAGCCCAAGGACGGCTTCCACATTAATTAACAATCAAGGGAATGCTGCACAGACAAGGCCACAGGCCAATTGACTGAGAAAAATTCCCTTCCCAGGTGCGTCAAGTTAAGGACCAAGATCAGCCACCACAGCAGCCCACAGCAGAAACCAGTTCCCGCCGGGCCTTGTTCCCGCTAGGCCTTGTTCCCACCGGGCCTTGTTCCCACGGGTTTCCAGCTGCTAGCTACTCCCAGCCACCCCGCCCCCGCTCCCGCCCCCGCCCCCGCCCCCGCCCCCACCCCCCAGGTCCCCATCCTGCTCATCCCAATCTCACCTAACCCTGGTCATAGGCTTCCAGTTCCCTGGCCAGCTCTCACCTTAATTTATTTAAAGATTTCCTGTTTATGCTGGGCGTGGTGGTGCACACCTTTAATCCCAGCACTCGGGAGGCAGAGGCAGGCAAATCTCTGTGAGTTCAAGGCCAGCCTGGTCTACAGAGCAAGTTCCAGGCCAGCTGGGATTATAGGGAGACCCTATCACGTGAGTGCGTGCGTGCGTGCATGCGTGCGTGCGTGCGTGTGTGTGTGTGTGTGTGTGTGTGCGTGCGTGTGTGTGTGTGTGTGCCACAGCATGTGGAGGTCAGAAGACAACTTTTGGGATTCGATTCTCTTCTTCCACTAAGTAGGTCCCAGGGATTGAACCTAGGTCATCAGCCTTGGCCACAAGCTCCTTTACCTCCTGAGCCATCTTGCTGGCCCCAGCTCCTACCTAGCCTTTATGCCACTACTTTCTGCACATAGCTCTTCGGCTTCTGAATAGTGGCATGCCCAAGGTGCATCTTTTTCTCCACCGTCTTTGACTGTGTCCCTTTGTAGACTGTGTGTGACTTTCGTCCAGCAGCCTTCCTCTTTGGTTTGGAACAGTTTGATGGTGTGCCATGGGGGTCTTCCTTTACACTGCTGTGTTTGGACTTCAGGATTTTATTTTTTACTTTTTATAAAATGGATTATGTGTGTGCCCGGAGGTCAAGGACAACTCTGTGGAGTTGGTTCTCTCCTTCCATGTTTATGTGTGTTCTGGGGATCAAACTCATGTCCCCCAGGCTTGCACAGCAAGCACCTTTACCTGCTGAGCCATCTTGCCAGCCCAGCCTCTGGGTTTCAATAGTTGCTGTTATATTTGGAAAGTTTGGGGGCCATTATTTCTTCAAAATGTCCTTTAATGTCTCTTTAATCTCCTTTCTTCTGTCACACACATACCAGGCTACAAGGTTGCTTCCCCAGGCCCATGGTGCTTGCTTCTTTATTATTTAAAATCTTTTGTATTCCATTTTATTTGTTTACTGGTGGGGCTCATGTGAAGATAGAAGGACAACTGGTGGAGTTGATGCTTTCCTTCTACCGTGTGGGTCCTGGGATTGAACCTGGACCATTAAGCTTGGCAACAAACACCTTTACCCACTGGGCCATCTTCTTTTTTTTATTCTTGTTCTCTCTCTGTCTCTCTCTCTGTCTCTCTCTCTCTCTCTGTCTCTCTCTCTGTCTCTCACACACACACACACACACATACACACACATGCAGAGTCTCATGTAGTAGTCCAGGTTTGACTCAAACTTACCATGTAGCCAAGGATGACCCTGAACTCCTGAGCCTTACTGTATACCACCAGGGCCGGTTTCTTTTGTGTGTTTCCATTGCTGTCTTCAATTTCCTTAGCTTTGTGTCTCAGGCCTCCATTTTCCTGCCAATCACATCAAGAGCATTAGCAGGCTCAGAAGTGTATCGGCTCCTTCCAGTCTTCATGAACATACATGAGGGTCCTAAGTGTTTGGATAGTCTAGGCTAACTGTGGTCCAGGTCATTCTGGGTTAGTCTCCCAGGACTCCCTTTGATGGCTGCCTCACCTTCCACTCCTTTATTTCCAGTGCCAGACACGACCAGACAGGAGCTATGGATCTCACCTCCCGGGGTATCAGGTATTTTTGTCTACAAAGGAATTGGGGCTTTATCCAGGATTTGGACATTGTTCGCTAGAAACAGCCGGATGCTTTCAGATCTGGCTTCGAGGCTCGGGGAGATGCTGGGAGTGGCAGTCTGCCCCAGGCTCCGTGCACCTGCTGGGGGAGGGGCTCACGCTTGCCCATACCCCTGTGCTGGGATGGTCCCTGGGGGCCTGCATGAGCTTTGGAGAGCACTGACCCCAAAGTCCTGATCCCAAGGGGGCCTCTTGGCATCTCTCTGTTTGGCTCCCCTTTTCTGGATCCTAACCTGTGGCCCCCATATCTCATGACCTCCTTGGACTCCAGTCAGGTCTCCTCCCTCTATAACTCTGAGCACACTACTGGACTGCTACAGGCATTCCATGTTCACCACATCTCGGAATGTGTGACTTTTAGTCCTGGGAGCCGTGGCTTTCTGTATTTTGTGCCCCTCCTGGTATTTCAGAAAGAGAGTCTAGTGCCTTGTTAGGCACTAATGTCTGTACAAGTGTGTTTCTATGTGTGTGTGCATACGGATCAGGAGTTTGAGGCCAATCTCAGCTACATAAGACCATCTCTCAAAAAAGGCCAGACCAGGGGGCTATAGAGATGGCTCAGTGGTTAAGAGCACTTGCTCTCCTTTCAGAGGACTCAAGTTTGGTGCTGGGCCTGGTGGTGCACGACTTTAATCCCAGGATTCAGGAGGCAGAAGCAGGCAGATCTCTGTAAGATTGAGGCCAGCCTGGTCTACATAGTGAGTTCCAGGCCACCTGGAGCTACAGGGAGACACTGTCTCAAAACAAACAAACAATAACAACAACAACAAGGACAACAAAGAAAACAAACTAAAACTAAAACACAACAGAGGACCCAAGTCCATTTCCCAGCACCCACATGGGATGACTTGATACTGACAGCTTCATGCCTTCTTCTGGCCTCCTCAATCACTCATGTGACACAGAGACACACATACACAAATAAATAAAGTTAAAAAAAATGTTAAAGCAAAGGTCCTGTCCAGAGGACTACAGTTTTTTGTGAAAGGACATAGAGAAACAATCTAGGTCTGTGACAGAGAGAAGTAACAGGAGTATCTATCTAACTGGACCTGTGTTCTGGGTAGAATTATCCTTCCTCAGGGCCAGTGGCAGCCTGGCCATATAGAGATCAATTGGCATTGGCATCACCCACCTTGGTGCTCCGAGAGAGAGTCAGAACTCTTCATATGTGTCGGTAGCACCCACCCCTCTGGCTGGCAGAAGTGAAAGTGAATTGTCTGGGAAATTCACACCTCGAGCTTCTGTGTGTAGGGTTTCCATGCAAAAAGCCCAGTGAAGCTTGAGGTTATTTATCTATTTATTTAATTTTTATTATTTTTTTATGTGAATGTAGTGTCCGCATGTAGGTTTGGGCACCTGTGTCGTGCAATGTCACGGAGGTCAAAAGAGGGTGTCAGATTCCCCTGGAACTGGAGTTAAAGTCGGTTCTCAGCTGCCATGTGGATGCTGGGGATCGAACCCAGGTCCTCTGCAAGAGCAGTCAGTGCTCTTAACTGCTAGGCCATCTCTCCAGCCCCAAAGCTTGAGTTTATAACACAACATTACAAAGCAATCACCGTGGAAACGATCACAAACGAGTCTGAAAAAAAAGTCAGACGTTCAAAATAGGACACTCAAACTTCTAAGCTCAGGCTGGGCATGGAGGTTAGACCCGTCACCCCAGCACTCAGGAGGCTGAGGCAGGAGGGAAAGTGTTAATCCTGTAAGTATCAAGAGCCTATAAAAGAAAAAAGGTAGGGCCTAGAGATGCTCAGGGGCTGAGAGAGAATGCTGCTCTATCAGAGAACTTAGGTTCAATTCCCAGCATCTACATCAGGCAGCCTGTACCTCCAGCTCCAGGCCCTCTTCTGGCCTCTGTGGGCACTACAGGCTTGTGGCGCACATACAAACATGCATGCAGCATGTATACACACTTATATACATAAAATAAAAACAAACCAATCTTTTTTTTTTTTTTTTTTCCGAGACAGGGTCTCCCTATAGACCCAGCTGTCCTGGAACTCACTCTTAGACCAGGCTGGCCTTGAACTCAGAGAGATCCGCCTGCCTCTGCCTCCCAAGTGCTAGGATTAAAGGCGTGTACCACCACACCCGGCTTTAAAGACAGTTCTTAGCCTCCATGTGGGTGCTGGAAATCAAACCCAGGTCCTCTGCAAGAGCTCTTAACCTCTGAGCCATCTCTCCAGCCCCAAAATAAACCAATCTTTTTAAAAAAGAAGAGTTCAGGGATCATTGCAGAAGAGGAAGTGGAAAGATTATAAGAGAGGTGACGGATGACTACAAGGAAAGAGGTTTTCAGACAGTTGGGCAGGTGCTCATGTGATCTCTCAGCCCTGGTGACAGCATGCACAGGACCCATGTAAGCTCAAGCCAGACAAAATCCCAGCACAGAAGTGGGTAAGTGGGGAGAAGCCCTAGCCTTAGGTGAGAAGTGGGTAAGTGGGGGAGAAGCCCTAGCCTTAGGTGAGAAGTGGGTAAGTGGGGGAGAAGCCCTAGCCTTAGGTGAGAAGTGGGTAAGTGGGGGAGAAGCCCTAGCCTTAGGTGAGAAGCTGAAACAACTAATGGCTGCTGGGGGGGGGGTTGGATTTTAAGGTTATGCACATAAAATAAAAAGAAAATGCAGAAGTACCTGAACAAAGCAACTTAGGAAGAAGGGCCTTTCCTGGCTCATGCTTAGAATAGTCCATCAAGATGGACAGCATGGTGGTGGTGGTGGAGCTGGGGCAAGAGTCCATCAAGATGGATGGCATGGTGGTGGTGGTGGTGGTAGAGCTGGGGCAACTGGTCACATTGTACTGCAGTCAGGAAGCTGAGAGCTGAGCAGTGCTGTTTGGCTGGCTTCTCCCTTTGTCTTTTCACTCAGTCTGGGACCCCAGCCCATGGGGTTGTGCTGCCCATATTTAGGGTGGGCCTTCAATTAAACCTCTCTGGATGCACCCTCACCAGGGATGCCCAGAGATATGTCTCCTAGGTGACTCCAAACCCTAAGTTGATGATAACAATGAACTATCCTACAAGGCAAATGTGAAAATGAATCTTTTGGTATATGGATGAAGGATATGTATGTATATTTTAGAGTACTATAAAATCAAAGGAATGAAGAAAAATAAAATAAAAATGTGAAAATGAATCAAGAGACTCTGAGATGAAAATAATAATGTTGAAATCTAAGATCCAACTGAAAGTTTAGGCAGCATATTAGATACAGTTGAAGAGATAGTTAGTGAAGTGGAAAATAGGTTTGAAGAAATCATTAGCCATAATACAGCACACAGAGGAAAATAGAAATGGGGGGTATAAGTACAAAATGAAGACTTCATCTATGGGTTCCAAAGAGATCTCAAGAGAATTGGGAGGGCCAATATATATTGACGAGGTTTTCAGAATTGGCTTTTTAAAAAGACACATGGTAGTAGGGAACCACAAAGAATTCTAGGAATAAATGAAAAGGAACTAAAACAGAGCTAGAAATAGTTGAACGATAGAAACCCACAAAGGCCCTCGGTTTTAAAAACCTTTTATTTGGGGCTAGAGAGATAGCCTAGTGGTTAAGAGCATTGACTGCTCTTGCAGAGGACCCAGGTTCAATCCCCAGCACCCACGTGGTGGCTGAAAACCATTTTTAACTCTAGTTCCAGGGGAATCTGACACCCTCTTCTGACCTCCGCGGCATTGCACGACACAGGTGCACAGACCCACATATAGACAATACGTTCATACACATGTGAAAATAAATAAAAAATATTAAAAAAATAAAAACCTTTTATTTATTGTGTGTGTCCCACAGCATGTGGAGGTCAGAGGCCAGCTAGCAGGTCCCGGGATGGAACCCAGGTGGTCACACTTGGTGGCAAGCACCTTTTTACCCATTAAGTCATCTCACTGGCCTCTAAGAACAGTATCCTCAAAGCAGCTGGGTAGAAAAGGTCAGATAAACCAGAGAGGGAGAACGCACTTCATCCTAGCACTTGGGAGGCAGAAGCAGGAGGATCAGAATTCTGTTCAGGGGCATCCTCAGGTACATAGTGAGCTTGAAGCCAGTCTGGGCTACATGAGACTCTATCTAAAAAACATCAGTCAATTAAACAAACAAAAACCAATAGACAGGAAGAAAGAAAAAAGGAAGGAAGGAAGGAAGGAAGGAAGGAAGGAAGGAAGGAAGGAAGGAAGGAAGGAAGGAAGAGGAAGGGAAAGGGCCAGAAAACAAGTGACCCAGGATGGGCCTATGTGACACAAACAGTTCTCAGTGTGTCCGGAAGTGACTAGGGGGAGAGCACTAGGGAGGGGACCACTGCCACTGTTAGTAACTGGGGCTCAGACTTGTACTAACAAACCTTCCTGAAAAGGGATCTTAGTGCCCTGGAGCCAAGCCTGTGGCTTCACGCCCAGTTCCTGTGGATGCACACTGGGACACCCAGGGCAGAGGCAGGTCACCTCTTCAGCACTACTATGGACCAGGGTGGGCCCCAGAGGGCACAGCAGATCTACCTGCCTGACTCTCAAAGACTCCAAGGAGGCTGGGAGGTGGGCTGGAGGAAGGCTGGGGTTGGCGATGGGGACAGAAGAGGTTTAAAAGGGAGCTTGGAGCCGGACGTGGAGGCGCACACCTTTAATCCTAGCAGAGGCAGGCGGATCTTTGTGAGTTCAAGGCCAGCCTGGTCTACAGAGTGAGTTCCAGGACAGCTGGGGCTACAGGGAGATCCTGTCTCGAAAAGACCAAAAAAAAAAAANAAAAAAACAAACAAAAAACATACAAAGAAAAGGAGCGCTTGGGGGACTGGAAACCAGGAGAATCCTTTAACTCTGGGTAAGGACAGCGTCTCTTGTCCTGAACACACACACACACACACACACACACACACACACACACACACTCTCGCAACCCTTCCCCTCATGGATAACCACCTCCTTCTCTATTCTTGCTATGAATTTCTCACCAAACAAGCCCCATTAATCGTCTAATAACCGGATTAATTAAGGACGCTGAAAGTAAACAGCAAGAAGGTAATTTGCTCCTGATTACTGTGTAATTGCAGGAGGATGAACTCATTTGCATATGCAAAGAGGCTGCCTTGGAGAGAGTGGAGGGAAGTGTGCCTCTAACCTCTCAGCACTCTCTTCCCAGTTCCTCTCCAGCTCCCCCAGGCCTCTGCGGGGCTCGGCCGCTGGGAAGGGGCCCAGCTTCCCTAGTCTCGCCTAGCGGTTCCTCTGGCTCCATCCGGGAGATCGGTCTCTCTAAACATGGACCGTCCAGCCGGCAAGTCTTCAGGTAATCAGACACTAAAACCTCTCCCTACTATCCACTAAGAGGAATAAACTCAGTAAAAGCCGATGCCCTTTGCAAACTGTGAAGAGGGGAGAAGAGTTTGCTGGGATCAATTTACAAAGCCCCTCGGGTGACTCCTCCTCCTGGAAGCCCTCCGTGACTGCCACCTCATTCGAGTCCAACCCAGATGCTCCCCCCCCCCGGCGCGACATTTTACACAATCTCTGTAGAAAAGCTGTCCACACCCCAGTTCCCTAAGGACTAAAAGCCCCTCGTTTTCCCTCCACCAAGGTGGGTCTCAGACTTGGGGCGCGCTCCCCATTCCGGGGCACCCCGGCCCACTGGGCTTCTGAGGCAAAATTGTTGTCTGATGGAAGCGCCTGTCTCTCTTGAACTCAATTTGCGTGTTCAAAGCAGCTAATAGACGCATTAAAAAATCCATTTTCGCTCGGGATTGAATCTGACTGAGCCGGATCAATCCGCAGACTGCTCCCATCCATCCCCCTCCCGCGTCGTCGTGGAGACTGCGACGCCCAGGCCGCAGCAGCCCCTGCGGGGCGGGGCTCAGACCCCCCCCATCCACGCCCCTCCTCCCACTCGCAAAGTGACCCTCTGTAGCTCATCTGCACCCCGCACGCAACCTCCTTCAAAGCTCTGAAAGTGTGTACACGGGGTGCATGTGGGGCTTGAGATCCACTAACCGTGCCCCCCCCCCCCCGGCGGACATTTACACATCTCTGTAGAAAAGCTGTCCACACCCCAGTTCCCTAAGGACTAAAAGCCCCTCGTTTTCCCTCCACCAAGGTGGGTCTCAGACTTGGGGCGCGCTCCCCATTCCGGGGCACCCCGGCCCACTGGGCTTCTGAGGCAAAATTGTTGTCTGATGGAAGCGCCTGTCTCTCTTGAACTCAATTTGCGTGTTCAAAGCAGCTAATAGACGCATTAAAAAATCCATTTTCGCTCGGGATTGAATCTGACTGAGCCGGATCAATCCGCAGACTGCTCCCATCCATCCCCCTCCCGCGTTGTCGTGGAGACTGCGACGCCCAGGCCGCAGCAGCCCCTGCGGGGCGGGGCTCAGACCCCCCCCCATCCACGCCCCTCCTCCCACTCGCAAAGTGACCCTCTGTAGCTCATCTGCACCCCGCACGCAACCTCCTTCAAAGCTCTGAAAGTGTGTACACGGGGTGCATGTGGGGCTTGAGATCCACTAACCGTGCCCCCTACTTCTCGGGGCTCCCCGAATGCTCAGCAGATGCGTATGCCCAGTCATTGTGTCTGAGACACACGGTGGAGAGGCAGGTTGGAGTCGGAGTCGGTGATGGGTTGAGGGGACCGAGGGTCCAGTAGGTGGGAAACGCGCAGCCGCAGGCAGCTGGCGTCTGAACTCTTCCGTCACTTGTCACTGGGATGGCTCACCGTCTCTCTCTGTGCCAGGCTGTTTGGACTGGAAAACAGACCTAGCGACGGTTAACCCTGAGATTTAAAGGAGCCCTAGCCAGCAACGTACATGCGACAGAGAAGCCGGAGTGAGGGGACGGGCAAGAAACTATTCAAGGGCTCTGGAGAGCTGGCTAAGCGATTAAGAGTACTGGCTGCTCTTGCAGAGGACCCAGGTTCGGTTCTCAGCAACCACATGGTGGCTAACAACCATCTCTAACTCTGGTTCCAGGGGATCCAATGCCTTCTTCTGACCTCTACCTGCATTGCAGAATACAGGTGCACTTATACGCATGCAGGCAATACACTCACACACATACAATAATAGAAAACAAATAATTTTAAAGTGCCACTGTAAATACATTTTATGTGTGTGCAGCTAAGAAATACACACACATATATATATATGTAAAGTCTTTGCTTTTGCTTTTTTTGAGACAGGGTCTCCCAGCCCCAGTAATTTGCTATGTAGACCAGGCTTGCCTTGAACTCTCAGAGATCCCACCTGACTCTGCCTCCCAAATGCTGGGGTTAAAGGCATGTGCCATCACGCCCAGCTTCTTCTTATATATTTTAATCTGGCTGCCTTATTGTTTTGCTAGTCACATTAAATCTATGATCTATTCTGAATTAAAGTTGGAAGGGAAGGAAATATGGCTCAGCAACAGCACATTTTGCCTACCAGGAGCAAAATCCTGAGCTCAGTCCCCAGCATTGCAGACAAAGAATTATTGCAAACCTTTTTATTTTAATCTTTTTGAGACATGGTCTCCCTGTAGCCCTAGCTGGCCTGGGATTCGTTATGTAGACCAGGCTGGCCTTGAACTCACAGAGATCCACCTGTCTCTGCCTCCCAAGTGCTAGGATTAAAGGCATGCACCACCACTTTTTAAAATTAAGCTTATTTATTTATTTATTTATTATGTGCAGCTGGGGAGGTCAGAGGACAGCTTGCAGGAGTCAGTCCTCTCCTTCCACCATGTGGGTTCCAGGGATTGAACAGCAAGCAGTCTTGGACAGGTGTCTTTAACACTGAGCCCTCTCAACTGGTCCTGGCCTGGTGGCTTTGATTCTCTGAGGCCTTTGCATCTTCAGTTGCATTTTAATTTACAGATGGAGCTGAGCGCTAAGCACACACTTAGCCTCCAGCCTCTCACCCCAGCCCTACATTTCAGAATAGGCTTGTCCATTTCCACCAAACCCTGCAGGCCTTCTGAGTCCAGTGGGCTGAATCCATAGACCATTTTATTGTTCTGTTGTTTGTGACAGTCTCACTAAGTAGCCCTGGAACTTGCAACAGTTGTCCTGTTTCACCTTCTTAAGTGCGGGGACTGCAGACAGGTCCCACCACAACTAGTTTTTGGTTTTGGCTCTTGGGATGTAGCCTAAGCTAGTCTGAGCTCACTCTCTGTAGCCCGGGCCTGGAGCTCCCATGGTCTTCCTGCCTATTCCAACAGTCTGGACTGACAGAGGTGAACCCAGCTGTGTCTGCCAGCTGCCTGTTGGCCTCTCCTGCTCCCAGGCCTTAGTGCCCCCATCACTGCACGGTGAGCTCTAGAAGGTCAGATGCCAACAGGTTCAGCCTGGGATTGCAGCCCTGGGGGATCAGCTGAGCTCGATTGGATCAGGAGGGCTGCACCTGCTATGGTAGAGGGGGTAGAATAGTGCCCCTGGTGTCCCAAACAGGGGTGCTGGCCCTTCCTGGGCCAGCCTATGGGCCACCCACTCAGACTTCTGGGCTGGGCTAATTAAATCATTGGCGACTCCAGTTTTGTTTCCTAATCACCCACTTTCTGCTGACAGAAGTGGTTTCTTCTCAATTATTCTTAAAGGGGGCAGACCCTTTTCCTACAGAACATTTTAAATACAATTACATGGTAGACAGTGATTTTAAAATACACTTTACTAAGCACTTTCCTTTTTATTTAAAAAACACTTAGATGGCGCTTGTCAGAGGCTAAGCACCTTGCAGCTCTAATCACATTTAATCCTCAAACTAACCCGGTCACCACTACCAAGACAGGCACTCAGTGATTGGGCCCAGGGAACAGAATGGAGCCTCACAGAGCAGCCCCTCTCTGCAGGTGACCTGGGTAGCTGGTCCACAGTGGCCATAGATTAAAATCAGCTGTGCTTTCTCTGGATACGCACCATCTGCAGGGCCCTCATTGTCCAGCTGCAGAGGGTGGGCAGGGCAAGGCCTGCCTGGGGCTGCTTCCTGGCCCTGCACTCCCCCACCCCCTCATCTGGGCTGGGATGCCCCATTCCAGGAAAGGATGACACAGTTTGGCTTGGAGTCAGCATATTGGAAACTTGGCCATGGAATACAGTGGTCTTACCAGAAGAATGGCCAGGGCTGGGGTTGGGGTGGGGATGGTGAGACATCAGGGAGGTGGGGGTATCTAAGATGTAAGGTTGGGGGGATGGGAGGGAGGGAGGAGGCTCTAGAGGCTGCCCATTGAACTAGTTCCAACATAGTCCTTCCATGGAGCTGGGAGGAAAGTGGAGGGTGAGGGAGTGGGAGAGGGAAGGAGATCAAGAGGGAGGAGAAGAGGAAGGAGGGGACCCTCTGGCTCACCCTGACCCTTCCATTTATTTATTTATTTATTTATTTATTTATTTATTTATTTATTTATTTATTTATTGTCTTTTTGAGACAGGGTCTCCCTGTAGCCCCAGCTGTCCTGGAACTCACTCTGTAGACCAGGCAGGCCCTGAACTCACAGATATCCACCTGCCTCTGCCTCCTGAGTGCTAGGATTAAAGGTGTGCGCCACCATGCCCAGCTAATTTTTTTTTTAATTTTATTTATTTCTGTATGTGTATGAATGTACTGTCTGCATGCAAGTTTGTGCACCTGTGTCATGCAATGCCACGGAGGTCAGAAGAGGGCATCAGATTCCCCTGGAACTGGAGGTCTCCTGGAATTGGATTTCAGACAGGTTCTTGGCTGCCATGTGGGGTGTGGGGATCGAAACCCAGGTCCTCTCGGTAAGAGCGTCAGCGCACTTAACCGCAGGCTATTCTCTCCAGCCCCCTGACCCTGTCCTTTTAGCCCGAGTCACCGTTCAGGCCGGTCAACATTCCCCAGCCCTCCGCATCCTGGTTTTGCTTTTTCTTTGTAACTGTTTGACAATGTCACTGTGGGGCTGGATATCCATTTGGCTGAGTACAAGAGAGCTGGCTTCCTTCCCATGAACCTGGAAGGTATTTCACCTGAAAACCTAGAAGGCTGGCAAGAGATAGGAGCTGTTCCTACTCATCATACTGGACACCAGGCACCTGCAGCCCGCCCCCCAGGGGAGTGTAGCTTGAAGTTTAGATTCCTTTTTTTTAATGATATGTTTTATTTACTTATTTACTTTAATTTTTTTAATATATATTTTGTACAAGATTATCAAATCTAGACCCGTGTCCCCCACCCTATCCCCCACCCCACCAGAGCTCATGCATTCTGCCAAACATGCTTTTATCTCTTTCTCATTCTTCTCATATTCTCCATGAGGAAGTTGACTGTTTTTGAGCAGAAGTTCACTGTTTCAGTCAGTTCTTATGCAGTCCTTCTGTTGTTGTTATTGTTGTTTCCACTATGCATCACTCCCAACTGCTTGGACAAAGGCTCAAGGGGCCGTGCACAAGAAATACTTACAAATAGGTAATTGGCACTAGCATCCACAGATGAGGGATACCATTCGTGTGTTTTGTCTGGTCTGTGTTACTTTTCACTCAGCATATGTCCTTTCTCTAGCTCCAGCCATTTTCCTGCAAAGCCTATGATTACATCTTTCTTAACTGCTGCATAGAACCCATTGTGTAGATGTACCACATTTTCTCTAGCCACTCATCACTTGAGGGCATTTGGGTTGGGTTCCAGCTCCTTGCTACTTAAAGAGATTGAATTAAACATGGCCGTGCATGTATCTCTGTGGTTGGGGTGAGTCTTGGGGGTACAATGCCCAGGAGTGGATGGCTGTGTGGGTGGCAAGTTCATTCCAAGTCTTCCAAGGGTTCTCCCACACTGCTTTCCATAGTGGCGGCACGAGTTTACTTCCCATCAGCAGTGGATGGATGTTCCCCTTTCCCCACAACCTCTCGCACTTGGTATCATTTGTTTTTCTGATCCTAGCCAGTCTTATTGGGAGTAAGATGATATCTTAAATGGTTTTGGATTTGCATTTCCTTAATGATTAGTGAGTTGTTAACACTTCTTAAGGTGTTTCTTCCAGCATCTCTAATTCCTCACTTGTGAAGTCTCTGTTCAGCTCTTTGTTCCATCTATGAGTGGGTCATTTGTTTTCTTTCTTCTTTGTTTTTTGAGTAGTTTATATATTCTGGAAATCAATGCTTTGTCAGATGTTTCTGTGGTGAAGGTTCCTCCCACTCTTTGGGATTTTTCTTTCTTCACTCCTCAATTGTTTCTTTTGATGTACAGAAGCTTTGAGTTTTAATAGGTCCCATTTGTCAATTGTTGACCTTATTCTTGTGCAGCTGCTGTCTGATTTAGGAAGTCTTTTCCTATGCCTATGCTTGTAGTCTGCTGCCACTTTTTCTTCATCGCTTCAGAGTTTGGGTTTCACATTGAGGTTTAACCATCTGGAGTTGACTTTTGTACAGGGCGAGAGGTAGGGGTTTAATTTCATTCTTCACAAGTGGTGATCCAGTTTTGCCAACACCATTGCTGAAGATGCTGTCTTTTCTCCATTGTGTCTCTTTGGCCCCCTTGTCAAATATGAGATGGCTGAAATTGTATGTGCTCAGGTTTGGATCTCGGTTTTGTTCCATTGGTCAACAGGTCTGTTTTGTGCTAGGTCGAGCTGTTTTTAATGACTAAGCCTGTAGTTATGTTTGAAGTCGGGTATGGAGATCCCCCCTGTGTTGCTCTTTCACTCAGGGTTGGCTATTTGGGGGCTTGTTTTCTCCAAATGAATTTAAGGACTTTTTTTTTCCAACCTGTGAAGAAACTTCTTGGGGATTTTTAATTGGGAATGCGTTAAATCTATTCAAGAGTTTCGGTAGAATGGACATTTTTATACAATGTTATTTTTTCAATCCATGATCATGGAGTTTTCCATTTCTAGGTCTTCTTCAATTTCTTTTAAGGGTTAAAAATTTTGTTGTAGAGATCTTTGCTGTCTTTGGTTAGGTTTGTTCCAGGTATTTTATTGTTTTTGAGGCTAATTGGTGAGTGGAAGGTCTCTCTTGAATTCCCTTATCCAGTTTGCTTTTGGTTGGTGTAAAGAAAGGCCATTTGATTTTTTAAGGTTAATTTTGTATCCTGCACTTGCTGAAGCTGTTTAATCGGTTTTCTAGGATTTTTCTGGTGGAGATGTTTAGCATTCCTTAAGTAAACCAGATTTTAGATTCCTTAAGGTAAACAATCATACGTCAGCAATAGGGATAGCTTTGCTTCCTCTTTTTTCAATTAGTACTCCTTTTAACCTTTTCTTTTCTTGCCTTATTGCTCTAGCAAGTGTTTCAAGCACTATATTGAAAGAGGAGTGGTGACGGGGGCAGCCTTGGCCGAGTTCCTATTAAAGGGAATGTTTCTGTCTCTGATTTTTCCCATTTAGGATGATATTGAGCTGTGGGTTTTCCTGTATATGGCTTTGATTAACGTTGAGGATTGATCCATCCAATCCAATTCCCCTTAGGACTTTAGCATGAAAGGGATGGCTGAGTTTTGTCAAAGCTTTTTCAGGATCAATTGTAGATGAGGTAGTTTTGTTACTTTCATTCCATTTGTAGCTATGAGTATGTGTATTGATTTGTTCAAATTGTTGAACAATCCTCAATCTCTGGTATGAATCCGAACTTGTTTGATGGAGTGATCTTCTTGGATGTGGGTCTTTATGCAATTTGCCAGGAGATCCTGTTTAGAATTTTGGCATCTTGTTCATTAGGGAATGGGTCTATAATTTCCTTTTTAGTGTATCTTATGTGCCTGGTTTTGGTATTAGAGTGGTGGCTGGCTGTTTTCATAGAAGGAATTTGGGGAATTCCTGTTTGTAATCCTCTCTAAAAACAATTCAGTAATAAAGTCTTTTTTGAAATGTTTTATAGATCTCTGCCCCGTGAACCACTGGCTGGGCCTTTGTTTTAGTTTGGGAGGTTCTTATTAATCTTCATTTCTTCATGTTTATGGGTCTGTTGTAAGCTGCGATCTCTTCTTGGTTGAGCTTTGGTGAGTGTCCAAGATGTTAGATATTCAACCATTTCTTCTTTTTTTTTTTAACTTTGGTAATAGGTTTTTGGAAGTATTGCTGTATCTGGATTTTTCCTTGTCTGGTTGTGATATTTCCTTTTCCATCAATGGATTGTATTGATTTGGAGTTGTTTCCTCTTTCTTTTGGTGATAACTGGGGCTGAGTCATGTCTATCTTGTTTATATTCTTTCAAAGAACCAAATTTTGGATTCATTGATTTTTTTTTTGTATTGGTTTTCTTTTTTCTATTTCATTGATTTCTGCTCATGTATTTTGTTATTATTATCCTGTCTGTTGCGTTTAGGGTTCATCTTTTTGTCTCTCAAGTGCTTTTACTTCAGTGTTAGATATTCACTTGTGCCTCTTTCCTGTTTTTCTAATGTAGGAACCAGGGCTATATAATTTCCTCTTAGGAACTGCTTTTTAAGTATCCCATAGAGGTTTTGTTGTGTTTTATATGTACATTGGTCATTCGCTTTCTAGGAATGCGTTTTATTTCTTTCTTTTATCTCTTTCCTTGACCCATTCATTATTCAAGAGTGTGTTGTTTTAGTCTCCCTGGTTCCTTGTAGATCAGTAGGGCTTACCTGGCATTGATGTTTGAGCTTTATTGCATTGTGGCCTTAATAGAATAGCATGAAATATTTCCTCAATCTTTTTTGTATTTGTGGAGGTTTCTTCTGTGTCCCAGTATGTGTGCGATTTTTGGAGAATGTTTGTGGGGGTGCTGAAGTAGAAAGTGTATTCTCTGGTATTAAGGGTGGAATGTTGGTAGAGATCTATGAGGTTCACTCGGTGTATCATATCGTTCATGTCAGATGTCTTCTGTTTATTCTTTTTGTCCTGTTGAATGTCCAAGGGCTAGTGGGGTATTGAAGTCCCTACTATGATGTATACTGGGATTATTGTGACTTAAGTGTCCATAGTAATTGTCTTTATAAAGTTTGGTGCACCAGAGTTTGGTGCATCGATACATGTATCATAATTGTGAAATCTTATTGGTTGAATTTGTTCTTTGATAAAAATGTAATGGGCCTCTTTTCTTCTTCTGATTTTTTTTATTTGGACGTCTATTTTTGTCTGATATTAAAATAGAACAACTGCTTTCTTTTTGGTACCATTTGAATATTTTTTTTTTTTTACCATCCTTTCACTTTAAAGGTGGTGCCTTCTTGAGAGGTAAGGATTAGTATGGTTTACTTTCTAGATAGCATATGGATGGTTCTGTTTCTAACCCAATCTTCCAGTTCCTATGTTTTTTTGATTGGGGAATTTAGTCATTAATATTAAGGTTATGATGATAGGTTTTGTGTTGCTTCCTTTTCTTTTACAATTTTTTTTTTTTATTATCCATTTTGTTGGTTGTGGTTTAGGTTTTGCTTCTGCAGTTATGCTTTTTTGATTTCTCTTTCTAGGTACCATGGGGATGGTTGCTTCCTTTCTTCTGTCCTTTGAATTGCTCAAGTATTCGTCTGAAGGGGTTGGTTTTCCGGAGCATGGAATTCTTTCATCTTGTTTATGTCATGGAAGATTTTTCTCGCTCTTAACTATAATGTGACTTTTTGCTGGATATAGTAACCTGGATTGGCATCTATTGTCCTTTAACACTGGGAATGCTTTGCTCCACGTTCTTCTTGCTTTTCATATTTGCACGGAGAAATCAGTGTAATTCTGATAGGTTTCCCCCTTATAGGTCACTTGTTGTTTTTTCTTGGTGGCTTAAGGATTTGGTCTTTGTTTTGGGCATCTAGAATTTTAACTATGATGTGGTGTGGAGAGTTTCTTTTCTGATCTATCTGTCTATTTGGAGTTCTACAAGCTTCTTGTATTTGTATTGGTTTTGTCTTTTTTTCAGTTTGGGGAAGTTTTCCATCTATTATCTGTTGAAGATCTGATCAATCCATCTCTTGGGATCTTCTTCCTCTATTCCTATGATGGGAGGTTGATCTTTTCATAGTGTCCCACAGTTCCTGGTTTGTTCCACTTCTGTGTATTTTTAAAATTTTTCATAATTTTCCTTGAGGTTTTAGTTGTTTTCTGTGTTATCTTCCAGGTCCTGATATTCTTGTTATGCTTCCTCATTGTGCTTCTGGAGCCTTTTCCATCCTTCCTCTTGATTGGATGAGTGTTTGATTTCCTTTTCATTTCCTCTTCTGATTCTTTAGTATTTCTCTTCCTTTGGAGCTTTCTCAATCCCTTCCTGTAGCTCTTTCTTCGCTGGTTGGTTTCCTTATCTTTTTTCTTTTTTTTTTTTTTAATTTATTTATTTATGTATGTGTATGAATGTACTGTCTGCATGCAGGTTTGTGCACCCGTGTCGTGCAATGGCACAGAGGTCAGAAGAGGTCGTCAGATTCCCCTGGAACTGGAGTTTCTCCTGGAATTGGATTTTGGACGGTTCTCGAGCGCCATGTGGGTGCTGGGATCGAACCCGGGTCCTCTGAAGATGGTTCGATGCTCTTAACCGCTAGGCCATCCTCTCCAGCCCTGTTTCCTTATCTTTTTTCAACATGGGATCTTTTCAGTGTTCCACTCTTCTTGAGTTCTTCGTTCTCTTTTCTTAATTTTGATTTGCTCTTTATAATCTTGCATTTCTTTAAGTATGTTCACATTATGTTTCTGATATCTGTGACCTGGGCCATCCCCAGGGGTATCCCACTATAGGAATCTTCCACAGGGTTGGTAGAGCTTGGTGTGGGATTATCCAGCACCTTTCCCATATTGTCTCTTGTTCGTGTTCCTGGCATATGGGCTTCTCCTTGCCTGTATTCCAGTGTGAGTCCCAAATGCCTCTTCACTGTGTTGAAGGCTTGCTTTGCTTGCCTCCTTCAGATGCCTTCATAATCCCAGTTGGCGGGGGTGGGGGAGTGCTCTTTTGCCCATGCCCTGGTACCTGTGCTTCAGGAGGTCTTAGGAGATCTCAGATATCAAGACTCACACAACCCCACCTCTTATACCAGCTGGGAGGATAACTCCACCCCCACAGCCACAAAAGCCAATTAAGCCAAAAACAACTAGATTAACTAGATTAAGTAAAACAACAATCCACCTTGCTGAAGCACCCAGCTCCTACCTACCTACCTGTGCTTCAGGAGGTCTTGGGAGATGTCCAAAGTTTAGCTTCCTAAGTTTATCCCTCCTGAGGCCTATCTTCCCTGTCCTCTGGAGGCAAATGGTGCAAGCCATAAGCTTATCTGTGTGTGGGGGGGAATAACAGTATTCCTGCCATAAAACTTAGGCTTCCCCTCTGACTTGTCCACCTTCTGCTCAAAGAGCCCAACAAAACTATATTAAGTGCTTAAACCCCTGAAATAAATGAGTTTTGTTTGCTGATTCAACTCCCAGATCTTCGGATCAGTTGGGTTCACTTGCCATTCCAGGCTTCCCTCCTTGTGCCCCCAGCAGTCAAGCCACAGCAGGAGAGGCTGGTGACCTGGGAGCAGGAACCTCACAACATGTCACCTGTCTGTTGCTCCCTAGTTAGGGCTTTGATCTCACTGTGTCCTTGTGCTTCCCATCCGGCAGCTGTGCACTGAGTGCCTGGGGAGGGACTGCTGTTGAGTAACATGTGGGCTGCTGTGGGTTTCTGTGATGTCTCCCTGCTGTCACCCTTGCCAGCCTGAGGAATTCCTGTAATCTTTAAAAACAAATTTTAACTTATTTTTATTTTTTATGTAGTAAGTGCATCAGGGGCATGCAATGCCCCTGGAGGCCAGAAGAGGGCACTGGATCCCCCTTTGGAACTGGAGCTACAGACAGTTATGAGCCACCATGTGGGTGCTGGGAACCAAACCCCAGACCTCTGCAAGAGCAGCCAGTGGTCACTGAACCATCTCTTCAGCTTGTTACCCTAATCTTGTAGGGACCTCAACTCAGGACAAACCAGGGCTCATAGCTTCAATGCAGTAGAATTTCAGTAAAAAAAAAAAAAAAAGAATTTCAGTCATAACCAGTTTGAAGCAGAGCTGGAGATTTTGTTAAAGATATTTAAAAGAGGGCTAGTGAGATGGCTCAGTGGTTAGGGTCCTTGCCACCAAGCTTGATGACCAAGTCTTAGGACTTGGGACTCCTGGGACTCACATGGTGAAGGATAGAACTGACTCCAGAAGATTGACCTCTGACCTCCACAAGTACATGCATGCAGAATAAATAAATTTGAATAAAAAATGTAAAGACATTAAAAAGAAAGGCACTCAACAGAATAATGAATTCACACACCGAGGTATGGGTACTGGCTCTGCAAGGGAGAGGCACTATTGTCTTAACTCATCCCACATTGCTCTCAAGTTACATCTTAAAAGGTTGTTAAGAAACCGTTTGTTAAATTTTCTTTGTCTTATGATATGTGAGATTATAAGGTGGCTCTAGAAGTGCCTTGGATGGGATTATAATTTAATAAGGTAAAAACCAGGAGCCATGGGGCTGGAGAGGTGGCTTAGTGGTTAAGAGCACTGACTGCTCTTGCAGAGGACCCCAGTTCAATTCCCAGCACCCACATGGTGGCTGAGAACCATCTTCAACTCCAGTTCCAGGGGAATCTGACACCCTCTTCTGACCTCCGCAGCATTGCAGGACACGGGTGCACCTACTTGCATGCAGACAATACATTCATACACATAAAAAATATAAATAAAAGGGGCTGGAGAGATGGCTTAGCGGTTACGAGTGCTGACTGCTGTTGCAGAGGACCTGGGTTCAATCCCCAGCACCTACATGGCGGCTGAAAACCGTCTTTAACTCCAGTTCCAGGGGACTCTGATGGCCTCTTCTGACCTCCGCAGCATTGCATGACATGGGTGCACAGACCTACATGCAGACAGTACATTCATACACACAATAAAATAAATAAAAATTAAAAAATATAAATAAAAATTAAAAAAAGGAGCCATGTTGGCAGGATGGCTCAGTGGGTAAAAGTGGCTATTGCTAAGCCTGATAACCTGAGTTTGATCCCCAGGACCTACACAGTGGGAGGAGAACTGAATCCTACAAATGCCCTCTGACCCCCATATATTGTGCCCACACATATGCATACATACAACTCACTATGTAGACCAGGCTGGCCTTGAACTCACAGAGATCCGCCTGCCTCTGCCTCTGGAATGCTGGGATTAAAGGCATTCGCCACCACACCTGGCATCAGGTGCTTCTTAATTGTGCTGGAATGCTTGCTTTGGCTGTGGTGAGAGCCTCCTTTTCCTTATGAGCTTGTAATTTCCCTGTTTTGCTATCCTGCCTCAATCTAAGGTGCAGATGGTGGCTGCCCCCCAGCCCCATCAGGGCCTGCTGATCTGTGCTGTGGTTTAGACGTGTCCCCTAAACACCCATGTGTTCATGCTCAGTCCCCAGCCCATAGTGGATCCTTCTGAGGTCAGCCTATGGTGGGAGTTTGGAGCACTGATAGTGTACCCTTGAAGAATCAGAAGGACCCTCTGCTTTCTCTCTTCTGCTTTCTGGCTGCATGATGGGCAATGTCATTGTGAGCTCCCACCATGATGCTGTATTGCCACAGGTGCCAAAGCCTCAACCGATACAGGGTTCTTAGCCTCATTAATAAAAGAAATTAATGGACTCAAGTGGAAGGTTAAGGAAATTTTATTATCTTTTCAAAGAAAAACCTCCAGGCCAGCAAGCTATAAATCTCAGCAGCAGCCCATAGGAGGAGAATAGTGGGGAGAAGGAAAAGACCTGTCCTAGTTTGTCTTCCATTGCTGTGACAAAACGCTCTGACCAACACCAACTTGGGCAGGAAAGAGTTTATTCAGCTTACATCTCCTGGGTTACAGTTCATCACTCAGGGACCCAAGGCAGGAACTCAGGGCAGGAACCTGGAGGCAGGAGCTGAAGCACAGGCCATGGAGGAATGCTGTTCACTGGCTTGCTCCCCTGGCTCATGCCCAGCCCGCCTTCTTATACCATACACAACAACCTGTCCAGGGTGGCACCACTCATTGTGGGCTGAGCCCTCCCACACTGCTCGACAATCAGACAATACTCCACAGATGTGGCCACAGGCCAATCCAATGGAGCCAATTCCCTCAATTGGGGACAATTGAGGCTCCCTCAACCCAGGTGTGTCAAGTTGACACTAAAGCTATCCAGTGTGTGGGGGTCAGAGTGTGTTGGATGAGAAGCTGCACAATGGAGAGGGGAGGACAGGTTCAGAGAAAGAGTAAAGAAACAGAAAATTTTGAGGCAGCCCAAAGTGTTAGGCAAAGCGTACTTAGAAAAGAGATAGATGCACTGGAAAGCTGCCTCAGCGGTTGGGAGCATGGGCTGTGCTTGCAGAGGCCCCGGATTCAGTTCCCAGCACCCACGTGGTAGCAAAAATGCTGCCTGTAAAAGCAGTTCTGGGGGGATCCGTCACCCTCTTCTGGCCTCCCTGGGCATGGCATGACATGGGTGCACTTACATATATGAAAGCAAAACACTCATACACATAAAAAACAATTTTAAAAAGAAAAGAGATTGAAAGAAGAAAAGGGTAGAGACTTGCTACATTCTGGGACAAATAATGTACTACATTTGGGCTGGGAATTCCAAGTAGGAAGTTCACCATCTTACTGATGAACTAGATAGCTCATTTTATTTTATTTTCATATGTGTATGAATGTACTGTCTGCATGTAGGTCTGTGCACCCATGTCGTGCAGTGCTGCGGAGGTCAGAAGAGGGTGTCAGATTCCCCTGGAACTGGAGCTAAAGACGGTTTTCAGCCACCATGTGGGTGCTGGGGATCGAACCCAGGTCCTCTGCAAGAGTGGTCAGCGCTCTTAACCGCTAGACCATCTCTCCAGCCCCATAGATAGCTCTTTAGAAAGACTCAAAGTGAACCTACCTTGGTAGGGGTGATCCAGGTGATAGACCTGGCTGACCTGGAATGTTTCTGTCCACCCATGCCCTTGGGGGTCCATTTTTTTAAATGAAATTTAAATTTTATTTATTTTTTATGTGTATGAATGAACTGTCTGCATGTAGGTTTGTGCACCCGTGTCATGCAATGCCGCGGAAGAGGGTGTTGGATTCCCCTGGAACTAGAGTTCTCCTGGAATTGGAGTTACAGACGGTTCTCGGCCGCCATGTGGGTGCTGGGGATCGAACCTGGGTCCTCTGCAAGAGCAATCGGTGCTCTTAACCGCTAGGCCATTTCTGTTAACTGCTAGGCCAACTCTTCAGCAGGGGGTGGGGGAGTGTCCATTTTTGCTACTGTAACACAGCTGACCATGGATTACCATTATCAGGACCACAAAGCTTCCCTCTTTATAAAAGGAATTGCCTGGACATTTGTTACAGTAACAAAAAGCTGAGTCATCCAGGAAACCAACCACCCAGCAAGAAAAGGTTGGGCTGGGCTGGGGCTGGGGCTCTGTGCCTGCTCCGGTGACAAGGAAACACTAAGAGAGGGTGTGGTGGGTAGTTTTATTTTTATTTTTAATTAAAATTTTTTTTAAATTTTATTTATTTCTGTATGTGTATGAATGTACTGTCTGCATGTAGGTCTGTGTACCCGTGTCGTGCAATGCCGCGGAGGTCAGAAGAGGGCGTCGGATTCCCCTGGACCTGGAGTTCTCCTGTAATTGGAGTTACAGACGGTTCTTAGCTGCCATGCATGTGCTGGGGATCAAACCCGGATCCTCTGTCTGCTCTTAACCGCTAGGCTATCTCTCCAGTCCCTGTAGTTTTAATTGTCAACTTGAAGTAGTCTACAATCATCTGGAAGAGTCTCCAGGAGGGATTGTCTGGAGAGGCTGTCCTGCTGGTATGCCTGTGGTAGTGGGGAGCTGTCTTGAGGTGGGAAGATTATGGGGAGCAGGGTCCCTGGTCCTGAACTGCATAAGAATGGGGAAAGCACACTGTGTGCATGATGCATGCATGCGGTCACTGCTTTCTGCCTGTGACTGTGGACATGATCTGGACGCTGCTTCTAGTTCCTGCAGTCTTGAGTCCCCCGCAGTGCTGGACTGTAACCTGGAATTAGGAGCAAAAATAAACCCTTTCCTCTCTAACTGGTTGTCAGGGCATTTTATCTCAGTAACAGGAAATGAAACTATGACAGAGGCCAAGGGGCAGTGAGACCCCTTCACCTTCCTGGATCAGCCTCCTCTGTAGGCCGCCAACCCCTGTCGGGATCTCTTCTCGCATCTGGCACTTAGCAACACCACCCCAGCCACCCTTCCCCCAGAGGCTTTGGATTCTGCCTTCTGACATCTGTGTCCCCCTTCAAAGGAAACAAATGAGTGTTTAACTAGTAGGAGGCAAAGCCTGGGCTTGACAGGGAACAGCACCACCACCCCAGCCAAGGTGCTGACAGAGCACCCTGAAACCTAGCAGCAGCCACACAGATGGACACAGGGGAGACTGAGCCTGCCTGGGAGAGCACACGGGGTTACTTCAGCTCTTCAGGTCACAGCATAGGCCCTGGCAGCCCCATAAGGCAGGCTCAGTTTCCTGTCCTCAAGAGGCCAACTAAACACATGTTGGTGAAAAGCAGAGAAAGATTTATTCAACGTGGCCACTTTGGGAAGAGTAACAAGGTCCATTTTCAGCATCAGCTCCATCTTCAGGGTCCTGATGATGTTTAGGTTCAAAGAAAGAGAGGGCAGGAGGCAAGCACAGCTGAGCGGTACTGGTGGAGGTGAAGTTCTGCCCGTCACTGAGCTGTCTTTGTCTTTGTCTCAGCTCCAGTCTGTCCTGAAAGGTACGCTGAGAAGTCCCAGCACTCGAGAGGCAGAGGGAGGCGGATCTCTGTGAGTTCAAGGCCAGCCTGAACTACAGAGTGAGCTCCAGGCCAGCTGGGACTAAAGGGAGACCCTGTCTCAAAAATACAAACAAACAAACAACAACAACAACAACAAACAAAAACCGTAGGGCCTCTGAAATCTTTTTCCAGGAGACAAGCCCCCCCCCCCCCCCCCCCCCGCCTCTGGCTGGGATCAGGTTTCAGCCTCCTCCTCCCCACAGTGAGCATCCTGCTGGAAGTCCAATTCTTTGGGGTCTGTTGTTACAGTAGCATTGATGGGCAAATGGAGGGAGATAAATGTCTCTCTTGGGGGTGGTTTTCACTTCAGGTGGGAATTTAGGGGGTCTCCCTAGAGGAGGTGGCACTAGGTCCCACCATCTCCAGGAATCTAGTTGGAGGGAGCTCTGTAGGGGTGTGAGGAGCTGTGGGGGTTTAGGAGGTGTGGGGGGCAAGGAAATGGGGAAGCAGCAACCACTAGTTTAAGGCCAGCCTGGTCTACATAGTGAGTTCTAGGGCAACCAGGGTTACATAGTGAGACCCTGTCTCAAAACAACAATAAAACAAAACAAAAAGAGGAAAGGAATGTTACAGTTTTGGAAGTTTGAGTTCAAAGTCTGCTGGTCCATTTTGGGCCTCTGTCAAGGCACCAGAGCATGCTGGGAGCATGTGGGAGAGGAAGCCTCACTTTGTGGCTGACCAAAAGCAGAGAGAAAAGAGAGGCAGGCTGTCCCTCTCTCCCTCAGGACTCTCAGGGGTTAACTTCTTTCCATGGGTCTCATCTCTAAAGGTCCCAGCACTTGGAAGTGCCTGGGGGTCAAGGGGATCAAGCCTTTATTGCCTGGGCCTTTGGGGAGGAGACATACAAGATCCAAACTCTCACAGGGAGGGGGTTGGGGAGGAGGGCAGGGATAAAGGACTCACCTCTCTTCAAAGAATGCTTGTGTGGGACAAGGATTGCCTGTGTCCAGTGTTTTAAGATACCAAGACACCTGTCAGTGGGGGACACCAAAGGTTGGGAGGAAGATGGGGGTGTGGTTAGAAGATGGGGTGGTGGCAAGGGAGTTGACAGAGAACACACCCCCTTGCCCATCATCCGTCCGCTGGGTTTACTCCAAGTCTTTCCATTGTGGCTCTGGCTTTTTGCTGCATCTCACAGTAAACTCCAGACATTAGATCACCACAAACCAGCGTGAGCCTCGGCAGCTGGGGTTCAATATCTGACTACGGTTCTTTTCTGTATGGGTTTGTTTAGAGATGTATAGAGATAATGTTTATACAATGTGAACACACAGAGCTTAAGTGGATTGTTCCAGAAGCTCTGAAAATGATACCGCTGTGTAACCCAACTTCTGCCAAAATATAGAACATTACCCATACTCTAGAAAGTTCTCACATGCCCCTTCCTGAGGGGTTGGTCCTGTGCAACCTATGTGTGTGTGTGTGTCTGTGTATGCATGTGTATATATGTGTGTATGTGTGTGTCTCTGTGTCTGTGTGTGTATATGTGTCTGTGTGTATATGTATGTGTGTATGTTTGTATATATGTGTGTGTGTGCGTGTGCCTGTGTGTATATATGTGTATGTGTATGTTTGTATATATGTGTGTGTATGTGTGTGTGTGTGTACACCAGGAGTCAACCTTGGGTACACCTCCTGCTTGGCTTTTTTTTTTGTCTTTTCAAGACAGGGTCTCCCTGTAGCCCCAGCTGTCCTGGAACTCACTCTGTAGACCAGGCTGGCCTTGAACTCACAAAGATATGCCTGCTTCTGCCTCCCAAGTGCTAGGATTAAAGTCTTGCGCCGGGCTGGAGAGATGGCCTAGCGGTTAAGAGCACCTACTGCTCTTGCAGAGGACCTGGGTTTGATCCCCAGCACCCACATGGCGGCCGAGAACCGTCTNACTGGGATGGCTCACCGTCTCTCTCTGTGCCAGGCTGTTTGGACTGGAAAACAGACCTAGCGACGGTTAACCCTGAGATTTAAAGGAGCCCTAGCCAGCAACGTACATGCGACAGAGAAGCCGGAGTGAGGGGACGGGCAAGAAACTATTCAAGGGCTCTGGAGAGCTGGCTAAGGCAGATTAAGAGTACTGCTGCTCTTCCAGGGACCCAGGTTCGGCTTCCTCAGCAAACACATGGGTGGCTAACACCATCTCTTAACTCTGGGGTTCCAGGGGACTCAATGCCTTTTTCTGACCTCAACCTGCATTGCAGAATAGCAGAGTGCAACTTATCCGCATGCAGGCAATACACTCACACATACAATAAAAAAATAAAAAAAAAAAAAAAATTTTTTTTAGATTTATTTATTTTTTTTTTAAGATTTTTTAAAACTTATTTCATCAATAAATGAACTTAGTTGGTTGTTTATAAATACACACATATATATTACATATATATATGTATTTTTTTTTTTTTGGTCTTTTTTTGGGGGAATGGGGTCTCCTTGTCACCCCAGCTAGCCTGAATCTCTTTGTGTAGACCAGGCTTGCCTGTATCTCACAAAGATTAACCTGACACGGGGGTCTTGATTTCTGGGATTAAAGGCTTGCTTGCACCTCCACGCCCAGCTTCTTTCTTATATATTTTAATACTGCTGCCATTATTGTTTTTGCTAGTCATTCAATCTATGATGCTATTCTGAATTACAGTTGGAAGGAGAAGGAAAATATGGATCAGCAACAGCAACATTTTGGCCTACCAGGAGCAAAACTCTCGAAAGCTCAGTCCCGCAATTGCAGACAAAGAATATTGAAAACTTTCTCATTTTAAATTTTTTGAGACATGGTCTCTGTAGCCAAAGCTGGCCCTGCGGATTCGGTTATGTAACGCAGGCTGGCCTTGACTCACAGAGATCCACCGGTCTCTCGCTCCAGTGCTAGGATTAAAGGCATGCAACCATCCATTTTTAAAATTAAGCTTATTTATTTATTTATTTATTATGTGGCAGCTGGGAGGTCAGAGGACACAGCTTGCCAGGAAGCGTCAAGTCTCTCCCTTCACCATGTGGTTTCCAGGGATTGAACAGCAAGCAGTCTTGGACAGGTGTCTTTAACACTGAGCCCTCTCAACTGGTCCTGGCCTGGTGGCTTTGATTCTCTGAGGCCTTTGCATCTTCAGGTGCATTTTAATTTACAGATGGAGCTGAGCGCTAAGCACACACTTAGCCTCCAGCCTCTCACCCCAGCCCTACATTTCAGAATAGGCTTGTCCATTTCCACCAAACCCTGCAGGCCTTCTGAGTCCAGTGGGCTGAATCCATAGACCATGTTTTTGTCTTGTTGTTTTGTGACAGTCTCACTAAGATAGGCTGGATGGCCTGGAACTTGCAACAGTTGTCCTGTTTCACCTTCTTAAGTGCGGGGACTGCAGACAGGTCCCACCACAACTAGTTTTTGGTTTTGGCTCTTGGGATGTAGCCTAAGCTAGTCTGAGCTCACTCTCTGTAGCCCGGGCCTGGAGCTCCCATGGTCTTCCTGCCTATTCCAACAGTCTGGACTGACAGAGGTGAACCCAGCTGTGTCTGCCAGCTGCCTGTTGGCCTCTCCTGCTCCAGGCCTTAGTGCCCCATACACTGCACGGTGAGCTTTCTAAGAAGGGTCAGATGCAACAGGTTTAGCCTGGGATTGCAGCCCTGGGGGATCAGCTGAGCTCGATTGGATCAGGAGGGCTGCACCTGCTATGGTAGAGGGGGTAGAATAGTGCCCCTGGTGTCCCAAACAGGGGTGCTGGCCCTTCCTGGGCCAGCCTATGGGCCACCCACTCAGACTTCTGGGCTGGGCTAATTAAATCATTGGCGACTCCAGTTTTGTTTCCTAATCACCCACTTTCTGCTGACAGAAAGTGGTTTCTTCTCATTTTCTTTAAAGGGGGAGACCTTTTCCTACAGAAATTTTAATACAATACATGGTAGACAAGTGGTTTTAAAATACAACTTTACTAAGGCACTTTCCTTTTTTATTTAAAAAACATTAGATGGGCTGTCAGAGGCTAAGCACCTTGCAGCTCTAATCACATTTAATCCTCAAACTAACCCGGTCACCACTACCAAGACAGGAACTCAGTGATTGGGCCCAGGGAACAGAATGGAGCCTCACAGAGCAGCCCCTCTCTGCAGGTGACCTGGGCAGCTGGTCCACAGTGGCCACAGATTAAGATCAGCTGTGCTTTCTCTGGATACGCACCATCTGCAGGGCCCTCATTGGCCAGCTGCAGAGGGTGGGCAGGCAAGGCCTGCCTGGGGCTGCTTCCTGGCCCTGCACTTCCCCACCCCCTCATCTGGGCTGGGATGCCCCATTCCAGGAAAGGATGACACAGTTTGGCTTGGAGTCAGCATATTGGAAACTTGGCCATGGAATACAGTGGTCTTACCAGAAGAATGGCCAGGGCTGGGGTTGGGGTGGGGATGGTGAGACATCAGGGAGGTGGGGGTATCTAAGATGTAAGGTTGGGGGGATGGGAGGGAGGGAGGAGGCTCTAGAGGCTGCCCATTGAACTAGTTCCAACATAGTCCTTCCATGGAGCTGGGAGGAAAGTGGAGGGTGAGGGAGTGGGAGAGGGAAGGAGATCAAGAGGGGGGAGAAGAGGAATGCGAGGGGACCCTCTGGCTCACCCTGACCCTTCCATTTATTTATTTACTTTATTTATTATATTTATTATTTTATTTATTTTATTTATTGTCTTTTTGAGAACAGGGTCTCATGGTAGCCCAGCTGTCCTGGACTCAACTCTGTAGACAGGCAGGCGCTGAAACTCACAGATATGCCACCTGCCACTGCTCCCTGAGTGCTAGGATTAAAGTGTGCGCCACCAATGCCAGCTAATTTTTTTAATTTTATTTACTTTCTGTATGTGTATGAATGTACTCTGGCTGCGTGCAAGTTTTGGTGCACCATGTGTCATGCAATGCCACGAGATCAGAGAGGGCATCAGATTCCCTGGAAGCTGGAGTCCTCCTGGAATTGAGTTTCAGAAGGTTCTTGGCTGCCATGTTGGGGTGTTGGGGATCGAAACCAGGTCCTCTGTAAGAGGTCAGACGCACTTAACCGCTAGGGCTATCTCTCCAGCCCCCTGACCCTTCCTTTTAGCCCGAGTCACCTTCCAGGCCAGGTCACATTCCCCAGCCCTCCGCATCCTGGTTTTGCTTTTTCTTTGTAACTGTTTGACAATGTCACTGTGGGGCTGGATAAATCCATTATGGCTGAGTACAAGAAAGCTGGCTTCCTTCCCCTATAACCTGGAAGGTCACTTTCACCCTGAAAACCTAGAAGGCTGGCAAGAGATAGGAGCTGTTCCTACTCATCATACTGGGCCAGGCATCTGCAGCCCCCAGGGGAGTGTAGCTTGAAATTTAGCATTCTTTTTTTTATGATGATGTTTTATTTACTTATTTACTTTTTTTTTTTAACATACTATATTTTGTACAAAGATTATCAAATATAGACCCGTGTCCCCACCCACCCCCCCCCCAAGCCCAGAGATTTGCCAAACATGCTTGTTTAATCTGCTTTCTCATTCTTTCTCAATATCCTCCATGAGGAAGTTGACTGGTTTTTGAGCAGAAGTTCACTGTTTCAGTCTTTTGATGCAAGGTCCTTTCGTTGATTGTATTGTTTGTTTCCAACTATGCATACTCCCAACTGCTTGGACAAAGGCTCAAGGGGCCGTGCACATGAATACTTACAAACTAGGTAATTGGCACTAGCATCCACAATGAGGGATAACATCCATTATTTGTTTTTCTGAGCCCGTGTCACTTCACTTAGCTCGCATGTTTCTAGAATAGTCAGCCATTTTCCTGCATATTTCATTATGTCATCTTTCTTTTACTGCTGCACTAGACCTCATTGTGTAGATGTACCACATTTTCTCTAGCCACTCTATCCACTCGTCAGTTGAGGGCATTTGGGTTGGTTACCAGTCCTTGGTACTTTTGAAGAGGAGCTGAAATAAACGTGGCCTTGCATGTATCTCTGTGTTGGGGTGAGTCTTGGGGGTAGATGCCCAGGAGTGGTAAATGGCTGTTGGGTGGCGAGTTCATTCCAAGTCTTCAACGGGTTCTCCACACTGCTTTCCATAGTGGCATGCCGAGTTTACATTCCCACCCGCAGTGGATGGATGTTCCCTTTTCCCCACAAAACTCTCCAGCATTTGGTAACACTTGTTTTCTTGATCCTAGGCCAGTCTATTGGGAGTCAAGATGATATCTTAAACATGGTTTTTGGATTTGCATTTCCTTAAATGATTAGTGAATGTTGAACACTTCTTTTAAGGTGTTTCTCACAGCCATCTTAAATTCCTCACTCTGTGAGGTCTCTGTTCCGCTCTTTGTTCCATCTATTGAGGGGGCTGCCATTTGTTTTCCTTTCTTCTTTGTTTTTTTGAGTAGTTTATATATTATGGAAATCAATGCTTTTGTCAGATGTTTCTGTGGTGAAGGTTTCTCCACTCTGTGGGATTTTTTTCTTCATTCCTCAATTGTTTCTTTTGATGTAAGGAAACTTTAGAGCTTTTGCGGTCCCATTTTTCAATTGTTGACCTTATTCTTGGGCAGCTGCTGTCTGAATTTAGGAGTCTTTTTCCTATGCCTAGTCTTTGTAGTCTGCTGCCAATTTTTCTTCTATAACCTTCAAAGTTTGGGGGTTTTACATTGAGGTGTTTGATACATCTGGAAGTTGACTTTTGTACAGGGCGAGAGGTAGGGGTTATAATTTCATTCTTCTACAGAGGTTGGTGATCCATCTTTTGCCAACACCATTGCTGAAGAATGCTGTTTTTTCTCCATTGAGTTTTTTCGGCCCCTTTGTCAAATATGAGGATGGCTGAAATTGTATGTGCTTCAGGTTTGGATCTTCGGTTTCTGTTTGTTCCATTGGTAACAGGTCTGTTTTTGTGCTGGTCCCAAGCTGTTTTCTTAATGACTTTAGCCCTGTAGTTAGTTTGAAGTCTGGTATGGGAGATCCCCCCTGTGTTGCTCTTTTCATCAGGGTTGGCTATTTGGGGGTCTTTTGTTTCTCCAAATGAAATTTTAAGGATTTTTTTTTCAAGGCCTGTGAGGACTTCTTGGGGATTTTGTTTGGGAATGCGTTAAATCTATTCAAGAGTTTCGGGTAGAATGGACATTTTTACAATGTTAATTTTCCCAATACATGACCATGCGAGGTTTTCAATCTTCTAATGTCTTCTTCATTTTCTTTAAGGGTTAAAAATTTTTTGTTTGTAGAGATCTTTTGCTGTCTTTGTTGGGTTTGTTCTAGGTATTTTATTGTTTTTTGAGGGTAAATTGGGTGAGTGGGAAGTTCTCTTGAATTCCTTATCCAGTTGCTTTTGGTTGGTGTAAAGAAAGGCATTTGATTTTTTAAGGGTTAATTTGTATCTGCCACTTCTGCTGAAGCTGTTTAATCCGGTACTTTCTAGGAGTTTTCTGGTGGAGATGTTAGCATTCCTTAAGTAAACCAGATTTTAGAATTCCTTAAGTAAACAATCATATCTCAGCAAATAGGGATAGCTTTGCTTCCTCTTTTTTCAATTTAGTACTCCTTTTAACTTTCTTTTCTTGCCTAATTGCTCTAGCAAGTGTTTCAAGGCACTATATTGAAAAGAGGAGTGGTGACGGGGGCAGCCTTGCGAGTTCTAATTTAAGGGAATGTTTCTGTCATTTTTCCCATTTAGGATGATATTGAGCTGTGGGTTTCCTGTTATATGGCTTTGATTACGTTGAGGATTGATATCCAATCCAATTCCCGTTAGGACTTTAGCATGAAGGGATGGCTGGTTTTGTCAAAGGCTTTTTCAGGATCAATTTAGATGATGGTGTAGTTTTTTACTTTCATTCCATTTATATGCATAATGGTATTTATTGATTTTCAAATTGTTGAACATCTGCAATTGGTATGAATCAACATTGTGTTGATGGAGTGATTTCTATGGATGTGGGTCATTTTGCAATTTGCCAGTATCCTGTTTAGAATTTTGGCATCTTGTTCATTAGGGAGATGGGTCTATAATTTCCTTTTTAGTTGTATCTTATGGCCTGGTTTTGGTTATAGAGTGGTGGCTGGCTGTTTTCATAGAAGGAATTTGGGGATTCCTGTTTGTAATCTATCTAAAACAATTCAGTAATAAAGGGTCTTTTTTTGAAAATGTTTTTAGACTTCTGCCGCCGTGACCATCTGGGCTGGGCTTTGTTTTTAGTAGTTGGGAGGTTCTTATTAATCATTCATTTCTTCATGTTTATGGGGTCCTGTTTAAGCTGTCGATTCTTCTTGGTTGAGCTTTGGTGATGTCCAGGATTTAAGATATTCAACCATTTTTCTAAGGTTTTAAAACTTGTAGAGTAATAGGTTTTTTGGGAAGTATTGCTGGTATCTGGATTTTTCTTGTCTGTTGTGATATTTTCTTTTCATCAATGGATTGTATTTGATTTGGAGTTGTTCCTTCTTTCTTTGGGTTAACTGGGGCTGAGTATGTCTATCTTGTTTATTTCTTTCAAAGAACCAATTTTGGATTCATTGATTTTTTTTTTTGTATTGGTTTTCTTTTTTCTATTTCATTGATTTCTGCTCTGATGATTTTGTTATTTTATTCTGTCTGTTGCGTTTTAGGGTTCATTTTTTGTCTCTCAAGTGCTTTTTAGCTTCAGTGTTAAGATATTCACTTGTGCTCTTTTGTTTTTTTCTAATGTAGGAACCAGGCTAATATGAATTTCCTCTTAGGACTGCTTTTTAAGGTATCCCATAAGGTTTTGTTGTTGTTTTATTGTACATGGTCATTCCTTTCTAGGAATGCTTTTATTTCTTTCTTATCTCTTTCTCTTGACCCATTCATTTTCAAGAGTGTGTTGTTTAGGTCTCCCTGTGTTCTTGTAGACAGTACGGCTTAACTGGCATTGATCGTTGAGCTCTTATTGCATTGTGGTTGAATAGAATAGCATGAAATTATTTTTCAATCTTTTTTGTTTTGTGGAGGTTTCTTCATTGTGTCCCCAGTATGTGTTCGATTTTTGGAGAATGTTTGTGGGGTGCTGAGTAGAAAGTGATATTCTCTGGTATTAGCGGATGGAATGTTTGGTAGAGATCTATGAGGTTCACTCGGTGTATCATATCGTTCAGTTCAGATGTCTTCTGTTTATTCTTTTTTGTCCTGTTGAACTGTCCAAAGGGCTAGTGGGGTATTGAAGTCTTCTATGTGTGTACTGGGTTAGTGTGAACTTGTGGTCCTGGAGAATTGTCTTTATAAGGTTTGGTGCACCAGAGTTTGGTGATCGATTCATTATCATAATTGTGAAATCTTCTTGTTGAATTGTTCTTTGATAAAAATGTAATGGGCCTCTTTTCTTCTTCTGATTTTTTTTAATTTGGACGTCTTTTTGTCTGATATTAAAATAGAAACAATGCTTTCTTTTTGGGTACATGCTTGGAATATTTTTTTTTCCATTCTTTCACTTTAAGGTGGTGCCTTCTTGAAGGTAAGATGTGTATTTTACTTTCTAGATAGCATATGGATGGGTTCTGTTTCCTGAACCAATCTTCCAAGTCTATGTTTTTTTGATTGGGGAATTTAGTCGATTAATATTTAAGGTTATGATGATAGGTTTGTGTTGCTTCCTTTTGCTTTTTTTAAACAAAAAATTTTTTTTTTTTTTTTTATTATACATTTTGTTTGGTTGTTTTGGTTTAGTTTTTTTGCTTCTGCAGTTATGCTTTTTTGATTTCTCTTTCTAGGTACATGGGGATGGTTGCTCCTTTCATTCTGTCCTTTGAATTGCTTCAAGTATTCTTCTGAAGGGTTGGTTTTCCGGGGCCATGAATTCTTTCATCTTGTTTATGTCATGGAAGATTTTTCTCTCTCCTTAACTATAATTGACATTTCTTGCTGGATTATAGTAACTTGGATTGGCATCTATTGTCCTTTAACACTGGGAATGCTTTGCTCCACGTTCTTCTTGCTTTCATAATTTGGCACTGAGAAATCAGTGTAATTCTTGATAGGGTTTCCCCTTATAGGTCACTTGTTGTTTTTTCTTGGTGGCTTTAAGGATTTTGTCTTTTGGTTTTGGGGCATCTAGAATTTTAACTATGATGGTGCGTGTGGAGAGTTTTTCTTTTCTGATCTTGTTATTTGGAGTTCTATACAAGCTTCTTTGTATTGTATTGGTTTTGTCTTTTTTTCAGTTTGGGGAAGTTTTCCAATCTATATTCTGTTGAAAGATCTGATATGCCATTCTCTTGGGATTTCTTCTTCCATCTATTTCTATGATGAGGAGGTTTGATCTTTTTCATAATGTCCCACAATTCCTGGCTGTTCCATTCTGTGTATTTTTTAAAATTTTTCATAATTTTCTTTCTTGAGGTTTTTAGTTGTTTTGTGTTATCTTCCAGGGTCTGATATTCTTTGTTATGCTTCCTTCATTGTGCTTTGAGGCTTTTTCCATTCCTTTCTCTTGATTGGATGAGTGTTTGATTTCCTTTTTTCATTTCCTCCTTCTGATTTTCTTTAGTATTCTCTCTTCCTTTTGGAGCTTTCTCCAATCTTCCTGTAGCCTTTCCTTCGTGGGTTGGTTTCTTATTTTTTTTTTTTTTTTTTTTTTAATTTTTTATTTTATTTATGTAATAGGTGTATGAAATGTACCGTCTGCATGTGCAGGTTTGTGGCACCCGTGTCATGTGTGTCAATGGCAAGAGGAGGTCAGAAGAGATCGTCAGATTTCCCTGGAACTGGGAGGTTCTCCTGGAATGGAGTTTTGGACGGTTCTCAGCGCATGTGGGTGCTGGGGATCGAACCGGGTCCTCTGGAAGAAGGCGTCGGTGCTTTTAATCGCTAGGCCATCTCTCAGCCGTGTTCCCTTATCTTTTCAACATGGGATCTTTTAGTGTTCACTTCCTCCTTGAGTTTCTTCGTTTCTTTTCTTCTTAAATTTTTGATTTGCTCTTTATAAAATTTTACTTCTTTAAGTATGTTCATTATTGTGTTTCTGGATATCTGTGTCCTGGCATCCCCAGGGGGATCCCACTGTGTGAATTTTCCACATGGTTGGTAGAGCTGGTGTGGGATTATCATGCACTTTTCCAATGTTGTCCCTTTGTTGTTGTTCATGGAATGGGCTCTCTTGCCTGTATTCCGTGTGAGTCAAATGCTTTTCACTGTGTTGAAGGCTTGCTTTGCTTGCCTCCTTCAGATGCCTTCATAATCCAGTTGGCTGGGGTGGGGTATGCCTTTTGCCCCGGCTCTTACCTGTGTTTCAGGAGGTCTTAGGAGATCTCAGAGATATACACGCACTCACACACTTACCCCACCTTTTATACCACGTGGGAGGATAACTCCACCACAGCCACAAAAGCCAATTAAGCCAAAACAACTGGATCAACCAATTAACTAGATTAAGTCAAAAAAACAATCCACCTTGCTGAAGCACCAGCTCCTACCTACCTACATGTGCTTCAGGAGTCTTGGGAGATGTCAAGTTTAGCTTCCTAAGTTTTAGTCCTCCTAGAGGCTATCTCCTGTCTCTGGTAGGCAAATGGTTAGGCAAGCCTAAGCTTATCTGTGATGTGGGGGGGAATACAGTAATTCCTGAATAAAATGTAGGCTTCTCCTCTGTCCCGGCCACCTCCTGGTCATAGAGCCCAACAAAAATATATGTGCTTAAACCTTTGCAATAAATGAGTTTTGTTTGCTGATTCAACTCCCAGATCTTCGGATCAGTTGGGTTCACTTGCCATTCCAGGCTTCCCTCCTTGTGCCCCAGCAGTCCAAGCCGACAGCAAGGAAAGGGCTGGTGACCTGGGAGCAGGAACCTCACAACATGTCACCTGTCTGTTGCTCCCTAGTTAGGGCTTTGATCTCACTGTGTCCTTGTGCTTCCCATCCGGCAGCTGTGCACTGAGTGCCTGGGGAGGGACTGCTGTTGAGTAACATGTGGGCTGCTGTGGGTTTCTGTGATGGTCCTCCTGTGTCACCACTTGCCGCCGAGGAATTCCTGGTAATTTAAAAACAAATTTTAACTTTTTTTTATTTTTTATGTAGTAAGTGCATCAGGGGCATGCAATGCCTGGAGGCCAGAAGAGGGGCACTGGATCCTTTGGAACTGGAGGTACAGACAGTTAGACCACATGTGGGTGCTGGGAACCAACTCCACAGACTTGCAAGAGCAGCCAGTGGTCATAACATCTTTCAGCTTGTTACGCTAATCTTGTAGGGCCTCACTCAGGACAACAGGGCTCATAGCTTCATGGCAGTAGAATTTCAGTAAAAAAAAAAAAAAAATAAGATTTTTTTTTTTTTTGTTTTAAAATTTTTGTTAAAGAAATATTTTAAAGAGGCTAGTGAGATGGATCAGTGGTTAGGGTCCTTGCCACCAAGCTTGATGACAAGTCTTAGGACTTTGGGACTCTGGGACTTCACATGGTGAAGGATAGAACTGACTCCAGAAGATTGCCTCTGACTCCACAAGTAATGCATGCGAATAAATAAATTTGGAAAAAAATGTAAAGAATTAAAAAAAAAGGCACTTCAACAGAATATGAATTACAACACGGAGGGTATGGGTGCTGGCTGCAAGGGGAGAGGGCAACTATTGTCTTAACCATCCCACTTGCTCTCAGTAATCTTAAAGGTTGTTTAAGAAAACCGTTTGTTTCAATCTTTCTTTGTCTTATGATATGTGAGATTATAAGGTGGCTCTAGAAGTGCCTTGGATGGGATTATAATTTAATAAGGTAAAAACCAGGAGCCATGGGGCCTGGAAGGTGGCGTTAGTGGTTAAGAGCAGTGACTGCTCTTGCAGAGGACCCCAGTTCAATTCCCAGGCACCCACATGGTGGCATGAGAACATCTTCAACTCCAGTTCAGGGGAAATCTGACAACCTCTTCTGCCTCCGCAGCATTGCACGAAAAAGGTGCACCTACTTTGCATGAGACATACATTTTCAATACACATAAAAAATATAATAAACAGGGGTGGAGAGAGATGGGCTAGTGGTTACGAGTGCTGACTGCTGTTGCAGAGCGACCTGGGTTTAATCCCAGCACCTAAATGGCGGCTGAAAACCGTCCTTTAACTCAGTTCTGGGGAATCCAATGGCCTCTTTCTGACCTCCGCACCATTGAATGACATGGGTGCAAAGACGTACATGCAGACAGTATTCATACACACAATAAATAATAAAAATTAAAAATATAAGATAAAAAAAATTTAAAAAAAAAAAGGAAAAAAGGAAAAGCCTGTATGGGTTTTGGACAGGGGAATTGGAGGGCTTTTTTTTTTTTTTTTTTGTTGGGGGGGGGGGGTAAAAGTGGCTATTGCTAAGCCTGATAACCTGAGTTTTAATCCCAGGACCTACACAGTGGAGGAGACATGATCTACAAATGCTCTGACCCATATATTGTGCCAACATATGCAATACTACAACTCACTATGTAGACCAGGCTGGCCTTGAATCACTAGAGATCCGCCTGCTCTGCCTCTGGAATTGCTGGGATTAAAGGCCATTCCCACCACACCTGGCATCAGGTGCTTCTTAATTGTGCTGGAATGCTTGCTTTGGCTGTGGTGAGAGCCTCCTTTTCCTTATGAGCTTGTAATTTCCCTGTTTTGCTATCCTGCCTCAATCTAAGGTGCAGATGGTGGCTGCCCCCCAGCCCCATCAGGGCCTGCTGATCTGTGCTGTGGTTTAGACGTGTCCCCTAAACACCCATGTGTTCATGCTCAGTCCCCAGCCCATAGTGGATCCTTCTGAGGTCAGCCTATGGTGGGAGTTTGGAGCACTGATAGTGTACCCTTGAAGAATCAGAAGGACCCTCTGCTTTCCTCTCTTCTGCCTTTCTGGCTGCATGATGGGATGTCATTGTGAGTCCACATGATTGCTGTTTGCCACAGGTGCCAAAGCTCAACCGATACAGGGTTTTTAGTTTCATTAATAAAAGAAATTAATGGACTCAAGTGGAAGGTTAAGGAAATTTTATTATCTTTTCAAAGAAAAACCTCCAGGCAGAAGCTATACATCTCACAGCAGCGCCATAGAGGAGAATAGTGGGGGAAGGAAAGACCTTGTCTAGTTTTGTGCTTCATTGCTGTGACAAAAGCTCTGAAAACCAACTCTGGGGATGGAGAGTGGTTTAATTCAGCTTACATCTCTGGGGTTACCCAGTTATCACTCAGGGACCAAGTTGGGAACTCAGTGGAGGAACCCTGGAGGCAGTGAGCTGAAGCACAGGCCATGGAGGAATGTGGCTTCTCTACTTTCGCTCCCCTGGCTCATGCCCCACACAGCCTTCTTATACGGTACCCCACAAACAACCATGTCCCCGGTGGCACCACTCATTGTGGGGCTAGGGCTACCCACATCTGCTCGCATCAGAACTACTCCCAGATTGGCCACAGGCATATCAATGGAGCCAATTCCCTCCAATTTGAGGGATAATTGAGGCCTTCCCTCAACCCAGGTGGTCAAAAAGTTGACACTAAAGCTATCCAGTGTGGGGCGGTCAGCAGTGTGTTGGATGAAAGTGCCCACAATCGGGAGAGGGGAGGACAGGTTCAAGAGAAAGAAGTAAAGAAACAGAAAATTTTGATCGGACAGCCCAAAGTGTTAGGCCAAGCGTACTTAGAAAAAAACGATAGATGCACTGGAAAGCTTGCCTCTCAGCGGGGTTGGGAACATGTGGCTGTGCTTGCAGAGTGGCCCCGATTACGCCTCAAGTCAAGACCCACGGATTGTAGCAAAAATGCTGCCTGTAAAGCAGTTCATGGGGGCGGATACCGTCCTGTGTACCCTCTCTTGCTCCCTGGCCATGATGACAGGCTGACATCGACATTATGCGGGCAAACTCCCTACATGAAGCACAAAATTAAATACAAAATTTTAAAAAGAAAAGAGATTGAAAGAAGAAAAGGTGAGACTTGCTACATTCTGGGACAAATAATGTACTACATTTGGGCTGGGAATTCCAAGTAGGAAGTTCACCATCTTATCTGTAGAACTAGATAGCCTCATTTTATTTTTATTTTATATGCATGTCATGAAATGTACTTTTTTTTTTTGTCTGCATGTAGGTTGTGACATTGTGCAATGGGCGGAGGTTCAGAAGAGGGTGTCAGATTCCCCTGGAACTGGAGGCTAAAAAGAGGTTTTTCAGCCACCATGTGACGGCTGCTGCGGGATTGAACCAGGTCTCCGAAGTCGTCAAGAGTCGCATCTTAACCCGCAAGCCACTCTCCAGCCCCATAGATATCTTTAGAAAGACTCAAAGTGAACCTACTTGGTAGGGGTGATCCAGGTGACTAGGAACCTGGCTGCCTGGAATGTTTTTCCACCCATGCCCTTGGTCGGGTCCATTTTTTTAAATGAAATTTAAATTTTATTTCTTTTTTATGTGATGAATGACTGTCTGCATGTAGGTTTGGCACCCGTTGTCAGCAATGCCGCGCGAAGAGAGGTGTTTGATTCCCGTTGGAACTAAGAGTTTCTGGAATGGGAGTTACAGACGGTTCTCGTCCGCGCCATGTGGTTGTGGGAACAGACCTGGGTCATCTGCAAGAGCAATCGGTATGCTTCTAACCGGCTAGGCCAACTTTCTGTTAACTGCTAGGCCAATCTCTTCAGCAGGGGGTGGGGGAGTGTCCATTTTTGCTACTGTAACACAGCTGACCATGGATTACCATTATCAGGACCACAAAGCTTCCCTCTTTATAAAAGGAATTGCCTGGACATTTGTTACAGTAACAAAAAAAGCTGAAGTCATCCAGGAAACCAAACCACCCAGAAGAAAAAGGTTGGCTGGGCTGGGCTGGGGGCCTGTGGGCTGCTCCGGTGACAAGAAACACTAAGAGAGGTGTGTGCGTGGGTAGTTTTATTTTTTTTTAATTAAAATTTTTTTATAATTTTATCTTTTTTTTTTTTTTTTATTTTTGTTGTTATGAAATGTACTGTCCATGCAGTGCTGTGAGTCACCCGTGCGGGTGCATGCCCGGGAGGCAGCATGAGGCGTCGATCCCCTTGCAACTGGAAGTTCTCCTGTAATTGGAGTTACAGACGGTTCTTAGCCTGCCATGCAATGTGCTGGGGATCAAACCCGCGATCCTCTGCAAGAGGGTTTGCTCTTAACCGCCTAGGCTATCTTCCGTCCCTGCTATGTTTTTTAAATTGTTCAACTTTGAAGTAGTACTACAAATCATCTGGGAAGAGGTCTCCAGGAGGGATTGTCTGGAGAGGCTGTCCTGCTGGTATGCCTGTGGTAGTGGGGAGCTGTCTTGAGGTGGGAATATTTGGGAGCAGGGATCCCTGTCCTTGACTGCATAAAATGGGAAAGACACACTGTGTGCATGATGCATGCATTGCGGTCACTGCTTTCTGCCCGTGACTAGTGGACATGAATCTGCACGCTGGCTTCTAGTTCCTGCAGTCTTGATCCACCCGCAGTGCTGGATACTGTATACCTGATATTAGGAGCAAAAATAATACCCTTTCCTCTCTAACTGGTTGTCAGGCATTTTATTCTCCAGAAAGTAGAAATGAAACTATGACAGAGGCAAGGGGCAAGTGGAGACCCTTCCCTTCTGGATCAGCCTCCTCTGTAGGCCGCCAACCCTGTCGGGATTCTTCTCGCATCTGGCACTTAGCAACAACCCCAGCACCCTTCCCCAGAAGGCTTTGGATTCTGTCATCTTCTGACATCTGTGTCCCCCTTCAAAGGAAACAAATGAGTGTTTAACTAGTAGGAGGCAAAGCCTGGGCTTGACAGGGAACAGCACCACCACCCCAGCCAAGGTGCTGACAGAGCACCCTGAAACCTAGCAGCAGCCACACAGATGGACACAGGGGAGACTGAGCCTGCCTGGGAGAGCACACGGGGTTACTTCAGCTCTTCAGGTCACAGCATAGGCCCTGGCAGCCCCATAAGGCAGGCTCAGTTTCCTGTCCTCAAGAGGCCAACTAAACACATGTTGGTGAAAAGCAGAGAAGTAGATTTATTCAACGTGGCCATTTGGGAAGAAGTAAACAAGGTATTTTCAGCATCAGCTCCATCTTCCTAGGGTCCTGATTGGATGTTTAGGTTCAAAGAAAGACGAGTGGCAGGCAAGGCAGCCACAAGCTGAGCGTGTACTGGTGGAGGTGAAGTTTCTGCCGCTACTCGGAGCTGTCTTTTCGTTTGTTGTCTCGCTCCAGTCTGTCCTGAAAGGTACGCTGAGAAGTCCCAGCACTCGAGAGGCAGAGGAGGCGGATCTCTGTGAGTTCAAAGGCCAGCCTGGAACTACAGAGTGAGTCTCCAGGCGCAGCTTGCGACTTAAAGGGAGACCCCTGTCTCAAAAATACCAATAAGCAAAACAAACCTAACCAACAAACAAAAACCCTGTCAGGGCCTCTTGAAATCTTTTTCTAGGAAACAAGCCCCCCCCCCCCCCCCGGCCTTCTGGCTGGATCAAGGTTTTCCAGCTTCCTCCTCCCACAGTGAGCATCTGCTGGAAGTCCAATTTTTTGGGGTTGTTGTTACAGTACGCATTGATGGGCAATGGAGGGAGATAAATGTCTCTCTTTGGGGGTGGTTTTCACTTCAGGTGGGAATTTAGGGGGTCTCCCTAGAGGAGGTGGCACTAGGTCCCACCATCTCCAGGAATCTAGTTGGAGGGAGCTCTGTAGGGGTGTGAGGAGCTTGTGGGGGTTTAGGAGGTGGTGGGGGCAAGGAAATGGGGAAGCAGCAACACTAGTTTAAAGGCCAGCCTGGGTCTAAATAGTGAGTTCTAGGGCACCAGGGTTACATAGTGGAGACACCTGTCTCAAAACAGACAATAAAACAAAACAAAAGCACGGAAAAGATTTAAGTCCAGTTTTGGAAGTTTGAGTTCAAAGTCTGCTGGTCCATTTTGGGCCTCTGTCAAGGCACCAGAGCATGCTGGGAGCATGTGGGAGAGGAAGCCTCACTTTGTGGCTGACCAAAAGCAGAGAGAAAAGAGAGGCAGGCTGTCCCTCTCTCCCTCAGGACTCTCAGGGGTTAACTTCTTTCCATGGTCTCATCTCTAAAAGGTCCCAGCACTTTGGAAGTGCCTGGGGGTTCAGGGGATAAGCCTTTATTGCCTGGGCCTTTATGGGGAGGAGATACAAAATCAACTCCAACAGGGAGGGTGGGGAGGAGGGCAGATTAAAGGACTCACTCTCTGCTTCAAGAAGCTTGCCTGTGGGACAAGTATTTGCCTTGTGATCCAGTGTTTTAAGATACCAAGACACCTGTCAGTGGGGGACACCAAAGGTTGGGAGGAAGATGGGGGTGTGGTTAGAAGATGGGGTGGTGGCAAGGGAGTTGACAGAGAACACACCCCCTTGCCCATCATCCGTCCGCTGGGTTTACTCCAAGTCTTTCCATTGTGGCTCTGGCTTTTTGCTGCATCTCACAGTAAACTCCAGACATTAGATCACCACAAACCAGCGTGAGCCTCGGCAGCTGGGGTTCAATATCTGACTACGGTTCTTTTCTGTATGGGTTTGTTTAGAGATGTGTAGAGATAATGTTTATACAATGTGAACACACAGAGCTTAAGTGGATTGTTCCAGAAGCTCTGAAAATGATACCGCTGTGTAACCCAACTTCTGCCAAAATATAGAACATTACCATATCTTAGAAAGTCTCCCATGCCCTCTTCCTGAGGGATTAGGTCTCCGGTGACAACCTATGTGTGTTGTGGTGTGATGATCTGTAGTATTGTTTGTATACTACTCACTAGCTAGTTATGGTGTGTAGTCTCGTGGTGATACATGCTGTCGATGGTCACTAATGTTTGTGGTGTTATGTTTATCATGAAATGTGATAGTGTTTTGTCATAAATATTGTGCATATGTGTGTGCGCTGTGCTGTGTGTATTATGTGATCATATGGGTGTAGCTCTGTATATGGTACTACTCAGTACGTGTGATGTATGTGTGTGTGATGTAGTACAACAAAGATCACATTGCAGGGATAAGGACACACCTACATAGCTGCTATCGGCTTATTTATTATTTTGTACTATGTCTACAATGAAAGCGGTACACTGTACAGCCAGCAGGCTGATCTGGATGAGCTTGCACTCATGGATAAATGCTAGGAAGCGCAGAGCATGTGGAGAACTTTTAAGTTACGAGGTAGCAGTGGCTTGTACTTCATTACAAATAGAATTTCGCCTGTTGCGCTAGCGTGCGTCCTGGAGTGCTAGGCCCATTGTAAATGGCGTCGTGACGCACAATGCACTAGGATTAAAGGCGTGTGCCACCATGCAAGGCCTCCTGCTTGGCTTTTATTTTATTATATTTCTCATGTTTAAACTGGGGGCTCAAGACGATGGCTCAGTGGTTAACAGCATTGGCCAGCCACTCCAGCAAAGGACCTGAATTCAGTTCCCAGCAGCTACATGGTGCCCAGCAATTCCCTGTAACTCCAGTTTCAGGGGATCAGATGCTCCCCTCTGGCCTTGTACACTCATAGTGTACTTAAATCTATGTAGGCAAAACACTAATACACTTAAAATTAAGTTTTAAAAATTAAATTGCCTTTCATTGTGTATGTATATATGTGTGTATATATGTATGTATGTATGTATGTATGTACGTATGTATGTGCATGTGCATATGCACATGCCATGGGACACACATGGAAGTTAGAGGACAACTCGTGGGAGTCACTTCTCCCCTTTCTTCACATGGGTCCTGGGGATTGAATTCAGGTCATCAGACCCAACAGTGAGTGCCTGTACCCACTGACTTGCCCACCCCTGTTTTCTGTGACAGGCTTTCTCACTGAACCCGGAGCTTGTCCAGTAGGCTAGACTTGCTTGCTATCAAGTCTTTCAACTGGAGTTCAATCCAGGGAACCCACATGGTGGAGGGAGAGGACCAACTCCTGAAAGTTGTCCTCTAACATCCACACTTGAGCCATGGCACATGTGGGCTCATGCGTGCAGACACACACACACACAAACACACACACACACACAATAAATAAATAAATAAATAAATAAATGTGATTTTAAATTTTTCATATAAAACAAGGGCTGGAGAGGTGGTTCAGAGGTTAAGAGCACTGGCTGGTCTTGCAGAGGACCTGGGTTTTATTCCTAGCACCCACATGGTAGCTAACAACCACCCATAACTCCAGTTTCAGGGGACTCTGATGCCTTCTTCTGGACTCTGAGGACATTGTACGACTTGAGTACACACATGCAGGCAATACACTCATACACATAAAATTTTAAAAAATATATTAAAATAAATGACAAAGTTTTGTGGGGACTTCTGCTGGCTGTTCCCACCTAGCAGCAATGAGCAGTGTCACCACAAGTCCCACTGGCTGGCACACAGGATCTGGGATGTAGGGTCGGGGTCCAAATGACAGTAACTGAAGGGAGACCACAGCTTGGGAGCCTGGACCAGCCGGGTCACAGGTGAGGCACTCAGCACCCACCTCTGAGGTCATTGGATGATGAGAAGAAGTGCATGAGGCCTTGTTCCTGAATGGCCAGGGGACTGTGATAGCCTCCAGGCCAGGAGACACAGCCCCTGTGGGCCACACTGGCAACCGAGCTGTGAACTCTAACTGCTGTACCTCTCCAACCAGGGGCCGAGCTGTCCTTGCATGGTGGGCTGCCAGTCCAGGGCATCTCAGGGCTGCACTGGGGCCCTGATTTACATTTGTGCCCTGACTCCAATTTGTTATCTCTGTCCCCAGACAGCTCCCTATAGCACTCAGGGCCCCCCCTCTTGAAGGTAAGTCCCCTTATCTGGCCCTGCAGCAGGTGACTTGTGGCCTCCTGTCCTCTCACTGACGGCTCAGTGTGACAGTCCATGTCTTAATCCTCTTAGGCCCCTCACTTTTGTCTGTCAGATTCTGTCATTTCCCCCCCAACCCTCCCAGACTTCTGCCTCTGATGCTGGTGGTCACATTTCCAGTCCTGCCCTTGAACCCCAGCCAAGTCACAAGAGTCTGACTGAGCCTTCACCAGCTGCTCTCATTCTGGGGTCCAGGGAGTTTGTGGGGCTGTTTGGTAAAACCATCCCTCAAAAATACCTTTGGATTTGGATCTGTCATCAGACTGCCAACAGTCACGACTTCAGTAAGTGGCAGTAGTTATAACCCAGAACTTCTGGCCTCTGGGTGCCTTTGGGGTGATAAATGTCCTCATCCTTCTCTGAGGTGGGGCTTCTTTGTGCCTGTTGATTTAAAAAAACAGAACTCTCGGCTCCAAAGGGGTTCAGAGGTAGTTTATTCTGGAGCCCAATATGATATGAGCGATCTGGCCCAGGTACACAGATTCAGGTTACTCTAAATAGCATGTTCCCCAATGGTTTTATGAAGTTTTTATGGTTACAGAATAACAACAAAAATCTTATCAATCATTTTTCAAATACATTAGTGGGAGCACCAAGTAGGTAGTCACAGCAAAGATGGGATCTCTGCTATGGGCCTCAGGCTATTGCATGAGTCTTAGCTCCTGCATTTGTGAGGCTAGTAATCTGCTAAGTTCATACATTTCAAGGCTTTACCTGATAGCCACAGGATTTACCTGATAGCTTGGACACAGGTGGGTGATAAATGGCTAAGGATAAATTGTAATTATCCTCCTGACCAGCAACACTCCAATGCTCCATAATCACAATGTTCTAATCAGTCGGCTCTGTAGATTTCAACACAGGTTCGGCTTGTTTGCTGAGGCACTTCTATCCACACTCCCACTTTACAGACCAAGGAACAGCCTCAGAGATGTTAGCTCGTCCTTCTGAGGCCACACAGCTCAGCCGAGGGTTGGAATCTAGCCTGACTCTCTCCACACTCAGCTGGTATGTTACCCCAAAGCCCTTTGAAGGCCTGGGGTTCAGCGGACCTCCACGGCCCCCTCCCGTAAAGTGTGCATTGTGAAGCATGGGGACATATCAGAGAGCCTTCTCGTGGCATTATGACCTATTTCTCTTCCACATCTTGGGTTCTTGTGGACAGGACAGCCTCATGTGCTGATCCTGACCCTGGCCCCCAGTACCCCAGGCAGCACTGGCCTCAGTGATTCCAATTACCACTTCTTATATTTTTTTTTATTATTATTTGTTTTTTTTTAAGGGATTCTACAATATAAGAACACAGTTGTTTTCAGATAACATTGATGTTGCTCAGTTTGCTGTACAATTAGGTAATTGGTGCATTTTGCAAGTATATCTATGTCCAAATTTTGAACAACCCAAGGTTCCCATAGTCCAGTTGGAGAAGCTTGTATGCATAGGCATGTTGATCAATTAGGAGTCCAGACTATATTGCTGTAGTCTCACGATTCACCCCTATCTCTCCGCAGCCCTTATATTCTACCACACCTCCTCTTCCGAATTTGGTTCCCTGGGCTTTGGGAAAGGGGCTTCTTTTTTTTTTTTTTTTTAATGAATATTAAAACAAAATTTTACTGAGACTAATGTCCATGTGTATATAAATTCACCGCTTTAAAGGCTGTACAATGCTTGTTAGCAAGAACATCTGTATCCTATAACACTGAATATTTCTCTACTGAACTTGGAAAATGGGCCACAGACATGGAGGTACCCAAACAGGGGTACCTCCACAGCAGGTCTAAGAGGTGGTAATTCTCAGAGCACAGAGACTGTGGCTGGGACTGTGGAGGGGCAGACTCTGGTGACAGAGTCAGGGGCAGAGCCAGGAGGGGGTTTAGAGCGGAACAGAGGGGCTCAGGCAGCAGAGAAGGGATCCTGTAGGGCAAGATATGTAGTAAGAACAGGAAGAGCTGGGCCTGGTGGTGTAGGCCTTTAATCCTAATACTCAGGTGGCAGAGGCAGGTGATTCTCTGGGAGTTCAAGGCCAGCATTGTCTACATAGCTAGTTCCAGGGCAGGTGGAGCTACAGGGAGACCCTGTCTCAAACAACGAAAAAAAAAAAAAAAAAAAAAAAGAAGAAGAGGAGGAGATCAGGGTGACCTCAGTTTTGGCTCCTGGCTGAGCCCCTCCTGATCCCAGCAGGCTATGGATCGTAACCCAAGGAGGACCCTCTACTCTTGGGCTCCAGGAGCTGGGCAACACCTCAGGCCCAGGCAAGGGAGCAGCAGGTAGTGGACAGAGGAATGAGGGAATCTGGGATGGAGATGAATCCCAGATGAACCTGCAACTCTTGACTGCAGCCCCCGGGGGTGGGACCGCAGCAATTTGGAGAGCAAACTCCAGGCTGTTTATCCACCGGCACGGCTCCGGGTGGTTATTTATTCTTCTGGGAGGGGAAAAGAAGCTGGGGGTCTCAAGGGGCCTCAGCACACTGAGGACAGCTACCAGTGTTAACTGATTCTGTCAGCCACTGGGCAACCCTGTGTCCCAGAGGCCACTGGCATGCAAGGTGAATCTGCAGGAGACTTGATGACAACATGAAAGGCTGAGCTTGCAAGCCAGAGAAGGTGAGGAGCTGCTCCATCACCCATCCCTCCAGTGTCCAGATAGAGAGGTGGCCCAGAGGGAGGACACCACTCCCTGGAGGTCACACAGCCCAATGTAAGTGGAGTCTGGGTCTGGGTCTGTTCACAAGGCCCGAGGGCCAGCACCAGGAGAGAGGGTGTTGAGCCCTGTGGGCCCTAGAGAATGTCGCCTACTGTAACCTCCTGAGCCTGACTAGAGTTTAGTGACCTGTCTCTGGCCAGTCACTTCTGTATAGGAGTGACTCAGCATAGCCTGACCTGAAAACGCCTACAACCGATGTGGCAAGTAACTATTGGCCCAAAGCTATCTCCCCACTCTACATATCTCCTCTCCCACCTTCTTTTCTCCACCCCTTCCGCCAAGCATATATAAGCCGCTGCCTGATGCAATAAAGTGAGTCCTTGCTTCCACGAGCTCCCGGTCCGGTGTGTTCCCTTGTGGACCTTTGACACTCATCATCCCGCTCAGCCCCATCCACCGAGGATGCAGGCTGGTTCAAGCCTCCTCTCCCCCATCCCTCTTCAGGTGACACCACAGTCTGGTGTTTCTGCCCGCCCGGTTACCTTTGGAAGTTTGCTGACGGGCCAATCCGTCTACGGGTGAGTGTACCTCCATAAATTATGGAGAAGTCTGCTTCCAAACCTAACCCTGCCCTAGAGTCCCTCTGAGTTCTACTCAAGTGTAGGGGCTTAAAAAGGAGAGATCCTTCCTCTGGGGGCATTCCCCCGCAGTCGGAAACGGGACTGGAGCAGCGTCCCCTCGGGCACGCCTGGACCCCACTGACGCTATGCTGCACCCCCCTTGGCTTCCAAAAAAGGCCTCGGAAGTTCCGCTTCCAAGGGACATATTTGGCCTCCTCTGGGGGCACTCTCAGCCCTGAAGTGTTGCTTCCCCCCTCGGCCTCCAAAAAAGGCCTTGGAAGTAACTCCAGACAGGGTACCTGAGCCTTTGGCAACTCCAACCCCGTTATCCTCCCTTCGTAGGATCTCCAAATCAGTGAAGGCATGGACTAAGGATGGATATTCAGAGAAATTGTGAGAGGAGAGCTTCCTCTCCCATGCACTTGCCCTCTAGAGGTCTTGATATGGGTTCAAAGCCTGCCCTGCAGCCTGGGCTCTGGCCCCTAAGAGAAGCCCCGCTTCCGCCTTCTGGCCACAGTTCAGGTGGTGAAGGTCACAGAGATGGAGGGTCTTGCCCATGGAGCAAGCAAGCTCAAACTCTTTGCTGCAAACCTTCCACAGAGGCGCTCATTTGCACATTTGCATAGGCAGGTTTGGGTTGTAGAGGCAACCACCCAGGAATTAATCTAGCAACATTGGCTTGCATGGAAGCTTGTGAAAAGCCAGCCACAGTCTAAATGTGCTTTTAAAAAGTCCTTCTTGCCGGGCGTGGTGGCACACGCCTTTAATCCTAGCACTTGGGAGGCAGAGGCAGNTGCATTTTCTTTTCCAAGACAATGACCATGGCTGGCACACAGGAATCTGGGATGTAGGGTCGGGGTCACAATGACAGTAACTGAAGGGAGACCACAGCTTGGGAGCCTGGACCAGCCGGTCACAGGTGAGGCATCAGCACCCACCTCTGAGGTCATTGGATGATGAGAAGAAGTGCATGAGGCCTTGTTCTGAATGGCCAGGAACTGTGATAGCCTCCAGGCCAGAAGACAACACCCTGTGGGCCACACTGGCAACCGAGCTGTGAACTCTAACTGCTGTACCTCTCCAACCAGGGGCCGAGCTGTCCTTGCATGGTGGGCTGCCAGTCCAGGGCATCTCAGGGCTGCACTGGGGCCCTGATTTACATTTGTGCCCTGACTCCAATTTGTTATCTCTGTCCCCAGACAGCTCCCTATAGCACTCAGGGCCCCCCCTCTTGAAGGTAAGTCCCCTTATCTGGCCCTGCAGAAGGTGATTGTGGCTCTCTGTCCTCTCACTGACGGCTCAGTGTGACAGTCATGTCTTAATCCTCTTAGGCCCCTCACTTTTGTCTGTCAGATTCTGTCATTTCCCCCCCAACCCTCCCAGACTTCTGCCTCTGATGCTGGTGGTCACATTTCCAGTCCTGCCCTTGAACCCCAGCCAAGTCACAAGAGTCTGACTGAGCCTTCACCAGCTGCTCTCATTCTGGGGTCCAGGGAGTTTGTGGGGCTGTTTGGTAAAACCATCCCTCAAAAATACCTTTGGATTTGGATCTGTCATCAGACTGCCAACAGTCACGACTTCAGTAAGTGGCAGTAGTTATAACCCAGAACTTCTGGCCTCTGGGTGCCTTTGGGGTGATAAATGTCCTCATCCTTCTCTGAGGTGGGGCTTCTTTGTGCCTGTTGATTTAAAAAAACAGAACTCTCGGCTCCAAAGGGGTCAGAGGTAGTTTATTCTGGAGCCCAAATATGATATGAGCGATCTGGCCCGAGGTACACAGATTAAGGTTACTCTAAATAGCATGTTCCCCAATGGTTTATGTTAAGTTTTTATGGTTAAGAATAAACACAAAATCTTATCAATCATTTTTCAAATACATTGTGGGAGCACCAAGTAGGTAGTCAGGCAAGATGGGATCTCTGCTATGGGCTCAGGCTATTGCATGAGTCTTAGCTCCTGCATTTGTGAGGCTAGTAATTGCTAAGTTCATACATTTCAAGGCTTTACCTGATAGCCACAGGATTTACCTGATAGCTGGACAGGGTGGTGATAAAATGCTAGAGATAAATTGTAATATTCCTCCTGACCAGAACACTCCAATGCTCCATAATCACACAAGGTTCTAATCAGTCGGCCCTGTAGATTTCACACAGGTTCGGCTTGTTTGCTGAGGCATTCTATCCACATTCCCACTTTACAGACCAAGGAACAGCCTCAGAGATGTTAGCTCGTCCTTCTGAGGCCACCCAGCTCAGCCGAGGGTTGGAATCTAGCCTGACTTCTCCAACTCAGCTGGTATGTTACCCCAAAGCCCTTTGAAGGCCTTTGAGCACGACCTCCACGGCCCCCTCCGCTAAGTGTGCATTGTGAAGCATGGGGACATATCAGAGAGCCTTCTCGTGGCATTATGACCTATTTCTCTTCCACATCTTGGGTTCTTGTGGACAGGACAGCCTCATGTGCTGCCTTGACCCTGGCCCCCGTACACGGCAGCACTGGCCTCAGTGATTCCAATGACCACTTTTATATTTTTTTTTATTATTATTTGTTTTTTTTTTATTTATTAGGGATTTACAATATAAGAACACAGTTGTTTTACAGATAACATTGATGTTCCTCAGTTTGCTGTACAATTAGGTATTGGTGCATTTTGCAGTATATCTATGTCAAATTTTTGACACCCAAGGTTCCCATAGTCCAGTTGGAGAGCTTATATGCATAGGCATGTTGATCATTAGGAGATCCAGCTATATTGTCGTGATCTGTCTCAAGATTCACCCCTAATCTCTCGCAGCCTTACTTTCTACCTACCACTCTCCTCCTCTCGAATTTCGGTTTGCTCCCTGGGCTTTGGGAAAGGGGCTTCTTTTTTTTTTTTTTTTTTAAATGAATATTAAAAAAAAATTTTACTGACGACTAATGTCCATGTGGTATATAATTCACCGCTTTAAGGCTGTACAATGCTTGTGAGCAAGAACATTTGTATCCTATAACATGATATTATTTCTCTACTGAACTTGGAAATGGGCCAACGACATGGAGGTACCCAAACAGGGGTACCTCCACAGCAGGTCTAAGAGGTGGTAATTCTCAGAGCACAGAGACTGTGGCTGGGACTGTGGAGGGGCCAGACTCTTGCGTGACAGACGATCAGGGGCAGAGCCGGAGGGGGTTTAGAGCGGAACAGAGGGGCTCAGGCAGCAGAGAAGGGATCCTGTAGGGCAAGATATGTAGTAAGAACAGGAAGAGCTGGGCCTGGTGGTGTAGGCCTTTAATCCTAAGCACTCAGGTGGCAAGAGGCAGGTGATTCTCTGGGAAGTTCAAGGCCAGCATTGTCTACATAGCTAGTTCTCCAGGGCAGGTGAGCTACAGGGAGACCCTGTCTCAAACAAAACCGAAAAAAAAAAAAAAAAAAAAAAAGAAGAAGAGGAGGAGACATAGGGTGACCTAGTTTTTGCTCTGGCTGAGCCCTCCTGATCCAGCAGGCTATGGATCGTAACCCAAGGAGGACCTCTCACTCTTGGGCTGTCAGGCCTCTGGAGCTTCTAGTTCTTGTGTTCCAGGAGCTGGGCAAAACCTCAGGCCCAGGCAAGGGAGCAGCAGGTAGTGGACAGAGGAATGAGGGAATCTGGGATGGAGATGAATCCCAGATGAACCTGCAACTCTTGACTGCAGCCCCGGGGGTGGGACCGCAGCAATTTGGAGAGCAAACTCCAGGCTGTTTATCCACCGGCACGGCTCCGGGTGGTTATTTATTCTTCTGGGAGGGGAAAAGAAGCTGGGGGTCTCAAGGGGCCTCAGCACACTGAGGACAGCTACCAGTGTTAACTGATTCTGTCAGCCACTGGGCAACCCTGTGTCCCAGAGCACTGGCATGCAAGGTGAATTCAGGATGCTTGTCGACAACATGATAAGGCGAGCTTGCAACAGAGTAAGGTGAGGAGTGCTCCATCACCCATGCCGCAGTACAGTTTATAGAGAGTGTGGCCACGAGGGAGGAACCACTCACTGGAGGTCACAACAGCCAATGTAGTGGATTGGGCCTGGGTCTAGTTCTCAAGCCCGAGTGGCCCACCCAGGAGGAGGGGTGTTAGCCCTGTGGGCCTAGAGAATGTGGCTACTGTAACCTCCTGAGCCTGACTAGATTTTGCGACCTGTCTCTGCAGTCCTTCCATAGGACTGACTCGCATAGCCCGACCTGAAAACCTACAACGATGTGGCAAGTAATATTGGCCCAAAGCTATCCTCCCGGCAGGATCTACAATCTATCTCCTCACATGTAACCTGGGTCTCTTTTCTCCACCCTCTTCTCGACAAGGCATATATAGGGCCGCTGCCTGATGCAATAGAGGGCGAGAGCTCCCGAGTAACGGTGATGTAATCCCTTTGGCTGGACCTTTAGACTTTGCAATGATACCTTCTGCTCGGTTAGTTGGCCCCATCCACCGAGGATGCAGGCTGGTTCAAGCCTCTCTCTCCCCATCCTCTTCAGGTGAATCTTTAAGTCTGTGTTTTTTTCTGCCGCCCCCATTACCTGGCAAGTTTGCTGATTGGGCCGATCGGTCTGGGTCGACGTGTACCTCATAAATTATGGAGAGTTTGCTTCGACTACCCTGGCCTAGAGTCCTGCTGAGTTCTACTCATAGTTTCGTAGTGAGGCTTGAAAAGGGAGAGCATCCCATTCCTCTGGGGGCATTCCCAGCAGTCGGAACCTGGAGAGCGTCCCCTCGGGCATAGCCTGGACGGCACCTGACCGCTATGCTTGCATCCCCCTTGGCTTCCAAAAAGGCTCAGGACGTTTGGCTCCAAGGGAATATTGGGCCTCTTGGGGTTAACTCATCAGCCTGAAGGGTATGCTTCCACAGCCTCGCGGCCTCCAACAAATTAGGCTTGGAATAACTCCAGACATGGGTACCTCGAGCCTTTGGCAATTCTCCTCCCTGTGCTCTAGGATATCCAAAAGTGACGGTCATGGAATACAGGACTGGCTTTGCATAAGAAATTGTGCATGAGGTAGGCCTAGTCACATCTCCACCCATAGGCGGGAACACTCTCCGCCTTTAGAGGTCTGAAATGAGAGTATCAAGCATGACACTAGCAAGCTGGGCTCCTGCCTTCGCTACAAGAATGCCCACCGCTTCCGCCGTTCTGTGCCACGTTTTTCAGGTGGTGAAAGTTCACAGACGATCTCGAGAAGGGCTGCGCATCAGTAGCAAAGCAAGGCTCAAACTGTTGCTGCAAACTTCACCCAAGGACTGCTCATTTGCTACATATTGCAAGGTAGGTTTGGGTTGTAGGGCACCACCAGGAATTAATCTAGCACATTGTGCTAGAGAAGCTTGTGAAAAACGCAGCCACAGTCTAATTGTGCTTTTAAAAAGCTCTTCTTGCCGGGCGTGGTGGCACACGCCTTTAATTCTAGCACATTGGGAGCGAGGCAGGTGGATCTTTGTGAGTTCAAGGCCAGCCTGGTCTACAGAGTGAGTTCAGACACAACTGGGGAGCTGACCTGTTCTAAAAGACAAAAAAAAAAAAAAAAAAAAAAAAAAATAAAATTTAAAATAAATTAAAAAGTCTTCTTAAATTTTTTTTCTGATGTGTTAAATAGTGTATACAATAGTGTCTTAAATCTTGCTGAAGTTTCCTTTGTCTGCTAAACTTCCTCAGGATCTTTTCTAGAGACGGTTTTCTTGTAAATTCCAGGCTTGTAGAGCCTGGCTTGGTGGCCCAGGCCTTTGATCCAAGTAGATGCCTGTGAGTTCAAGGCCAGCCTAGTCTACCAGACTGGCTCCAACTGTGGGCAGGCTCTACCTTGAAAAGACCAAAGGCGGAGATGCCATAACGCGCCAGCCAGTAGGATCGAAGGTTATTCCTGGACAAAACTGTCAGCCCATGAAAGGAAAGCACAGAAATTGACCAGAGTCCAAGTCAACAGCTCCAGAGAGAGTGGACTGTTTTACCTCTCATCCACCTGTGCCCCTTTTCTAAGCTAGGGAACAACCTGCGGAGAGGGGGCGTGGTAGAATGTAGGGCTCGATTGGGGTGAATGGTGAAACTACGCAATGCAGTCTGGACACTTCATTTGATCAACTTGATTGAACAAACAACCTGTCACCCCCACTGGATGGTTGGGGCTGTTAGGTGTTTGGGCACCAGCCTGCAGATAGGTTTTGCATGAAGGATGCTTGTACTCATGGATTATCACTATAGCTAAAAATGAAAAAAAAAAAAAAACTGAGCGAAAGATGCAGGACAGTTATGGCAGAATGCATGATCTGGGATGGGGTGGGGGTGGGGGGGGAGGGAAAGGAAATAAGCCTGAACTGAAATTGGAAAAAATGTATGAATGCACAAAGCATCAATAAAACTAATTTAATTAGAAAAAAAAAAAAAAAAAAAAGACCAAAGCAAAATATGAAGGTTTTCAGTGTGTACTGTTTTGTAAATACTCTCGTTAATCTAGTCCAATGTTTTGTTCTGTGCCCTCTCCTGCCCTGGAACACAGCAGGTGGCTGGTGGGGGAGGGCTGGTTTACAGTATTCTGTGTTTCACTGGGAGCATAAAGTCTCGGGCACCCATGCCCGAGGGAAGTGCTTCATCTTTCATTGTGTTTTAAAGGTGCAGCTTTGAGTCCAATACTCAGGAGACAGACTGTGGGAAATGACTTTTCTCATTGAGTATAAGACATAATGTGACTTTTCCCACAGATTGATCTCACGACTTTTTTTCCTTTGTACATATGTTTGTGTATGCTATATGTATGTGTGGTGCACTGATCACATGTGTATGGATGTAATGAACATTTTGTTTTAACCCTGTAATTTTCTAAACTCCTGTATTTTAAAAAGGTCAACTATAATTCACTTTACAGATTCAACCTATAAAATACTTGGTTTATACTTTTGGTGTTAACAATCTTTAATTGGATTTATGTAAATGTTAGTATGCATTTGTACATTCTAAAAACCTGCCGAGCTGGAACTGGCCCCTCCAACTCAGATGCAGCTCTATTAATTAAACTTCTATGGTCATTTGTGTAATTTACTTGTCTTGGTTAAAAAATTACTGATTGTACAAATGCTGTTACAGTTAGCTACTTTATGGGTGTATGGTACCACTATCAACTACACTCCCTCAATGCCTGAGACAAAAACTAACATTGGTTCTAAGCAATAATCTTATTTTAATTTAGATATAATTTAAAGTATGGTTAAATGTGTATTGTAAAACATTTAACAACTAAGTAAAGCATCTTTAAAACAGGGTTTTGTGCCAGGTCTGGAAAAAACCACCTCCAAGGACTGAAAGGAAAATGCTTGTTATAAACCTACTTTATAAGATTTATAGTGATATGTTTGAAATAAGTATTATACATTTACATACAGGTATTTCAGTAGAGATTTATACAGAAATACAAATAAATAGATATAAGTTAATGGACTTGATTTCTCTGAAGTCACAGTCTAGTAAAAGAAGTTTAAGGAAATTTTTGCTGTTGTCCTAACACTAGACTCTATACCCGAGCCCTTTAACCTGTTCTCAGATAGTCTTTATGTGGTCAACTTGCTGTCTAACTTGGTAGAAGCTCATATTAGGCTGGATTAACAAAGAACCAGCCCTATTTTCCTTCGACACCTTAGAGAGCATCAAAATCTACCAGGATTCTTTTCAAAAGGCAATAAACTGGCTGATCAGCTAGCCTCAATGCCTCAATGTAATACACTCATGGAGGCAACACAATTCCACCAACTAACCCATGGTAACTGAAGAGGATTTAGGCATAAATACCCCCCACGTAGCAGTTAAAGAACTTAAAAAAAAATCATTTGCACCTGCCGGTCTTGCCAGCCCTTACTTCAGATTCCTCCACTTTGAACCTTGGGCAGCAACCCCCAAGGTCTCTGGTCTAACCACCTCTGGCAAATAGATATTACCCACTATGCCCCATTTGGAAAACTTAAACACATTTTTGTATCAGTTGACACTTTCTCACACTCATGCTGGGCATCAGCACATACGGGAGAAAAGACCAAACACACCATTAGCCATATGCTCCAATGCTTTGCTACCCTCAGGTTACCCAATCAAATCAAAACAGACAACGGTCCATGCTTCATAAGCAAGCCTTTTGTAAACTTCCTCCAAACATGGAGAATTTTATATTCTACTAGTATCCCCTATAATCCTCGGGGACAGGCTATTGTGGAAAGATTTAATCAAACCCTCAAGACTCAATTACAAAAACAAAAGGGGGAGTCCGTGCCCCCACATGATCAACTAAAGAAAGCACTATTCACCCTAAATATTTTAATTCTAAATGGCTGATATTTCATACTTCAAAAACAGTAGTGAATAAAATGCTTTAAATAAAATTATGGCAAACAAGCTTGAAACATGATTCTGATTTAGTACAATTGCTTAAGTTTTTTTTAAAAAATGTGAACAATTATTTACCATTTCTTTATTCTAGTGCATCTGCATTAAGTCTTTGAATCATTTGACCCAAGATTTTACAATATTAAAATCTGACTCAAGATTTGCAATGTTAAATGAACAGGTCCACAGTCGCATTACAACTCTGCCTCAGAGTCAGCATAAATAGAGGTAAAACTCAACACCCTAAGGAAATGGTAGCAGAGACATATGCTAACAGCTAAGAGTTACATATATAATTTTAATTAAAGGATGTATAATAAACAGTGGCAAGAGACTGGTGCTGATTAACAAAAGGTTTCTTTTCTTTTTTTTTAAATTTTTTTTATTAATTTTATTTATTTCTGTATGTGTATGAATGTACTGTCTGCATGCAAGTCTGTGCACCCGTGTCGTGCAACGCCACGGAGTTCAGAAGAGGGTCTCGGATTCCCCTGGAACTGGAGTTCTCCTGGAATTGGAGCATCAGACGGTTCTCAGCCGCCATGTGGGTGCTGGGGATCGAACCTGGGTCCTCTGTAAGAGCGGTCGGCGCTCTTAACCGCTAGGCCATCTCTCCAGCCCCAACAAAAGGTTTCTTTTCAAAAGAAATTGTAACATCTTTGGGAAACTGTCTGGTTCTTTCTTTAGTTCCCACAAAGTTCATGTAGATATGTTTTTAAGACAGTCTTAAAGTCCATTGCAGATGAAAATGGAATGTGCATCCAGAACTACAGGTGAAAATGTAAGACCTGGGTACTGATAGAGGTCATCCTGATTCCGGTTGGTCATCACACATTTGTGTCCTGGAGTAATGGTTCTTTGGCCTCTCCTGGCACTTGTGTACTGTGAGGATGGCTGTGGCTACCACAGTGCTATTCACCCTAAATATTTTAAATTTTTCCAAGGAAGACAGGCATACATCTCCCTTCCAGAAGCACTGGTCCTCATCTGTCACCTATAGCTCTATTCAGGTCAGATGGAGGGACCCACTCACCGGGGCGTGGAGGGGACCAGACCCGCTCCTCACAGCGGGGAGAGGATTTGGATGTATTTTCCCCCCAAATGAAAAAAAACCCATCTGGGTGCTGGCAAGAGACCTTAAATATCTCCCCCAATAGGAAGACAATGATAATGACCCCTCCAGGGAGTGTTTCGCCCCTGAGGATGGCCCCTCTGCTCTTCCCTCAGGAGTGGCCCACGATGAAAGTGACATTGCTCCTCCTGCTGTTGGCTCTCGTCCCGCCCAGTGATGGGGGACTTGGAGACCCCAATGTGACCAGACAACGCCCGGAGGCTAGATCTGGAATTGTATGAAACAAAATCAAGGAACTCCAAGAGGACATAGAAAAGAAAAGGAGAGAACTTCAAGAAAATCCCTTGTGGACCGGCTCGCATGTCTTCCTGCCCTACCTCTTCCCTCTGCTTGGACCCCTTCTTACATTCTTCCTAATTCTTACCCTCGGGCCCTGTGTGATTAACAAAATCACTCAATTTATCCAGGGGAGGCTAGATGTAGTAAAGTTACATCAGGTCGAGGTCCACTATCACAGGCTTGCTAATCAGGAGCCAGGGCCTTATGAATGGCTATCTTCATATGACTGCCTGACCCCTGCCCTCCATGTGGCCAATGATGAGTAAGACCCCAGAGAGACTGGGGCAACCTAAGACAGGGCATGGAGAGGCTCTTTGGCAGACCAGAGTCATAGCACCCAATGACAGGTAAGATCTTTCTGCAGTCAGTCAACCTAAGACAGGGGCCAAACCTAAGCTGTTTGTATCCCAAAGACGGGTAAGACTGAGTTTGCAAGAATAGACAACCTAAGACAGGGGCTATGTTTCTCCTCCTGCATTACAAAAACAAAAGGGGGAATTGTTGGGCCCTGTGGGCCCTAGAGAATGCAGCCTACTGTAACCCCCTAAGCCTGACTACAGTTTAGTGACCTGTCTTTGGCCAGTCACTTCCGCATAGGAGTGACTCAGCATAGCCCGACCTGAAAACACCTACAACCGATGTGGTGAGTTACTATTAGCCCAAAGCTATCCCCCCACTCTACGTATCTCTTCTCCCGCCTTCTTTTCTCCACCCCTCTCGCCAAGCATATATAAGCTGCTGCCTGATGCAAGAAAGTGAGTCCTTGCTTCGATGAGCTCCCCATCCAGTGTCGTGTTCTCTTGCGGACCATCAACACTCATCATCCTGCTCAGCCCCATCCACCAAGTAGGCCAGCTGGTTCGAGCCTCCTCTCCCCCATCCCTCTTCAGGTGATGCCACAAGAGGGTATCAGGGAGGGAGTAACTGTGCCTCTGGGAACTCAGGGCAGGGCCAGGCTGATCCCTGCTGCAGGTGACCATTCTCCAGCACACTGGTGGCTCTGGGGCCCAGCAGACCTGGGCTCTGTCCCTGCCAGCCTCTTTTAACCTCTTAACATCTGTGTTACAGCAGGAGACTTGGCATGCCTACTGGTCTGTCAAAGGGAACCTGAGGGGGTCAGTGGGGCTGGAAGAGCCCCAAGTCTTCCCATCCCACCTGGAAGTGTGACTTTCCTTCTCAGAGGGGGAGGAGGCAGTGAGGTGCAAGTGCCCTGGGGTCCTCAGTCCCTCACCTGTGAATTGGCTGATTATAAGGTATCTGAATTGGACACTATGAAGGTGAGTGGAGCCCCTCCGCGGGGTTACCAGTGGGAACCTGGCTACACTCCGTCTTCACCCCAGGAGCTGCTGGCTTGGCATGAAGTGAAGGATAATGGCTGTGCAGTTCCCCACTGACACACACTTTCAGGGAAGAAAGACAGCCAGCCCCCACAAAGGACATCTCTGTGAGCTGAGCCAAAGAACAAACTTGATTAAATCTCCCTCCTCCAATGCACAAGTTTTTAGCATTCTGAAAATTACTGTACAAGGACCCTACTGAGGATCTGGGCTGGGGGGGAGGATGGTCTCAGAGCACCAGCATTAGGGAGATGAGCGCTGAACAGAAACTGCTGTGCTCTCCCTGTGGAGCTCCATTTTCACCAGGAGGGTTAGTGAGATGGCTCAGCAGATAAAGGGGCTTGCTGCCAAGCCTGATGATCTGAGTTCAATCCCTGGAACTTACGAGGTAGAGGAAGAGAACCAACCCCAGCAAGATGTCCTCTGACCTAGTCACACACAGTTAATTAGTTAATTAAAAAGACAAAGCAGTGTGGCTCCATCTTGGGCATTTGGCAGCCACTAGGGACTGAGCATCTGTGTTGCTTTGAGGGATGTGTGGGAAGGAATTTGTTGTCAATGATGAAATCTGAGCTTTCAGGCAATATTGAATTTTGGAAAACTCCTGTGACTCTGAGCCTAGCAGCTTCCCCTCTTTGGAAGACTTATTCACAAGTGTCTGGGGCATGGGTGGTTAGTAGATGGGGACTTTAATATCATATAATGCAGAGTCTGTGGCTAAGCATTTCGATTAAAGGTTGTTAGTGATGAATCAAAGCAAGTGCAGTCACCCAAGAGCACCCATCAGATGTGGACAAGGCCAGATTTTCTTCAACCCAAAGAACATATTGCAGGAGATTTATCTGAGAAAGCAGATAAGAAGCCAGCTGTCTGCTGCTAAGCCCAACACTTGAGACGGCTGAGAAATCTTAAAGCAGCACAACTTGTTTTGTTAGTTACTTTTCTCATTGCAATGACAAAATGCATAACAAAAGCAAGTTAAGGGAGGCAGGGATTGTCTTGGCTTACAGTTTATGGGGATACAGTCATTGTGGTGGGAGCCCGAGGCAGCTGCTCAGGTCCATCTGCAGTCAGCAGGCGACAGAGATGATGCTGTGTGCAGCTTACCTTCTCCTTGGTATTCATTCTGGGACCCCCAAGACATAGGATTGTGCTGTCACATTCAGGGTGGGTCTTCTGCAGTTAAATCATTTTGGAAACACTCTTTTTTTAAATTTTATTTATTTTTGTATGTGTATGAATGTACTGTCTGCATGTAGGTTTGTGCACCCGTGTCGTGCAATGCCACAGAGGTCAGAAGAGGGTCTCAGATTCCCCTGGAACTGGAGTTCTCCTGGAATTGGAGTTACAGACGGTTCTTAGCAGCCATGTGGTTGCTGGGGATCGAACACGGGTCCTCTGCAAGAGCAGTCAGTGCTCTTAACCACTAGGCTATCTCTCCAGCCCTGGAAACACTCTTATAGGGACACTCAGAGTTAGGTTTCCATGGTGATTCTAAATCCAGTCAAGTTCACAGTGAAGATGGTCTTCCCCCTTTTGTTTTCAAAATAGTTCTCTTTCACACAAATGTATTACATGAACTGAGTTTATTGTTTTTATTTATTTTATTTTTTAAATTTTATTTATTTCTGTATGTGTATGAATGTACTGTCTGCATGCAGGTGTGTGCACCCGTGTCGTGCAATGCTGCAGAGGTCAGAAGAGGGTGTCGGATTCCCCTGGAACTGGAGTTCTCCTGGAATTGGAGTTTCAGACAGTTCTTGGCCACCGTGTGGGTGCTGGGGATCGAACCTGGGTCCTGTGTAAAAGCAGTTGGCGCTCTTAACTGCTAGGCCATCTCTCCAGCCCCTATTGTTTTTATTTTTAAAAAATATTTTTAATTATGGGAGTTGGAGAGATGGGTCAGTGGTTGAGAGCAGTGGCAGCTCTTACAGAGGTCCCAGGTTCAAATCCCAGGACCCACAGGGCAGCTAACAATTGTTCATAATTCATAATTCTCGATCCAGGGGAATCTGATTCCCTCTTCTGGTCTCCTTGGGCATTGCATGACATGGGTGTACTTATAAACATGCAGGTATAACATTCATACACATAAAAAAAAAATCAAAAGAATTTAAAAATACTTTAAATTTTGAGTACATGTGCGTATGTGTGTATATGCACTTGAGTGAAGGTGCCTTTGGAGTCCACAAGAGGGCAGACAATTATGAGCTGCCTGACATGGGTGCTGGGGAACTGAACTCAGCTTCTGTACAAGAGCAGTGCATTTATTAGTTGCTTTTCTGTTGCTGTGGTAAAATACCATGACCAAGGCAACTTATAGATGGAAGAGTTGATTTGGCTCACACTTCCATGGGGATGGAGTCCATCGTGGGAGGTGTGGCCGGAGCAGGAAGCTGAGCACTCGCATCTTCAAGCAGACACAGGAAGCAGATGAGCCAGGCTGGAAGTGATGTGCTGCCTCCAGCATGGCCACACCTCTTAAAGGTTCCACGACCTTCCTCAAATGGTGGCATGAGCTGGGGACCAAGTGTCCCAATGTCTGGAGCCTCTGGAGGACGTTCTAATTCAACTCCCCCATGTAGCCTGTGCTCTTAACTGCTGAGCCCTCCCTCCAGCACCTATTATTTTTATCTTCAACAAGTTAATGAATTGAATATTTTAAAGCTTCTTAGTTTTTAATTTTAATATAACAAATGCTATTAAAACCACACAAGGGGCTGGAGAGATGGCTCAGTGGTCAAGAGCATTGGCTGTTCTTACAGAGGACCCAGGTTCAAGTCCCAGCACCCACATGGCAGCTAACAACTGTCTGTAACTCTAGTTTCAGGTGATCTGGACACTGTCTTCTGACCTCTGCAGGCATTGCATGACATGAGTGCAGTTATATACATGTGCACAATACATTCATACACAAATAAAAATAATAAATAAAATATTTAAAACCACACAACCACACTTTGGAGGTGTTCAATAATTTTTTGAGACAGGGTCTCATTCAGTCCAGGCTGGTCTCAAACTTGCTATGTAGACAAAGAGGAATTTCTGACCCTCCTGCCTCCACTTCTAGTAGCTAAGCTACCAGCCTTGTGTCATTGTACCCAGTTTTAGATGGTGCTGGGGATGGAATCCAGGGCTTTGTGCATTCTGGGCAAACACTTTGCCAAGTAAGTTACCTGCTCAGCCCAGATTTTTAAGATAGGGAGGGACCCTGGCACTGAAGTCTCAGAATGAGCTGTGTGGGCACATGGCGTTGGAGGAAGGTGGCAGCAGTCCTTTGTAGTCTGGTGAGAGCCTGTGGTCACATGGAAGAGCCAGTCAGGGAGCCCTGGGGAGGTGTCCTTGTAACACTGAGACATGTGGTGATGGCAGACAGACCTCAACAGACTACAGGAGAAGCTGAGACCGTAAGCTCCTAGACAGCGAGGAGACCTGCTTTCTGCAGACAAGGCCTGTGCCACAGGGGTGTGTCCACCTGCCCTTGGGGTCAGGCCCAGAGGACCCAGCATGGTGCTGCCTTCTGGGCTCTAGAAGAGAGATGGGACCACCCTCTCCAGGACCAGGGAAGGGGAGAATCCCCTAGATTGACTGGCTCTTGTAGAGTGAGTAGGCGACTTCCCTTAGAGGACTCTGCCCTGGGGTCTCCTTCATGCTGACACGTCCTATATTGGTTTGACCCACCAGCCTGGGGCCAGAAACCTGGCTTCACCTTCACCCCCAAGCTTTAACACAGATTCTCTTCCAAGCAATAGCCCTTTCAGCTGCTGGAGGTAGAAACAGTCCCTTTCTATCTCCATGTTACCAGTGCTTATGTCATGGCTCCAATCCTGTTTCTCCAAGTCCCCTGTCTCAGTAAGGCCTGTGACAACCTTTCTGCTTCTATGCTCTTTCCCTGCAGCTCCTCCTGACTCTAGGGCCCATCTATCCACCTCACATGTCCACCTGCCCCGCCCATTTTCTGGCTCCTGTGAATATGTCTGAACACTGTTTTCAGGATTTCTGTTGCACCGTGAGTAAGCCTGAACACTGTTCCCAGGATTTCTATTGCACTGTCAGTATGCCTGAACACTGTTCCCAGGATTTCTGTTGCACTGTCAGTATGCCTGAACACTGTTCCCAGGATTTCTATTACACTGTGAGTATGCCTGAACACTGTTCCCAGGATTTCTGTTGCACCGTGAGTATGCCTGAACACTGTTCCCAGGATTTCTGTTACACTGTGAGTATGCCTGAACACTGTTCCCAGGATTTCTGTTGCACTGTCAGTATGCCTGAACACTGTTCCCAGGATTTCTGTTGCACTGTGAGTATGCCTGAACACTGTTCCCAGGATTTCTATTGCACTGTCAGTATGCCTGAACACTGTTCCCAGGATTTCTGTTGCACTGTGAGTATGCCTGAACACTGTTCCCAGGATTTCTATTACACTGTGAGTATGCCTGAACACTGTTCCCAGGATTTCTGTTGCACTGTGAGTATGCCTGAACACTGTTCCCAGGATTTCTATTACACTGTGAGTATGCCTGAACACTGTTCCCAGGATTTCTGTTGTACTGTCAGTATGCCTGAACACTGTTCCCAGAATTTCTGTTGCACTGTCAGTATGCCTGAACACTGTTCCCAGGATTTCTATTGCACTGTCTGTTTCTGGAAATATGCTCTGAATCCTGGCTGGAATTGTGTCCTTGACTCAGGCCTCACAATTCTATTCATATGGGTTTGTCCAGCTTCAATTAGAGAAGTACAAGCTAGAATCTGCCCTCATCTCATCAGCCCATCTTGCCCTTCCATCCCTCATTCTAGAATTACTCAGTGACTATTGGGAAAGATACTGGCTTTGTGCCCCCCCCCCCCCCCTGGCCAGGTCAAGATGGCGCTGAGGGGAGGTAGAGGAGGAGGGACTCGGGTTGTTTGCCAAAACCTCTGGCTGGGGAAAGATAAGGACAAGCGGCATGAGTTACAATTGTCAGCGTGTATGCCAATCCGCCTGAGAGGGCCAGAGGGGCTGCAGGAACATTGGTCATTAGCTTTAGTGCCTAAATGCCTTTTGTGGCTGTTTTGTATATAAATCACTGCCCTGCTTGCCTGGACTCCCGCTGCATCTGAGTGTCTCTGGGAACTAAGGAGGCTGGGGAACTAACGGGCGGGCGGCGAACTTACCTTCCCTTAGCCCAGTCAGTTCCAGGACAGGACCTGACTAAGACCCCACTAAGACCCGACATTGTGTATCTATGTTCAATGAAGATGGGTGCATGGTCTTTCAGTGCTTCGATCTGTTACTTCTCAAGCATACCCACATTCATTCATTATCTTTTTGGGGGTGGAGTAAAAAATCCAGGTTCCCAGGTGCCCAGGTCATAAGACACAAGAACACGTGTTTTTTTCCAGGGTTAATTATGAGTCATTAGTTCAGACTATGTCTATTTTATAAAAGTCATTACTCCTCTAGTGTCTGATCCTCTGGAAGGTCCAGCACACACCCACCCATCTTCTCTTCCCTCATCCTGGCAAATCACCCCAGCCCCATTCTGGACCCAACTATGCCCACTGCTGGGGAAGCCCTTCCCACTCAGGTCACAAGTGAATGGCTGCTCTTAACCAGGTGCCTGCTCGGGTTTCAATGGCAGGTCAATGGGGCAAGACTATCCTCACCACCCTCGCTTCTAAAGGGGCTGGGGCAGGGCTGGGGAACAGGGATGGGGTGACCCCAGCAGTCTGTACTTGACTTTCCACATCCTTGCTCTGCCAAGGCCCTGGGAGCCTGGGGAGACCACACCTCAGAGCTGCCCACTGGCTATGGTGTGGTCCAGTAATTACGCCCTCCACTGGTTGTGGACTACGCAAATCATAGACATCTTGGGACTCCCCAGCTGTCTGGTACAGAGCTGCTCAGACAGAAGTCCTGAGCCAGAAAATGGAGTATAGAGATGGGCACTAGCTCATGGCCCTTGTCAGAGGCAGTAGGCAGTTCTCTCTCTCTCTCTCTCTCTCTCTCTCTCTCTCTCTCTCTCTCTCTCTCTCTCTGTCTGTGGGAGCCAAGGGGCTTCTCCCAGCTCGAGTGTCTTCTGCATTCTCCATAACCTCTGTGTATCGACCACCTGAACCCCAACCCATCCTCTTTCAGAGGAACGGAGGCCATGCGACCACAGATGAGGTTGCATGCTTTTGCTTGCCAGGCCAGTCCTGCCACCCAGGGTCTTACTAGCAGCCTGTCCTTCTGTGGCTTAAGAGCAAAGCCTTTGGAGAAGTTTCTAGATTGCTCTGTCCAGGCCCCTTCTTCTCTTGCAGCCAGCTCAGGACAGAATCCAGTAAATAACATGCTGTCCATCGATCAGAGGTCGCTGGGGCCAGGGCCAATCGATGGCTGCAGACAGCTGGGCAGGCGGGTAATGAAGTACCAGCTCCCTATCCAGAGTGCTGGCCAGCCTGGACTTAATCCCCTCACCTCCTCTGAAAGGCTTGGTGACAGGAGGGAGGGAGGGAAGATAGATGGGCAAGGCTCCCAGGCGGGGGTGGGATGAGAAACAGGGGGGCTCACCAGGTCCGTACTCTGTCGGCCCTTGGGGCCTTGATCCAACTCAGCTCCTCAATGGGACTTCCTTAGGGACCCCCAGAACACAAGGTCCCCACAAAGGCACAGTATATTTCCATCCTGTGTTCATTTCTGTGGGCATGAAACCCTCTAAAAAACAAGCATGTATCAGGCAGGGTGGGGGACTGGGGGCAAAACACAGTGAGTATACAAGCTGCTCACTCTGCCTCCAGGGACTCTGCACATTTTTTTTTTTTTAATTTTCACTATTTGGCAGAGGGTGACTGATTCCACTTGCTGAGTGTTAGGACTATAGGTGTGCCCTATTATGCTTGGTTTATGCAATACTGAGGATTGAACCCAGGACCTTGTGCATGCCAGGCAAGTGCTCTATTGATTGAGCTACAGCTCTGCACATGCCATCTTGTTCCAGCTTCACAGCTCAGCTTGATCAAACTTACTAAGCCCACGGTTTAGACAAGGCACTTAGAGAAGAAGCTGTGCCCGACAGTCACCAGACAACAGGTTGGCGCTGTGGCCTCAGAGAGTGGTGAGAACCCGTCACTCCGGGCATTCAAGTAGAGGCCAAAGGTGTTGAAAGGAAATGGAAGAATTCCTGAAGAAGGTGGGCTTCGAACCCATGGCCAGGGGTCCTTCCTGGCCTGTTCTAATTTTCAAGAAGGCAGGAATAAGTTGGCTTTCAGTGCACCTGGGCCTTGAGAGAGGGACACCAGGCGAGACATGGGCCCTCAGCCATGCTTCCATGTGCTTCTCGCCCCCAAGCAGCTTGGAGCCCACAAAAATTTGACTCCAAGTTCACTTTCCTTTTTTTTTTTTTTTTTTTTTTTTGGTATTTTTGAGACAGGGTGTCCCTTTAGTCCCAGCTTGTGGGGAGCTTGCTCTGCAGACCAGGCTGGCCTTGCACTCACAGAGATCCACCTTCCTCTGCCTCCTGAGTGCTGGGATTAAAGGCGTGCACCACCACACCCGGCTCCAAGTTCACTTTCTTTTTTTTAATAATTTTTTTTTTTAATGTGTAAGAGTCTACTGTCTGCATGTAGGTTGGTTCACCTGTCGTGGAATGCCCCAGAGGTCAGAAGAGGGTGTCGGATTCCCCTGGAACTGGAGTTAAAGATGGTTCTTAGCCACCATGTGGGTGCTGGGAATCAATCCCAGGTCCTCTGCAAGAGCGGTCAGTGCTCTCAACCGCTGAGCCATCTCTCCAGCCCCCAAGTTCACTTTCAATGCCTGTATTTAAAACAAGCAGAGCGAGGGTTGCATCGCAGCCCATTGGAAATCACGATGGATGGCCTCAGGCTCAAGAGTAGCCACTTACTTCTTTTGCTGTTCTGGGAATGAACCAAGGTCTCAAGGAGGCTGGATAAGGGTTCTTTAGCTGAGCCACGCCCCCAATCCCTCCCTAGCAAATCCTCTCTCGCTGAGCCACTTCCCAGCCTCTCACTGTTGGATTCTAGGTAGGTGCCCTCCCACTAAGCCACACCCCCAGCCTCCCCATCTGTGTATTTAATTGAAGAGTATTGCAAGAAGGGATAGATAATAGAAGAATTAGCCCCCCTCTTTTAACTTGTAAATAGTTATCTGTATGAATAAATAATAGCTTACAAGATAAACACAAAGCGAGCCACTTTGCCAGCGTAGGAGGGAGCTGTCTTTGAAATCCCGTGATTCTGTTTTATATTCCCGGAAGCAGCGCTGTTCCCATCTTATCTGTTGTGTTGGTAATTGCTCTCTCCCATTATGCCGCTCGCACGCATGCCCAGGGCATTTGTCCTCGAGGAACTCAGCTCCTATTTGTGGCAGGCACTGGGTGCGACTCCACTTACATTTCTTTTGAGAGAGTCGCCACTAGAGAGTGCCAGCTGCCACCAAGGTGGGGTGATCCAGGCTGCTGCCTCAGACCTCTTCTAAGCAGAGTGGGGTGCAGTGGGGGTGGGATTGGGGTTCACACCCCTGCCTCTTCTCACACATTGGGAGTCGTGACTGGAGGGGCTGCCTGTTCACTGCGGAAGGACTAGTACCAGGAATCTCTGACCATCTCTTCCTGCTAGTCAGAGGGAGGTCTCAACAGTAACCAAATTGATGGCGGGCAGGGTGAGGGGGACCCCAGAGGCTGCCTGTAGCCCTGGACCCAGCAAGCCGTGTGCCAGACGCAGGAGCAGCAACTCCAACTGTGAAGAGTGCTCACGACTGTGACCAACCACAGACACCTGGTCTCCTGGAGGGGACCACACTTATCTTGCTTGGTGTCCTGAGTAGGAAACCTAGACGCTGAGGCCACCCCAGGTCCTGAACCTTCCCTTCCAGGGTTGTCAGGCTACTGAGGCCATTTCTGGGGGTGTGAAGATGCCCACTGGCATCCAGCTTGTGGACTGAGCGACTACTGGGATTTCAGCCTCTTCAGAGTGTGGACTGCCATTGTTGGACTACCCAGGCTGTATCACGGAGGCCAGTCCAGGAAGACCAAGACAGGACTCGGTGCTTACTGGACCTCATTTGGGGACCATGGGAAGGGAAGACCCCAGTGTGGAGCACAAGGGCAGGACTGATGGCTGTTTGGGCTTGCCAAGGAGGAGCCTTCAAACACTTCCTTAAGGAAAACATGACATCTTTCAGCCTAATAAAGAAAAATAAATAAATAAATCATATGATGAAGATGCTGAAATCTATGATGTCATAATCTTGATATATATGTGGCATGCATATATGCATATTTTGGAGTGATGCAAATTGGAAGGAACAATAACAATAAAAAAAGAACTGACTGAAATGGTGAACTTCTGCCCCAAACAGTAAACTTCTGCATTGAAAAAACAAATTTTTTTTTTTGGTCTTTTGAGACAGGGTCTCTATAGCCCCAGCTGTCCTGGAACTCACTCTGTAGATCAGGCTGGCCTTGAACTTACAAAGATCCACCTGCCTCTGCCTCCTGAGTGCAAGGATTAAAGGTGTGCACCACCACGCCCAGCTGAAAATTTTAAAAGAGACCGAGAAAAAGATGAAAAACATATATGGGAGAATTCATGAGCTCTAGTGGATGGGGGGCAAGGAAAGAGGAATGGGTCTAGATTTGATTGGGAAATGTTGTATAAAATGCACAGAGCTTCAATAAAAAAATAGGCTTTGAAAAAAATTAAATTAAATTAAAAAAAATTTTGGTCCCAGCCAGGTGTGGTAGCATATGCCTTTAATGCCGGCACTTGGAAGGCAGAGGCAGGCAGATCTCTGGGAGTTCCAGACCAGCCTGGTCTACAGGCCAGCTGGAACTATAGGGAGACCCATTCTCAAAAAAAAAAAAAAAANGCTTATGCCTCCTGAACACTCGTTCTCCTTAGGATTGTTCTATTTCACGGTCCAGTATGCCTGAACACTGTTTCCAGGATTTCGGTTGCACTGTCAGTAAATGCCTGAACACTGTATTCCCAGGATTTCTATTGCAACTGTCATATGCCTGAACACTGTTGTCCCAGGATTTCCTACTAAAAAAACACTGTCAGTATGCCTGAGCACTGTTCCCAGGATTTCTATTACACTGTGAGTATGCCTAAACACTGTTCCCAGGATTTCTATTGCACTGTGAGTATGCCTGAGCACTGTTCCCAGGATTTCTGTTGCACTGTGAGTATGCCTGAACACTGTTCCCAGGATTTCTATTGCACTGTGAGTATGCCTGAACACTGTTCCCAGGATTTCTGTTGTACTGTCAGTATGCCTGAACACTGTTCCCAGGATTTCTGTTGCACTGTGAGTATGCCTGAACACTGTTCCCAGGATTTCTATTGCACTGTCTGTTTCTGGAAATATGCTCTGAATCCTGGCTGGAATTGTGTCCTTGACTCAGGCCTCACAATTCTATTCATATGGGTTTGTCCAGCTTCAATTAGAGAAGTACAAGCTAGAATCTGCCCTCATCTCATCAGCCCATCTTGCCCTTCCATCCCTCATTCTAGAATTACTCAGTGACTATTGGGAAAGTCTGGATTGGTGCACCCCCCCCACCGCTGGCAAGGTCAAGAGGGCGCCTGATGAAGGTATAGAGGAAGGGAAACCCTTCCGGGTTTGTTTTGCCACAAACCGCCATGGGCTGGTGCCAGCTACGGACCGCCACGCTGCATGAGTATACCATTGTCAGCGTGTAGCCAATACCGGCCTGAGTGAGGGCCGAGGGGGCTTCAGGAAACGTGGTCATTAGATTTAGAGTGGCCTAAATGACCTGCCCATTTTGGGCTGTTATTATATAAATCACGTGCCCTGCTTGCCTGACTTGACTCCCGCTGCATCTGAGTGTCTATGGGAACTAAGGAGGCTGGGGAACTAACGGGCGGGCGGCGAACTTACCTTCCCTTAGCCCAGTCAGTTCCCTGCCTTACCCCTTACCTACGCACCCTCCATTGTGTTTAATTGTCCATGAAGATGGACATGCTGTCTTTCAGCATTTTGATATGTTACTTCTCAAGCATACCCACATTCATTCATTATCTTTGTGAGTGGAGTATCAAATTGAGGTTCCCAGGAAAAAGATCAGGTGCCCAGGTCATAAGACATAAGAACACGTGTTTTTTTTCCAGGGTTAATTTAGTCATTAGTTCGACTATGATTCTATTTTATAAAAGTCATTACTCTAGTGTCTGATCCTCCGGAAGGTCCAGCACACACCCACCCATCTTCTCTTCCCTCATCCTGGCAAATCACCCCAGCCCCATTCTGGACCCAACTATGCCCACTGCTGGGGAAGCCCTTCCCACTCAGGTCACAAGTGAATGGCTGCCCTTAACCAGGTGCCTGCTCGGGTTTCAATGGCAGGTCAATGGGGCAAGACTATCCTCACCACCCTCGCTTCTAAAGGGGCTGGGGCAGGGCTGGGGAACAGGGATGGGGTGACCCCAGCAGTCTGTACTTGACTTTCCACATCCTTGCTCTGCCAAGGCCCTGGGAGCCTGGGGAGACCACACCTCAGAGCTGCCCACTGGCTATGGTGTGGTCCAGTAATTACGCCCTCCACTGGTTGTGGACTACGCAAATCATAGATACCGGCTGGGGACTCCCCATCTGTCTGACAGAGCTGCCTGCTGACAAAAGTCCTGAGCCAGAAAAATGGAGTATAGAGATGGGCACTAGCTCATGGCCCTTGTCAGAGGGGCGTAAGGCAGTCTCTCTCTCTCCCCTCTCTCCTCTCTCTCCCTCTCTTCTCTCTCTCCCCCCACCTCCCCACTCTCTCTCTCTCTCTCTGCTGTGTGGGAGCCAAGGGGCTTCTCCCAGCTCGAGTGTCTTCTGCATTCTCCATAACCTCTGTGTATCGACCACCTGAACCCCAACCCATCCTCTTTCAGAGGAACGGAGGCCATGCGACCACAGATGAGGTTGCATGCTTTTGCTTGCCAGGCCAGTCCTGCCACCCAGGGTCTTACTAGCAGCCTGTCCTTCTGTGGCTTAAGAGCAAAGCCTTTGGAGAAGTTTCTAGATTGCTCTGTCCAGGCCCCTTCTTCTCTTGCAGCCAGCTCAGGACAGAATCCAGTAAATAACATGCTGTCCATCGATCAGAGGTCGCTGGGGCCAGGGCCAATCGATGGCTGCAGACAGCTGGGCAGGCGGGTAATGAAGTACCAGCTCCCTATCCAGAGTGCTGGCCAGCCTGGACTTAATCCCCTCACCTCCTCTGAAAGGCTTGGTGACAGGAAGGGAGGGAGGGAAGAATTAATGGGGCAAGGCGCCAGGCGGGGTGGGATGAGAAACAGGGGGGCTCACCAGGTCCGTACTCTGTCGGCCCTTGGGGCCTTGATCCAACTCAGCTCCTCAATGGGACTTCCTTAGGGACCCCCAGAACACAAGGTCCCCACAAAGGCACAGTATATTTCCATCCTGTGTTCATTTCTGTGGGCATGAAACCCTCTAAAAAACAAGCATGTATCAGGCAGGGTGGGGGACTGGGGGCAAAACACAGTGAGTATACAAGCTGCTCACTCTGCCTCCAGGGACTCTGCACATTTTTTTTTTGTTTTTTTTATTTAATTTATTCATCATATTTTGGCAGAGGGTGACTGATTCCACTTGCTGAGTGTTAGGACTATAGGTGTGCCCTATTATGCTTGGTTTATGCAATACTGAGGATGGAACCTAGGCCCTTGTGCATGGCCAGGCAAGTGCTCTATTGATTGAGCTACAGCTCTGCACATGCCATCTTGTTCCAGCTTCACAGCTCAGCTTGATCAAACTTACTAAGCCCACGGTTTAGACAAGGCACTTAGAGAAGAAGCTGTGCCCGACAGTCACCAGACAACAGGTTGGCGCTGTGGCCTCAGAGAGTGGTGAGAACCCGTCACTCCGGGCATTCAAGTAGAGGCCAAAGGTGTTGAAAGGAAATGGAAGAATTCCTGAAGAAGGTGGGCTTCGAACCCATGGCCAGGGGTCCTTCCTGGCCTGTTCTAATTTTCAAGAAGGCAGGAATAAGTTGGCTTTCAGTGCACCTGGGCCTTGAGAGAGGGACACCAGGCGAGACATGGGCCCTCAGCCATGCTTCCATGTGCTTCTCGCCCCCAAGCAGCTTGGAGCCCACAAAAATTTGACTCCAAGTTCACTTTCCTTTTTTTTTTTTTTTTTTTTTTTTTTGGTATTTTTGAGGACGGGTGTCACCTTTAGTCCCAGTTGTGGGGAGCTTGCCTGGCCATAGACCAGGCTGGCCTTGCGAACTCACAAAGATCCACCTTCCGCTCCCCTCCTGAATGCTGGGATAAAGGCGTGCACCACCACACCCGGCTTCCAAGTTCACTTTCTTTTTTTTAAGTAATTTTTTTTTTAATGTGTAGAGTCTACTGTCTGCAGGTAGTTTGGTTACACATGTTCGTGGAATTCCCCAGAGGGAGTTCAGAAGAGGGTGTCGGATTCCCCTGGAACTGGAGTTAAAGATGGTTCTTAGCCACCATGTGGGTGCTGGGATCAATCCCAGGTCCCTGCAAGAGCGGTCAGTGCTCTCAACCGCTGGCCATCTCTCCAGCCCCCAAGTTCACTTCAATGCCTGTATTTAAAACAAGCAGAGCGAGGGTTGCATCGCAGCCCATTGGAAATCACGATGGATGGCCTCAGGCTCAAGAGTAGCCACTTACTTCTTTTGCTGTTCTGGGAATGAACCCAAGGTCTCAAGGAGGCTGGATAAGGGTTCTTTAGCTGAGCCACGCCCCCAATCCCTCCCTAGCAAATCCTCTCTCGCTGAGCCACTTCCCAGCCTCTCACTGTTGGATTCTAGGTAGGTGCCCTCCCACTAAGCCACACCCCCAGCCTCCCCATCTGGTGTATTTAATTGAAGAGTATTGCAAGAAGGGATAGATAATAGAAGAATTAGCCCCCCTCTTTTAACTTGTAAATAGTTATCTGTATGAATAAATAATAGCTTACAAGATAAACACAAAGCGAGCCACTTTGCCAGCGTAGGAGGGAGCTGTCTTTGAAATCCCGTGATTCTGTTTTATATTCCCGGAAGCAGCGCTGTTCCCATCTTATCTGTTGTGTTGGTAATTGCTCTCTCCCATTATGCCGCTCGCACGCATGCCCAGGGCATTTGTCCTCGAGGAACTCAGCTCCTATTTGTGGCAGGCACTGGGTGCGACTCCACTTACATTTCTTTTGAGAGAGTCGCCACTAGAGAGTGCCAGCTGCCACCAAGGTGGGGTGATCCAGGCTGCTGCCTCAGACCTCTTCTAAGCAGAGTGGGGTGCAGTGGGGGTGGGATTGGGGTTCACACCCCTGCCTCTTCTCACACATTGGGAGTCGTGACTGGAGGGGCTGCCTGTTCACTGCGGAAGGACTAGTACCAGGAATCTCTGACCATCTCTTCCTGCTAGTCAGAGGGAGGTCTCAACAGTAACCAAATTGATGGCGGGCAGGGTGAGGGGGACCCCAGAGGCTGCCTGTAGCCCTGGACCCAGCAAGCCGTGTGCCAGACGCAGGAGCAGCAACTCCAACTGTGAAGAGTGCTCACGACTGTGACCAACCACAGACACCTGGTCTCCTGGAGGGGACCACACTTATCTTGCTTGGTGTCCTGAGTAGGAAACCTAGACGCTGAGGCCACCCCAGGTCCTGAACCTTCCCTTCCAGGGTTGTCAGGCTACTGAGGCCATTTCTGGGGGTGTGAAGATGCCCACTGGGCATCCAGCTTGTGGACTGAGCGACTCTGGGATTTCAGCCTCTTCAGATGTGGGACTGCCATTGTGGAGCTACCCAGGCTGTATCAACGGAGGCCAGTCCAGGAAGGACCAAGACAGGACTGGTGCTACTGGACCTCATGGGGACCGAATGGGAAGGGAAGACCCCAGTGTGGAGCACAAGGGCAGGACTGATGGCTGTTTGGGCTTGCCAAGGAGGAGCCTTCAAACACTTCCTTAAGGAAAACATGACATCTTTCAGCCTAATAAAGAAAAAAAAAAAAAGAATGAAAGAAAGAAATCATAAGCTAAAACCTATGACATCATAATCTTGATATATGTGTGTCATGCATATATGCATATTTTGGAGTAATGCAAATTGGAAGGAACAACAACAACAAAAAGACTGGGTCAAAGAACTTACTGAAACTGTGAACCTCTGCTTGAAAGAAAATAAACTTCTACATCGAAAATTAAAAGAGACTGAGAAAAAGATAAGAGACAATGTAGAGTAATCTGAGTCTGTGGGGTGGGTGGCAGGAAGGGGAATGAATGGTTCTAGACTTGATTGGAAAATGTATGAAGTGCACAAGCTTCACAAAAAAATTGGCCAAAAAAAAAAAAAAAAAAAAAAAAAAAAGCAGCTGCCCACTGGCTGGGATAGGGAAGGAACTCGTCTGGCAACCTAGGGCCCCTCGGAACAGGCCGGGGTGACACTGATTGGGACATGACCAGGTCAAAAATGGCAGCTCTATCACTCACAGCCCCTCAGCAATCCTCATCTTCAATCTGCCTTTCTAACTTCTCATCTCTAGTCCTCTTCCTTCTCTAACCACCTGCCCCCTAACCCCTGACTTCAAGACCTTTGCACCTTTATCAGTCTTCCTGTATGGCAGCCTAATCTTAGCCTGAAGTGTCCCCTTCCTAGATCACCTCCTCACCACCTCCTCATCCCAGGGAGTCACCCTCTGTCAGTGACCACCCATCACACCCCTAGCATTCTCTTTTTCTTCATGGAACTTCATGTGGTCTATTATTACCTTGTTCAGCTCTTGTTTTATTTCTGCATAGAGAGCGCCAGCTCTTCAAGGACAGAGGTCTTGTCTTCTGTCTGTCTGGCACATAGTAGGTGCTCAACAGGTGTTGGGGACAACTGGGAGTTTATCTATTTGGAGTTGCATATGCTTTGGGGGGAGGTGAGTTCCATAGTTTTTTTTTTTTTTAATTTTATAAATTTTGTTTATTTCTGTATGTGTATGAATGTACTGTCTGCATGGCAAGTTTGTGCACCCGTGTCGTGCATGCCGCGGAGGTCAGAAGAGGGTGTCGGATTCCCCTGGAACTGGATTTTCCTGGAATTGGAGTTACAGACGGTTCTAGCCGCCATGTGGGTGCTGGGGATGGAACCCGGGTCCTCTGCAAGAGCGTCGGTGCTCTCAACCGCTAGGCTATCTCTCCAGCCCCGAGTTCCATAGTTTTAAGTGCAGCTTGACGCTTGAGAAGGGACCAAGAGAGGGCTTGGGCCTGTTCTGGAGGGGAGGGCAGCCTGGGTGTGGGGGTGAAGTTCTGAGGTGTGGGGAGCCAGATGGAAGGACGGACGACTCCTGCCCTGTTTTCTTCTGCGAGAACCAGGGGTGCAGGGCACCAGCCAGGGAGAAGTAGGCCTGGCTCTGCCTACTGCCAGCACAGCCCCCACAGCCTCCTTCTCTGGGGTGGGAGTGGAGAGGGACAAGACAAGCCAGCAGGAAGGGGAAATCCATGAAAGACCTCTTCAGCTTGCAGAATCTTTCGGGGCATGGTGGCACATACGCCTAATCTCAGCACCCAAAGGCAGGAGGATCTCTGCAAGTTCCAGGCCAGTCAGGACTACATACTGAGACGGCCTCAAAAGAACCCCTCAGAAAACCAACAATCTAGTCAAAGTCCTGTCCAATCTTCCTTTCCTGGGGCCTCACCCAACAGAGGGGAACATTGGTTTGGTCTCGAGGTCCGGGGAGGCAGAGCTGGGGGAGGAGCGGGACTGTGGAGGAGGCGGGGCCGTAGAGGGGGCGGGGCTGTGGAGGGGCGGGGCCGTAGGGGCGGGGCTGTGGAGGAGGCGGGGCTGGGATCCAGACCTTGGGAGCCAGCCAGGCAGTGCCCAGGCATGCCTGGCAGAGCTAAGAGGTGGACAGAATTTTATGCTGTGCCCCCCTCCTCAGCTCGATGACAGCTTTCCTTTGAATCCTCTCCTCCGCCAGGGCTACCTGCCCGCCTCCCCACTCTAATCTTGTTCCGCAGCAATTAAATTTTAAAGTCCCATCAGCGCGCATGCCAGCCTTTCCCAGACAGGGTTATTTAATACACTGGATTGAGACTCTGGGACCCCGCCTGGGGCTGCAAAGCCACCGAGGTAGAAAATTAACAAACCCTGCCGCCCCATTCCACCGGGTCTCCTACCCAATGAGGGGCTGACTGGGACAGTGCTGGACAGGGAGAGTCGGGGTGGTGGGGGGAAGGACTGCAAAGCCTCTGGAACTTAGCAGTGGTCGCAAAGCCCGGGCCTCTGGGAGCCCCCTGGTGCCTTCATTAACTGAGTGGGAATGGATAACTTGCCGGCCTCTGTCTGCTGACCCAGAGATGGGACAGGGTCACAAAGAGGACGTGTGATAACCAGGCAGTAGGAGCTCAATAAGCAGTTCTTCCCCTTTCTCTACAAACGATGCCACTTGTGTGCAGATGTGCTGGCCCATTGGGCCGGGCCTGTTGCTATCATCAGGTGGTGGGCGGGTGGGTTCCTGGGACTCCAGGTGTGAGGCATTAGGGAAAGGCTCTCCAGGGTCCATCATCCTGGGTGGGAACTTCACTCCTGTGTGAGTTTCAGCGACTTGGCCTCTTCCATGAGGCAGATATGAGTTGGAGGCCAGCCTGGTCTATATAGCCAGGTTTTAGGCCAGCTGGAGTTACATAAGATCCTGTTTTTGTTTGTTTGTTTGGTCTTTTCAAGACAGGGTCTCCCTGTAGCTCCAGCTGTCCTGTAACTCACTCTGTAGACCAGGCTGGCCTTGAACTCACAAAGATCCACCTGCCTCTGCCTCCCGAGTGCTAGGATTAAAGGTGTGTGCCACCACGCCTGGCTATGAGATCCTGTTTTAAAACAAGCAACCAGAAACAAAACAAAACAAAAGAACCAAAATGTTTGGCTGCTCTCCTCCTCTCTCCCCACACAGATTTTAGAATCACTGTACGGACACAAACATCTGTTGGGATTTTGACCCACAACTGGTTAAATCTGCTCCAGTTTAGAAGCACTGATGTTCACTACAGTGACTAGTTTGTGCACGTGGTATGTTTGTCTATTGGGGTCTTTCCCATCCATGAACATGATACGCTTCTCAGTCTATTTGAGTCTTTAATTTCTTTTGTATTTGTAGCACCGCCCCCATACAGACCCTGCACATATTTCAAGATTTCCCACCTCCAAGCATCCTTTGCTACTTTGTAGACATAGGATTTTTGTGTGTGGAACTCCTGTCTGTGACTGTGCTAAATTCATTCACTGACTGTGTGGTACATTACCCATTTCCTCCATAGATAAGCATGTGGTCTGTAAAATGGAGCAGTTTTGTTTCTTCATGTCTCATTTCTTTTTCCTGCTCTATTGCAGTGGCTAGTACTTCAAGAAGCATGTGACAGGAGAGATGTAAGTGGACAGACTGCCTGTTCTCCTATAGGAAAGCATCTACTCTGCTATTTTCTCTTGATAAAGGAAGTGGCTCCAGAAAGCTCACTTTATGTGTTCAAAGTAGCCAGTGCTACTGACGTAGAGAGAGACCCAAACAGCAGCACACTGGTGGGACCCTCTAAAGGCTGCACCCAACTCTATTGTCCTAGGAATGTAACAACTTCTTCACATTCTGAAGTCAAAGCCAGAGGGTCTTATACATTAAGGTAAACGGTTCCCATATGTCCTCTCCTTTTAGAAATTTTACTTGTTTTATGTGTATGAGTGTTTTATCTGGATGCATTTAAGTGCACCCATGTCACGCAATGCCTGTAGAGGCCAGAAGAGGGTGTCAGATCCCCTGGAACTGGAATTACAGATGATTATTAGCTGCCATTGTGGGTGCTGGGAACTGAACCCAGGTCCTCTGCAAGAGCAGCCAGTGCTCTTAACTTCTGAGCCAGCTCTCCAGTATCCCCCCCCCCATTTTCTATTTGGTTTGTTTGTTTGTTTGTTAGAGACAGAGTCTTACTATGTAGCACTGGTAGTCTGAACTCCCTATGTAGACCAGGCTGGCCTTAAGCTCACAGAGACCGCCTGCCTCTGCCTCCTGAGGCTGGGACTAAAGGTGCGTGTCATGTTATATTTCCTTCATGTTCTGAAGATGATACCAAGTTAGTTTCTCTCCCTTAAAATGAGCATGGCATGGGCCTCTGCTGTGTCTTCCCCCTTCATAGGAAGCTTCGGTCTTCTGATGTCTGGGGACCAATTTCTATAGCATCTAGGTTTCTGCTCTGGCCTTCCAGGCTTCTGGGTTGACCCCTGGCTCCTCTTTTCTTCTTTGATTTGTTCTCATTGGGTTCACTGTCCAAAAAAGGTGTTTTTGTATTTTCTTTCTTCAGACCATCTCTCTCTTTTTCTTTTAAAGATTTAAAATTTTTATTTATTTATTATTTATTTATTTATTTATTTGTATGTGTGACACTTGCCACATTGTGTGTGTGGAGGTCATGGGCACCTTGAGGGAGTTGCTTCTTTCTATCATGTACCTCCTGGGGATCAAATTCAGGCTGTCACAGTTGGCAGCACGTGTCTTTATCTACTACTAAGCCATCTCATAGGCCCAGGAGGTGTTTTCTTTCCTTTGTTTGTTTGTTTGTTTCTTTTTTTTGAGTCAGGGTCTCCCTGTAGTCCCAGCTGGACTGGAACTCACTCTGTAGACCAGGCTGACCTTGAGCTCACAGAGATCTACCTGCCTCTGCCTCCCGAGTGCTGAGATTAAAGGTGTGCGCCACCACACTGATGGTTCTTAGCTGCCATGTGGGTGATGGGAATCGAGCCAGGGTCCTCTGCTAGAGCAGTTGGTGCTCTTAACTGCTAAGCCATCTCTCTAGCCCCAAGACCATCTTTTTCTTTTTTTTTTGTTTTTAAAATTTATTATTTTTATGTGTATGAGTGTACTGTCTGCATGTAGGTTGGTGCACCTGTGTCATGCAATGTCGCGGAGGTCAGAAGAGGGTGTTGGATTCCATTGGAACTAGAGTTAAAGACGGTTCTTAGCTGCCACGTGGGTGCTGGGAATCGAACCCAGGTCCTCTGCAAGAGCAGTCGGCGCTCTCAACCGCTGAGCCATCTCTCCAGCCGCAACCATCTCTTTATTTACCAGCTTTCTGAGAATGAAGAACTGCGTCAGTCTCCCAGGTTGCTGCAGCCTCTGTAACTGCCTTCAGCTGCAGGACTCTCCACCTTCTTTGTCCCTGTGGCTTCTCAGTGCTGTTCCCTGCTGTGCTTCTGCAGGCTCTGCCTCTTCCTGTTCCTAGCTCCACCCTGTCTCTGCTGTGGGGCTCTAGTGCACTAATTTATTGGAGGATCCAGAGGCGGAGCCTGCGGGCAGCAGCCATCACAGCAGCAGGCAGCAGGAAGTACTAGCTGGCAGGACCAGTCCCTCCCTCCCTCTCCCCTCCTTCCCTTCTTCCCTCCCTTTCTCCCCTCCTCTCCCCACACTCGCTCCACCTGCTTCCTCCCCCTTGCTGGCCCTCCTCACTGTCCTTGCCAGGGCCTACTGTCCTCTTACTGGGAACTCCTCCCTTTTGCACCAGGCAATCTCCCTCCTCAGGTCTTGAGGACCTCCTGAGGACCTGACCCCTGTCAGCACTGTCTCAGAGTCTCTTCTTGTTCCATACATATTCTCTGGTACACTTGATAATTTCATGCTTGCTGACCCTTCCTCTATCTCACTGCCAGGGTCAGCATGTGACCCCTTCAAGTCAGGGGATTGGATGTGGTGACACATGCCTTTAATTTCAGCACTTGAGAGGCAGAGGCAGGTGGACCTCTGTGAGATCCAGGCCAGCCTGGTCTACATAGTGCGTTCCAGGCCAGCTGGGGCTACAAGGAGACCCTATTCTCAAAACAAAAACAAAAATCTCACACGCTGAGGTCTATCCAGAAAGGGGACTTAATTTTGATGTTCCGGGGCTGGAAAGATGGCCTAGTGGTTAAGAGCGCTGACCGCTCTTACAGAGGACCTGGGTTCAATTCCCAGCACCCGTATGGTGGCTGAGAACCATCTGTAACTCCAATTCCAGGAGAACTCCAGTTCCAGGGGAATCCAACTCCCTCTTCTGACCTCCACCGCATTGCACGACATGGGTGCACAAATTTGCATGCAGACAGTGCATTCATACACATACAGAAATAAATAAAGTTAAAAAAAATTTTTTTTAAATGCTTAAAAAATTTTTTTTGGTGTTCCCCGGAGTCAGTGCTGTTTCTTGAGGACACAGGTGTGTGGGGGGGGACTTACAAACATTGGGACGGTCAGCCACCAATCCCTATTCTGAGAGGCCCTGGGGCTGCTGGTGGGGATGGAGAAGGGCAGCGGCAGCAGAGGGTGCAGACTCCACCTGGGGCTGCTCTTCCCAGGGACGGAGCAGCTGGGGGGGTTAGGGATGTAGGGAAGCTGCTTGGGGATTGTAGGAAGCTTCTCTCTTTTTTTTTTTTAGTTTTATCCTTTTTTTTTTTTTTTGGCATTTTTGAGACAGGGTCTCCCTTTTAGTAACAGCTGTCCTCGAGCTCACTCTGTAGACCAGGCTGGCCTTGAACCCACAGAGATCTGCCTACCTCTGCCTCCCGAGTGCTGGGATTAAAGGTGTGCACCACCACACCCCAGCAGGAAGCTTCTCTTTTTATGCTGAGCAGGGACCACGTGGCCCTGCTAAGGGGAATGGGGGCACACCATCCGCTTTGCAGACACTGTGGGGAGCTGACCCCTTGGGCACAGAGACCAGCTGACTACTTCCCACAGCCCAACCTAAGTGGTAACTCCAACTTAGGCTCTTAGCCTGGACCCATAAGACACGTGTTCCACTCTTGGCCGTGACTTCCCACCTGCCCAGAGCCAGGACAGGAATTTCACTCACAACACCAGCTACCCAGGTTGGTGGTCTGAAAAGGGAACCTTTTTCCAGCCCACTGGCCACCCGAATGAAACTCAGGCCTACCTTAGCCTGTATGTGTGCGATAATTAATAAAAATATCGGCCAGGAACTCTGTGATGGTGTTAATATGGAATTCAATTTACTCGTTGCCACAACTTGCTTTTATAAACCAAATGATGTCAGTTCCCAAGACCAGTCATGAGCCCCCAACTCCGCACCACTGCACACTTTGCTCCACTCAACATCACACCTAGGCCATGCTGCTTGCTCCTCCCTGGGGAGGAGCCAGACTCTTGGCCATGCAGTGCTTGTTGGAAATCCAGCTGGCAATTCAAGCTGGATTTCCCACAATGGATGATCTCAGAGGTGTGGGGCTGGTTTGGGAAGCAATTTATGCTTTGGGCCACCAGGGCTTGGATGCTTGACTTAAGCCATGGGAAACCCCTGGAGGTGTTGTAGGCAGGGAGGGACATGGTCAGATCTGTAACTGAGAAGGTTCTCCACAGCTGGCGCTCAGGGAAGGGGCAGGCTATGAGCCAGAGACTCATCATCGGGCTGAGAGAGAGACTGGGGGTGCAGGAGCAGGATAGTGAGTTGATACGGAGGCAGAGTAGGGGGTGTGAGGGTTGGAGGGAAGGGGGCTCTTAAGATTCTGCTGCGGCAGGGTGGTGACCTCCTGCCTGAGCAGGTGAGTGAGCCTGGGAGTTTGGATCTGGGCAGCCTGAGTGAGGATGGGGCGGCTTATGTCCTGGGAACATTGGGCAGTGTTGGTCACCACTTGCAGAAGAATGAACAACCCCCACCTTTCATCCTGTACAAAAGTCAGCTCCAGATGGATCAAAGACCTCAATGTGAAACCTGAAACTCTGAAAATGTTAGAAGAAAACATTGGCAGTAACCTGCAAGACATAGGTGTAGGAAAAGACTTTCTAAATCAGACAGCAGTTGTGCAGGAAATAAGATCAACAGTTAACATTAATCCAAAAAGCTTCTGTACAGCAAAAGAAACAGCCTAAAAGCAAAGAGAAAACCCACAGAGTGGGAGAAAAATCTTCACCAGTGACACATCTGACAGAGGTTTAACAGCTAGAGTATACAAATTACTAAAAGAAAGACATCCAACTTGTGGACTGGGCTACTACTGGGGTTTCAGCCTCTTCAGAGTAGAGACTGCCATTGTTGGACTACCCAGGCTGTATCATGGAGACCAGTACAGGAAAATTAAGACAGGACGAATTGCTTACTGGACCTCATTTGTGACCATAGGAAGGGAAAACCCCAGTGTGGAACACAAGGACAGAACTGATGGTGGTTTAGGCTTCCCAAGGAGGAGCCTTCAAACATGACATCTTTCAGCCTAATAAAGAAAAAAAATCATAAGCTGAAGATGATAAAACCTATGATACATGTGGCATGCATATATGCATATTTCGGAGTGATGTGTACTAGAAGGAATAACAACAACAACAAGACTGGGTCAAAGAACTGACTGAAACGGTGAACTTCTGCATGAAACAGTAAACTTCTGCATCGAAAATTTTGAAAGAGACTGAGAAAAAGATGAAAAACATGTTTGGCAGAATGCATGAGCTCTGGTGGGATGGGAGGCAGGGAGGGGGCACAGGTCTAGGTTTGATTTGAAAATTTGTATGAAATGCACAAAGCTTCAGTAAAAAATTGGCTTTGAAAAAATTACTCAAAAAACAAAGGGTCAAGAAAACAAATGACCCAGTTAAAAGATGGATTAAAGATCTGAGCAGAGACTTCTCAAATGAAGAAGTGAAGATGACTGAGAAACATCTTAAAAAGTGTTCAACATTAGGGGCTGGAGAGATGGCCTAGTGGTCAAGAGCGCCAACTGCTCTTGGTGAGGACCCAGGTTCAATCCCCAGCACCTACATGGTGGCTGAGAACCACATCTACAGTGGCTGCAATTGGTGTCACTGCTTGGTTGAGTTTTTGATAGTCAACTGTCATTCTCCATGATCCACCTGTCTTTTGCACAGGCCAAATTGGAGAGTTAAATGGAGATGTGGTAGGAATCACCACCCCTGCATCTTTCAAATCCTTGATGGTGGCACTAATCTCTGCAATCCCTCCAGGGATACGATACTGTTTTTGGTTTCACTTTTTCCTGGTAGAGGCAACACCAATGGTTTCATTTGGCCTTTCCAACCATAATAGTCCTCACTCCACAGGTCAGGGAACCAATGTGGGGATTCTGCCAATTTCATAATTATCTATCCCAATTATCAGCCACAGATGAGTTCTGGGACCCACTGTGGCCCACCGTGAGTCGGACTTCAGCCAAAACTCCATATCTCACCTGACCTCCATAGGCCCCTACTTTAACGGAGGGCCACAATGCTTTTTAGGGTTTCTTGGGATCAGTGTCAACTCAGAACCAGTATACAATAGGCCTTGAAAAGTCTGATTATTTCCTTTTCCCCAGTGTACATTTACCCTAGTAAAAGGCCTCAGGTCCCTCTGGGGAAGGACAGGAGGAAGGCCAAACAGCTAACTCTTTGGTATTGTGACAAGGTCCTTCCTCATTGGAACCCAGCCACCCCTCATTCAAGGGGTTCTGGGTCTGTGAACTGTCTCAAGTCTGGAAACTGTTTAACTGGATGGGATTCGCTACTGCTGAAATCCAATGTTGACTTCCTGTCATTTGTTCTAGAGCTTTTCTGCTATACAGACAAATAAAACTTATTAGGCTTCTTATGTATTTGGTTCCTGGGAACACCATGATTTAATTAGCCAGTTTCTAAAGATCATTTCAGGTCATGCCATTATAGGCAGTTGTTTGCCTTTGCCGCCCATTATGATAACTACAATAACTATGCTCATCTGGCCTTCGGCAAGTCAATGCTGCCACCTGATGTCTACCCTGAGGTCCTGTTAAACCTACTACATGTACATTTAACTTATGCAAGTGAGCAACCACTTCTCTAACTGTAAGATCTGGCATAAGAAGTAGAGCAAAAACAAAATCTTCAAATTTCTGGTGTCTCAGTACTTTCCATCTTATAAACTCAGTGAAAGGCATGTCCTCTGGGTCCCTCATATTGTGGAGATGTGGTTTTACACTTCGAATCCACTCGAGCATGCCCATCTGCCACCCTCACAATCCCTTCATCAAAACTAAGCCAAGGAATATCAGGCATCTCTAACTCACTGTTAGTAGGCCATGTTTTAATAAATATGTCAGTCAACCAATCAAAAAACTTTAACACCTTTTTTAACTGCTCAAGCTTCCATGTTAAACCTAGATCTCTACTCAGTGGGCTCATATGATAAACTCAGTCTGATCCAATTTATATTCCTTCCACCATTATCCCACACCCTTAAAATCCATTCCCTGTGGGAGGAAACCCTTCACCCAGATACATCTGACAAGCATTGATTTCCAGAATATATAAACTACTCAAAACAAAGACGAAAGAAAACAAAGGACCTGCTCAATAGATGGAGCAAAGAACTGAACAGAGCTTCACAAGCGAGGAATTAGAGATGTCTGAGAAAACACCTCAAGAACTGCTCCAACATCACTAATCATTAGGAAAATCAAAATGAAAACCACTTTAAAGATATAATCTTACTCCAATAAGACTGGCTAGGATCAAGAAAACAAATGATGCCAAGTGCTGGAGGGTTGTGGGGAAAGGGGAACATTCATCCCTGCTGGTGGGAATGTAAACTCGTACAGCCCTATGGAAAGCAGATGTGGAGAACCCTTGGAAGACTTGGAAATGAACTTGCCACCCGACCCAGCCATACCACTCCTGGGCATGTACCCTCAAGACTCCACCCACCACAGAGATACATAGCATGGCCATGTTATTGCAGTTCTCTCACAATGCGGAGGAGCTGGAACCAACCTAACTGCCCCTCACTGACGAGTGATAGAGAAAATGTGTACATCTACACAATGGAGTTCTATGCACAGTAAAAGAAAGATGACATCATGAGCTTTGCAGGAAAAGGAAGGCGGAGCTAGAGACATCATGCTGAGTGAAGTAACACAGTCCCAGAAAAAACAAACGACGAATGTACCCTCATCTGTGGATCTGATGCCATATTACCCAATTGTAAGCATTTCTTGTTGTAGGGCCCCCTGAGCTTTTGTCAAAGCGTTTAGTTGGGGGATAAGCATATGGAAACAACAACAACAACAAAAAATACTGCATCAAAGAACTGACTGAAAACATGAACTTCTGCTCAAAACGTCAACTTCCCCATGGAAAATATTGAGAAGGATAAGAGATGGAAAAGCTGTTTGGCAGATGCATGAGCACTGCAAGTGGGGTGGGGGGAATGCGCGGGAAACGGTTCTAGGTTAAGTTAAAAATACAATAATAAATAAATTCTAGTGAGAAACAAAAATCACATTCCCACACATTATTTCNAAAAAAAAAAAAAAAAAAAAAAAAAAAAAGGTCTGTTGTGCCCAGGCAGGTTCATATATTAGGTACGTGGTCTGTTGTGGTGCCCAGGCAGGTGCATATTTGGTACGTGGTCTGTTATGGTGCCCAGGCAGGCTCATATTTGGTATGTGGTCTGTTGTGCCCAGGCAGGCTCATATTTGGTACATGGCAGAGGCTAGCCTTGAACTCTTGATCCTCATGCTGCAGCATTCTGAGTGTTGGGATTACGGGCCTGGACCACCAACGCTGATCATTGTTTGACCTTTTGTTATAGTCTGGGGGTCCTGATCAGATTCGTTTCTCTGCCGGATAAAGACTTTAAAAGGCAGGAAAATCTCAGATGCACTAGAGTGCACCAGGCAAATAGGTTTCATTTATTGAACACACACTCAAAGAGAAAAGCTCTCCACAATGCAGAGGGGACTCTGAACCCCAAAATCCAAAGTCCCCAGGAGGGCTTGGACCTTTTACGTTTTTGGTGATGGGACAGGTCCCCCTAATTCTGATACTAAAAAAAAGAAAACCCCTATTATGTCTGCCCCGGGGGCTCAGGGGTCATTGCAGAAGAGAGGGCAAAAAGCCTGTGAGAGCAGGGGCGGCAGACGGCCGAGAGGAAACAGTTTCCAGGCAGCTGGGAACTTGCTTATGTGAATTTACCCCAGTTGGTGACAACGTCACGAGACCATGCAAGCTGAAACCAGACAAAAACCCAGCATAGCATGGGAAAATACGTCAGAAGGTCCTTAGCTGTGGACCTGTTGGATGGGTGGGAAGGGCTGTTCTCTTTAAGACAGGCCGCCCAGCCTCTAGTGGATGAACTCACAGCAAGGAACATCAGGGGACACAAACTTGACTTGATAGGCTTTAGCACATATGACAGAATGTATGAGATCCAGTGGGAGGCTATGGGGAGGGTGGATGGAGGAGGGATCTAAATAGAATTAATATCTATTATATGAAATGCACAAAAATTTAATAATAGTATATATTTTAAAATACTTTGGCTAGGCTGACATAGCAGGAGAAATCACCCCAGGTGCGAAGGCCCCATTAGCGAACCTAAGAAACAGGAGGGGCTCTGTGGTCTCTGAGGAGCAGGGTCCCAAGTGCTGCTGACAGCATCTGGATCTCACTTTTGTTCTTGGAGTTCCTGGTGACTGCGAAGGGAACCCAGGAAAGAAGCATAGAGCCAGGGGCGTTTGCCCAAGCTGCCCCTCCAAACATGGCCTGCCACTCTTCGTGTTGACTTAAAACACAAGAGATCCCGGGTTCGATCCCCGGCACCCACATGGCGGCTGAGAATCATCTGTAACTCCAATTCCAGGAGAACTCCAGGTCCAGGGGATTCCGAGACCCTCTTCTGACTTCCGTGGCATTGCATGACACGGGTGCACAGACCTACATGCAAACAGTACATTCATACATATAAAAAAAAAAAAAAGATGACAAGGTCTTACTGTGGCTTATAATATCTCCTAATCACTAGAGGATGTAAGCTTGTGGCATCAGCCATGAATTATTCCTCCAAGGAGAGAGCTACTACCCAATTATATTTGGGATATTCAGACATATGGCTGCCACTGCTGTACAGTATTTCCAGGCAGGCCTCCAAGGAGAGAGCTACTACCCAATTATATTTGGGATATTCAGACATATGGCTGCCACTGCTGTACAGTATTTCCAGGCAGGTGAGGTTTAGCTGATGTTGACGGAGGAGTCTTACTTGACTCAAGGAGACCAATATTTGCTTTATTGGTTTAGTGGCCTTTGGTAACAGTCTCTGGCATTCCAGAGACCAACTGTACACTTGCAAGTGTGGTCTCAATACATTTTTCTCGTGCTTACACCAGGTCTTTGACAGCAGGGCCTTACCGCCTCTCTTCTCGCAGGTATCCCAGTTTACAGGCAAGAAGCCTTTACCTTTTGGGGGGGCTTGGATCCCCTGGCCAAATCTCCTTGCAGAATTTCTAATCCATTGCTGATATCAGAGCTCTCCTGTATTAATATATTTTGCTTAATTGCACAGCTTAAAAAGACTTTAGTATATTTGGCTCCGAATAGTGAATAACCCTTTTCACAGTTCCTATTTCTATTAGTCAAGTAAAGAAAGAATAAAGCTCTTTTTAAAAAGTATACCAGAAGGGGCTGGAGAGATGGCTCATCAGTTAAGAGCACCGGCTGCTCTTGCAGAGGACCTGGGTTCGATTCCCAGCACCTACATGGCAGCTAAGAACCATCTTTAACTCCAGTTCCAGGGGAATCTGACGCCCTCTTCTGACCTCTGTGGTATTGCACGACATGAGTGCACCAACCTACATACAGACAGTACACTCATACACATAAAAAAATTTTTTTGAATTAAAAAGTACACCAGAACATACATCAACATGCTATGTAATTTAGGAATGTAAAGTTAAATATGTCTTTTCACTTGCATGCAAGTTTACCATTAAATTGTGAATCCCTAAATGTACTTTGGAATTAACCTATAGTTTATTTTCAGACTTTGCAAGCCTGAAAAAAACCCCAAAATATTTAAAAAATTAAAAAACCACAAAACTCCCCCCCCCAAAAAAAAACCAAACCTGAGTGACTCTTGAGGAGCAGATCCTCAACTGATCTTGAGAAAAGAAAAACCTTGGTTAATCTGGGCTGTGTGGCCTTAAGTGTCCAAAAGGAAAGTACAACCAGAAATAAATAATAAGGTCTGAGAAATTGTACTTCAGATATAAAACTTGAGAATCCTCCAATCCTTCAATGCCAGATAGGGACTACTGAGATATCCAGCTTGTGGACTGAGTGGCTACTGGGATTTCAGCCTCTTCAGAGTGTAGACTGCCATTGTTGGACTACCCGGGCTGTGTCATAGAGGCCGGTGCAGAAAGATCAAGACAGGACACACGCTTGCTGGACCTCATTTGGGTGACCATGGTGGGAGGGACCCCAGTGTGGAGCACAGGGGCAGGATTGATGGTTGTCTGGGCTTGCCAAGGAGGAACCTTTAAGCACTTCCTTGGGGAAGACATCTTTTAGCAAAAGAAAAAAAAGAAAAGAGAAAATCCTCCAACTCAGGTGATATGTGTATGTTATGTATATATGTATGTATATATTTATATATGTATATATTTATATTGAAGCAATACAAGTTGGAGAAAAAATGGAATTTCCATGTTAAAGTATCACTGTATTTTGATGTTTTGGTATCACAAGTTTAATTTATGTTATTTTGAGGCTATGTGTATTATAATGTCCAACTTAAAATAAATCTATGAAATCAAAAAACAAAACAAAAACCCTTCTCTTCCCAACAACTCCTAAAAACACACACACAAAAACTCATAAAAATTCAATAAAAATATTAAAAGTAGGGCTGGAGAGATGGCCTAGTGGTTAAGAGCGCCGACTGCTCTTACAGAGGACCCAGGTTCGATCCCCAGCACCCACATGGCGGCCAAGAACAGTCTGAAACTCCAATTCCAGGAGAACTCCAGTTCCACGGGAATCCGAAATCCTCTTCTGACCTCCGCGGCATTGCATGACACGGGTGCACAAACTTGCATGCAGACAGTACATTCATACATATACAGAAATAAAAATAATAATAATAAAAAAAGTATTAAAAGTAAAAAAAAATTGGGGGGTGGTACACTTATTTATCTATTTGTCTTTTGGGGACAGGGTCTCCCTGTAGCCCTAGCTGGCCTGGAATTCCCTATGTAGTCCAGGCTGGCCTTGAACTCACAGAGATCCAACTGCCTCTGCCTCCAGAGGGCTGGAATGAAAGGCGTGTGCCACCATGCCTTTAATGGTGTATGACTTTAATGCTCTAGGGAGGCAGAGCCAGGGGGATGTCTGTGAGTTCGAGGCCAGCCTGGTCTACATAGTGAGTTCCAAGTCAGCTGGGGCTACAAGGAGACCCTGCCACAAAAAAAGAAACAAACAGAAATCATGAGTAAATAGGGGAATGTTAGAGTCAGAGTAGCCCCTGGCTCACTGCCCAGCATCTGGAGGGAAAGCCACACGCTGGGAATAGTGAGGCTGCTTCCCAGGCGGGAGCTATTTTTATTTTCTCAGATATCCTTCCAGCTTTCAGAGCAATCCACCATCTTTTGGCCACGGTGTGTGGCCCTCGCGCCCCTCAGACTCCACTCTGACCGTGCTGCGACTGTGACTGAAAAGGGTCGTCTTCCTCCTCTTAGCCCTTTGGAAGGCTTTGCAAAGGGGGGTGGGGGGTGCTCCCAGCCTCCTGGGGGACCTGGCCAGGCAGAACACCATAGGGATCTGGGCCAGGGCCAGGTTGGTCTCCTGCAGACCCTGCATCCACTTGAGGAGTGTTGCCCACTTGTGGGCACAGCCATGCACATGGCAAAGACGGGGCTCTCAGTCACTCGATCAGTGTCGACTCGCAGTCGTCTCAGCGCCCCTCCGTCGTCCACATCCAGTTTCATTGGGTAGTAGGGGTTCTATTCTTCTGGGATCTCCACTTCTTTTCTTCAGGGGGCGGTAGGTCAGCTCTCAGGATGTGGTAACAGACACACTTGTTATGCAGCCACTGAGAGAGGGGGCCCTCCACAGCGACAGGCCTGGATGGGTCGGGGCGCCTGGGCCGCTTGCTGCTCAAGACTCTGGATTCCTACCATGTGGGGCTGGGTGGGATCCTCTGCACCTGGTACATGACGGAGCAAAGCCATCTGGTAGACAGTGACCTTGGCACTGAGGTCAGGCTCCACGTGGCGTAGGGAACAGGGTAAGGGTTGATGTTCTTGAAGCAGATGAACCACAGCTTCATCCGAGGGAACTTGAGGCTTCAGCATCTGGTAGCTTTTGTGTCCAGATATCTGAATGAGCAGGAACTCTGTGTCCTTGTCGGGGATGATTCTGTGTCTCTCCATCTGGTCCAGGACAGCAACCACACATTCCTGCTGTCCTGGGTAGTGACAAAGATGCGCTGGATGATGTTGTGGGGACGCTGGAAGACCTCCTTGGGAAAGACACCGAGCAGCAGGTTGTACAAGGCCAGGTCCTGCTCCAGGCCCGACTCTTGTATCTTGTGCAAGGCCAGGTAGGTGAAGTCCACGTGGCCATGTTTGTGCATGCTATGCTCTCGATGTTCTGTACAGCCCAAACGAAGAAGCTCACCTTGTCCCCATCCCCATTAGAAGGCCTGAACAGCCCTTCCTGGGGTGCCAGGATCCTGAGGAGCTTTCTCTGGGGTTCAGGGGTTTGAGGAACCAGCCATGCCTCTCACCCTTGTGGGTGATTGTGCTGCAGTAGAGGGTAGAGGGACTCCTGAGAGAAGGGGGCTTCTGAGAGGGTGTCCCTGCAGATGCCTCCCCAGCCCCTAGAAAGGCCTTGGTCCAGCAGGCTGACTTGCACCCAGCTCATGCCTCTGCAGACTGGACACCACCAACTCACCTGACTTGCAGCAGACCCAGGCCATGGCAGACCCGCTTTGAAAAAAATTTTTCAAATTGTGTGTGTGTGTGTGTGTGCGCACACTCTTGGGCATGCCCTGGAGCATGTGGCACTCAGAGAGTGGGGGAGTCGGTGCTCTCTTTTATGGGTTCTGGTGAATCTAACTCGGGTTTTCAGGGTTGGCGGCAAGCCCCTTTACTTGCTACGCCATCGTGACAGGTCCTTCTGTTGAGGATTGTGAAGGCAGCTGCAGAGACCAGTGGGAAGCACGCACTGTGGTTCCTGAAAACACAGTAGGCAGAGGAGCCTATCCCCGGAGGCTCAGGTGGACCCTTGCACCAACTGGACTTAAAAAGCAAAAATGCTGGGCTGGAGAAACGGCTCAGTGGTTAAGAGTGCCGACTACTCTTGCAGAGGACCGGGGTTTGATTCCCAGCTCCCACATGGTGCCTAAGAACCATCTTTAAGCCGGGCATGGTGGCACAGGCCTTTAATCCTAGCACTTGGGAGGCAGAGGCAGGCGGATCTCTGTGAGTTCAAGGCCAGTCTGGTCTACAGAGTGAGTTCCAGGCCAGCTGGGAGATCCTAAGGAAAAAAAGAGTGCATACTGTTCTTGCAGAGGACCCAGGTTCAATTCCCAGCACCCACTTGGGTGGCTCATAACTGCTTGGAGCTCCAGCTCCAAGGAGACCCAACACCCTCTTCTGCCCCTGACAGCAGTGCACTCATACTACCACACTGCACATACCACGCTCAGACACATGCATGTAAACATAATTAAAATAAGCTGGGTGTGGTGGCACACACCTTTAATCCTAGCACTTGGGAGGCAGAGGCAGGTGGATCTCTGTGGGTTCAAGGCCAGCCCGGTCTACAGAGCAAATTCCAGGACAGCTGGGGCTACAGGGAGACCCTGTCTCGAAAAGACCAAAAAAAAAAAAAATTAAAATAATAAAACCAGGTCTGGTGACACATGCCTTTAATCCTAGCACTTGGGAGGCACAGGCAGGTGGAACTCTGTGAGTTCAAGACCAGCCTGGCCTACATAGTGAGTTCCAGGCCAGCTGAGACTATAGGGAGATCCTGCCTCAAAAAGACTATTAATTAATTAATTAATTAATATAAAAATAAAAAATAAATAAAAATAAAAATAGCCAGGCATGATGGTGCATACCTTTAATCCCAGCACCTGGGAGACAGAGGCAGGTGGATTTCTATAAGTCCAAGGCCAGCCTGGTCTACATAGTGAGTTATAGGCTAGCTGGGGCTACATGGAGACCTTGTTTCAAAAAGATTAAATAATAATTAATAATAATAACCATAACAAATCCTTTTGGCTAAAGAGATGGTTCAGCAGTTAAGAGCACTGGCTGCTCGTGCAGAGGACCCAGGCTCAGTTCCCAGCACCCACATAGTGGCTAACAACCATTCTTAACTCCAGTTGCAGGGGATCTGACACCCTCTTCTAGCTTCTACTGGCACTGTACACAGGGGTACACTTACATACGTGAAGGTGAAATACTCACACATAAAAATAAATACATACATATTTTTTAAAGTAGAAATGCTCCTGGGTCACAGCCTTCAATGCTCTTCTGTGATCCTTTTTACACCAGTGCTGCACGTGGCCTTGTAAGGCCAGATTAAAGCGGGCTGTAGAGACCGAGGGAAGGAAGGGACTGTGGGGACCTGGGAAGGAGCAGGACCACGGGTCTCACTGCAGAGATAGGATGTGATTTGGCAACAGGACAGCAACCAGGACTGGCTAGTGCCCCAGGGATTCAGGCTGGATGGAAACCCTCTAGTCATTACCAATGGCTGGCACATTCTAGGCTATCCCGAGGATGCAGGGCTTGGCTCTGTGCCCAAGTGCCTCCTGAAACTTGAAGTGGTGAGTGGGAGACTCCAGAGAGACATATTGGGTGTCAGAGCTGAATCTGTGTGTCAAAATCTGATTCACAGTAGGATGGAGGAAGCTCAGGAATCCCTTTGATGTCACTCAGCTGAGTCCCCACACCATAACCTAACCTCTAACCCTAAACATTACCCTAACTCTAAGCCTAACCCTAACCCAAACCATACCCTAACCTCTAACCCTAATCCTAACCCAAACCATACCCTAACCTCTAACCCTAACCCTAACACAACCATACCCTAACCTCTGACCCTAACCCTTACCTCTAACCCTAACCCTAACCATAACCCAAACCATACTCTAACCTCTGACCCTAACCGTAAACCAAACCATATCGTAACCTCTAACCCTAACTCTAACCTCTAACCCTGACCCAAACCATACCGTAACCTCTAACCCTAACTCTAACCTCTATCCCTGACCCAAACCATACCCTAACCGTAACCGTAACCGTAACCGTAACCCTAACTCCTGTGGGTGCTGGGAAGTGAACCCAGGTCCTCTGCACGAGCAGCCAGTGCCCTTAACTGCTGAGCCATTGCCCCAGCCATGACAGCGATGGCTTTTACTATGTGCCGGTGCTCAGCGTTTTCTACTGTCAGTTGATCTTCCCAAGTGACCCTCTAAAGGGACATGTGGAGAGATGCCGCCCATCAATCCATGGCCCCTTGTTCCTCCTCCTTGGGTATAGATTGACTGTGTCTTTTCGCCTTTCTTGTGGCCCATGGGAGCTGGGAAGAGGCATGAAAGCCACTTCCATCAAGGTCTTCAGAACATGGCTGGTTTTCCTCCTCATCCCCTCTGCTGCTGGGACCCTGGAGCCCTTCTCCTCTGACAGTAGGACTCGGACAGTAGAGACACAGGGACAGCTGTGAGGACAGCGTAGGGAAAGTGGAACAGCAAGATGAAGAACCCAGGTCTTGTCTCACTGCACAGCAGGGACGTACCTGCATAGCGGGCTGGACCTCTGGGCTGCAGCGTAGGAGAGTGACCTGGCACCAAGACTGTGCCATGACCTTCTGATCTGGTACAGAGGCCCTGCTACCCCAGCTGAGGAGCTCTCTAGGGTCACTCAGCTAGTAAGAGGCCTGGTCAGGGAACTGCCATGCCCTCTGTCCTCAGCAGGGTCTGATGGTGGTAGGAGCCGAGAGCCAGGCTGTTGGACCTGCAGGTGCCCATGGACATTCTGAAGACGGCTGAGAGACAGAAACAGAGGTCAGATGGGAGCTGGGGGTGTCCACAGGGGTGGGGGTGGGCAGAAGCAGGAAGACAGTGCTCAAGGAGTTGGGGAAAAGGTAGGGATGGATAGGGGGCTGGGAGAGGATCAGGGTCATGTGGCGCCCTGGGTGGCACTTGACAGCTTATGTGAATGTGTCATCAAAGGGAGGTAGTGAGGGGTCATGCCCTGTGTGGCACACGCTCAGCGTGATCCACATTTGGAGCTTTGGGCTCCCCAGGGCACCCCATTCCCATGCTGGCTTGTACTAGTATCCCCACGCCACTATTCAGCCCTCGCTCTAGGAGAGAGCTTTTCAGCATGTTAAAAACTGAGTTCATGGGGCTGGAGAGATGGCCTAGCGGTTGAGAGCGCCGACCGCTCTTGCAGAGGACCCGGGTTCGATCCCCAGCACCCACATGACGGCCTAGAACCGTCTGAAACTCCAATTCCAGGAGAACTCCAGTTCCAGGGGAATCCGATGCCCTCTTCTGACCTCCGCGGCATTGCACGACACAGGTGCACAAACCTACATGCAGACAGTACATTCATACACATACCAAAATGAATAAAATTTAAAAAAAAAAATACTGAGCTCATTAATTAACCAGGCGCTTCATTGAGAGTCAGTGGTAATTGTTGTTCGCGGTGGATAAATACTAATTGAATATTAAGAACATATTTGTGCAGAAGGAGCCACGTTTGGAGTGAGCTGTGCCCTTTGTCAGCCAGATGTTCGGCTCGTTAGGGAGGCTGAGTTGTGAGTGAGTGCCCCAGCATTTGGGCTATGATGTTCCATGTCTGAGAAGACAGGTGGGCAGCCTGGGGAACAGGCAGCAGAGGGGAATCTCCTGGGACAAGCAGCTGGCAGGTGTCTGGTAAGCTGTGACTTGGGCAAACCAAAGTCCTCAAGACTTCCATTCCTCTGAAACCTACAGCTGGTTTAATCCTGACCAGTGTGGCAGACCAGTCAGCCTGTGCACAGAATTTTTTTTTAATTTTTATTTTATTTATTTCTGTATGTGTATGAACGTACTGTCTGCATGTAGGTCTGTGCACCCGTGTCGTGCAATGCCGCGGAGGTCAGAAGAGGGTGTCGGATTCCCCTGGAACTGGAGTTCTCCTGGAATTGGAGTTTCAGACGGCTCTCGGCCGCCATGTGTGTGCTGGGGATCGAACCCGGGTCCCCTGTAAGAGTGGTCGGTGCTCTTAACCGCTAGGCCATCTCTCCAGCCCCTGTGCACAGAATTTAACTTGGCATACTGATGTTCCTGTTCGGCATGCTAAACCAGTCTCTGCCCACCCTAGCCTCTTCCTCCTGGGGCAGGCATCTCAGGTTTGGCCCCCACCTCCTGTCAGCTGGAGATGGGTAGCTGTCTTCCCTCTGGTTCTCTGGAAATCCTATGTCTTAGGGCTGCCTGGCTCCTGGTGAGAGCTTCCTTCAGGTTCTAGTGCTGTGGTTGGCACAGCCCTGGCAAAGCAGAAGGACAGTGTTAACAATGCAGCCGGAATTCTTATAGTCTGAGCTCAGCTCAGCCTCCTGGGTACTGAGGAATCTTGGGCAAATTACTTAAGCTCTCTGTGCCTCAATTCCGCACTCATGTATTACACACAGAAATTCCTTTCTACTGCAATCTGCACATAGTGGGCCTTTAGATAAACTAAGAACTGCTCCCCACTGAGGGCCAGATATGTGCCAGATGCCCAGCTGGGTGGCAAGCACTAGGGCTGTCCTCTTAATCAGATGCCCTCAGGTACTGAACACCCGTCCCTGTTAGTCATCTCCTAGAGCTGTACTTGGCTTGACTTCCGGAGGCTCCCACCACAGAAGCCCCCAGGGCCACGATTTGCAGCCCTTCCCCACAGGTGTGCAGATGCGGAGCCTCTCAAGAGCTCATCTGATGGGGGGCTTAGCCTCCTGCTGGGGCAGCCCTGTCTTCCACTTTCTGAGAAAGCACACAACACAGAAGCTTGGCCTAAAGTCTGGAGGGGAATGCAGTGTGCTGTCCATCAGGATACCAGGGACAGGGAGGCCTGGGTGGCCAGAGACAGGAGCCTTAATACCCCTCCAAAGGGGCAACACTCCCTTCAAGGGCAATTGGGAAACAATATAGCCTTTGCAAGTGCCTCCTTTCACAGCCAGTACAGTCCCAGGGGCTGGGCTCTTGTTGGGCAGTCTGGGAGCTATCAAGGTGGGGACCCCCTACACCAGATCTGTCTGTGTTTCTGCCAGAGCTGACTAGAGTGTGGAGCTCCCAGGCATCTCAAGGTGACTCCTAGTACCTCAGCCTCCCAGCCCCAGGAAGCTGCCGCCTCAGGGTGACAGACTGGGACTATTTGTGTGGAAGAAGCACAGCCCTGTCACCTCCAGCTCGGAGCTGCCTTCTGCTTCCCCCGCTGCTCCTCTCAGAGACTGCTGCTTCCTACATTAGGAGGAGGCAGATGGAGGCATCCGGACCCTCCCCCACATGCACCCCCCCCCCAGCCAGCCGGGGCCTGGCCCACCACCATTCCTGAATGCCTTTTCAGTACCAGCTTGATTCCAGGGTCAAGTTAGAGTGATCCACAGAGGAAGGGGTACAAGGGTGTGGGATAGTGAGGATGGGTGAAGAGGGAGAAAAGGGACGTGTGCAAAGCCCAGAGAACTGGGGAGGTTGGAGCGGAAAGAAAGGCAAGGGCTGAGGGCAGGGTGTAGGGCTGAAGGAAGAAGAGGCTGGGGCTTCAGGGGCCACCAGCCTCTATAGGTGGCTTGAATTAAGAAGAGGCACCTTGTGCTTGGGGATGGATTAGAAAAAGACTTGGGGGGCTGGAGAGATGGCTCAGTGGTTAAGAGCACCGACTGCTCTTGCAGAGGACCCAGGTTTGATTCCCAGCACCCACATGGTGGCTAAGAACTGTCTTTAACTCTAGTTCCAGGGGAACCCAATTGCAAGACACGGGTGCACCAACCTACATGCAGGCAGTACACTCATACACATAAAAAAATAAATAAAATTGGGGCTGGAGAGATGGCTCAGTGGTTAAGAGCACCGACTGCTCTTGCAGAGGACCCAGGTTCGATTCCCAGCACTCACATGGTGGCCAAGAACTGTCTTTAACTCCAGTTCCAGGGGAATCTGACGCCCTCTTCTGACCTCCAAGGCATTGCATGACACGGGTGCACAAACCTACCTGCAGACAGTACACTCACGCACATAAAAAATAAAAAAAAATTTAAAAAAAGGAAAAAGACTTGGGGTCACCCAGTGTGGTGGTGCACATCTTTAATCCCAGCGCTTGGGAGGCAGAGGTAGGCAGATCTTTGTGAGTTCAAGGCCAGCCTGGTCTACATAGAAAGTTCCAGGACAGCTGGGGCTGCAGGGAAACCCTGCCTCAAAAAAGACCGGAAAAAAAAAAAGAAAAAGAAAAAGACTTGTGTCTAGAGGGCTGAAACAAGGCCATAGCAGCCTGAGCTCAGTGTGTGACTAGTTCTAGTTTAGTCACCCTTCCATCCAGAGACAATGGGTGGCACGCAGACAGATCTCCCAGCTGAAGGTGCCATGCTGACCAGCCAGGCAGACAGCGGGAGCCTGGAGGCTCCATCCTGGTCCTGTAGGTGTACTGGTGCTGACTTCTTGCCTGGCACCTGCCGCAGCCATGGAGGTTAGACCAGACGGCTCAGTGTTGGGTGCTCTCTGGCCTTCTCCTCATGCTCTGCCAGAGGGGCTCCTCCTCACCACCCTGGGCTCCTCACCACCCTGGGCACTCCAGCTGCCTGCTGCCCAAGCTCTGGGCAGTGTTCCATGACTTGGGTGCTCAGGAGATGCCAGAGACTGAAGCACAATTTGCATTTTAATAAAGGAAGTTACATTTCAGTCATTTGCATTTAAATAAGGAGCTCCTTTTCCCCTCCCTGCTGGCTGCACCTTTGGGAGGAGTCTCCCCGGGCCTCCCACCCACTGGGTCCCGCCTCCGCACCCAGCCAGCAGCCCACGGTTTGCTCTCCCTACAGACATGTTGGTGTGCTCCCTTACACACACACCCACATGCACACCCACAGTCTCACACACACACCCAGACACTCACAGTCTCCTGCTTGCACACTCTTATTCACACAGTCACATGCACAGTCATGAATGCACACTAGACATGCAAACATATATGTACCCGCCTGCACATATGTGTATACATGAGAGAACTGCACAGGCTTGTGCACAAACATACCACACACTTAACACATGCACAGTAGGCTTTAAAGGCACAAATAAGAATATGGCCACCAATGGTAGTAAGATTCCTGTGTGCCTTGTGCTGTCCTAGCTGCCCGCCCCCGGATGAGATTCCAGCCTATGCGTTTGACATCAGTGACAGCACCACTGGCATGAACCAGTGAAGTGGAAAGAGGAGTCAAGAGGGGCTGAGGGGCAGTGTGGCAGGGGGGCAGTGTGGCAGGGGAGGGACAATCGCTGGAGCCCCCTCCTGCAGAGGCATGGCTGCCAAGGCCCAGATCTGTGCCCTGTGGCCACCTGACTCTGGGTCACCAGTTTCCCGAGTCCAATAGCATGGGTTTGCCAGGCTCTGGGTTCCCGCGTGGTCCCTGTGTGGCATGCTGCCAGCCTCTGGGTTCCTGCGTGGTCCCTGTGTGGCATGGTTGCTCTCTTGCTTTTCTTAGTCCCGCTCTGTCTCCTGTATCATGGACGGCATGCCCTGTCCCACTCTAGTTCCTAGACCTTCCTGTCTTGCAGGCTTCCTTGTCCCTGACACTTTCCTCCCCTGGGTCCTATGGGACACCTGTGGCTACCTGGCACAGGCCAGGCTGGACTCTGGGTGTGGTACTTAGCCCATTTCTTCATCTCTCCCTGGGATATTTGGGCCTTTTCTGAACTTGTGGGGACTCACAGATCAGAGTTACACTTAGCTTGCTGTAGAGGCTTACTGAGTGAAGGCTGGTATTCTTGCAGAGGCCCCAAACCCATACCTTGTGGCCCCAATTAGGACCTCAGAATGGACATGAGCCTGCTCCAGCAGAGGCGCAGTGCAAGGCTGAGGCCAGCATGGGGACTTGAAGAATCTCATGGCCTATGAACCCTAGGGTTAGGTCACTCAGCCCTCTAGAGCCTTAGACTCCCCATCTGTAAAATGGGCATGATGATATCAGCTGGGCACGGGTGCTTGGGAAACTGCATGTAGGTAGCATCCCCTTGAGGTCCAGAGGACAGGCACCTGGCTAGATGAGGATTCACCCCAGGAATGCCTCCCCAGTAAACAGAAAGGCCAGCAGAGCTGGGCAGGGCCTAGTTGTTACAGAGCCTCACCCTCAGGTACCTGCTATAGCATGCCACACTCAGGCCAGGAAATCATTGCTGTCACGTGTACAGGTAAGGGCCATCCTCCTGAGACAGGGTCTTTCCTGATCTCAGACAGCTGTCCCTCAGCCTCTCCAGGCCCCGTTGGCTGCTGTCCCAGGCTCCTTCCCTACTCCACCATCTCCATAAATGTCTCCAGTCACACTGGGGTCCTGGAGTACACGCCTTTTAGAGGCGTGGGAGAGCCACACCCCACCAACCAATAAGGAATGCCCATGAGGGCACATCCCTCAAGCTAGCCCTGCTTCAAGGACCTGCTATGCGCCAGATCTGGCCAGGCTGCCCAGAGCAAGAGCCTTGTCACCTTGGAGTTCCTCTGTGGTGCTGAGCTCTGTAAAGTATCTTTTGTCCCTTCCTGGCTGAGGGGCCAGAACTGTGGACAAAAGCTCCAAACCTAGAAAGCTGTGACTTTGCCCTGGATCTGTTTTTATTGGCCACTCATCATACCCAGGCCACCTGAGCTGCTGCTGTAGATCCTCAGCCACTGAGCACAGCGGGTGCCACTGCACCCACCTAACAGTCGAGGACACTGAGGCTCTGGAGATATTTGATGAAGCCTGTGGCCCCTTCCTCAAAATTACTTTTTTAATGTATTTTTATATTTATTTTTGTATGTGTATGAATGTACTGTCTGGATGTAGGTTTGTGCACCCGTGTCGTGCAATGCCGCAGAGGTCAGAAGAGGGTGTTGGATTCCCCTGGAACTGGAGTTAAAGACGGTTCTCAGCCACCATGTGGGTGCTAGGGATCGAACCTGGGTTCTCTGCAAGAGCAGTTGGTGCTCTTAATCGCTAGGCCATCTCTCCAGCCCAAAAATTACTTTTTTAAGCTCACAAAAAAAAAAATGTGAAAGGTGGAGGTAGAGAAATGGCTCAGCAGTGTGGGGATGCAGGCTTGATTCCTAGCACCTACATGGAGGCTAACAGCCACCCATAACTACAGTTCCAGGGGATCCAGTACTCTTTTCTAACCTCTGCAGGCATTGCATGACATGGGCACACTTACATACATGCAGGTGATACACTCATACACTGGAAAATATTTAAAAAATGCAAAAAGTTCAGGGGAAACCAATGCTATCAAAATAGTCACCAAAACATTAAGGAAAAGGGCATGATGGGATAGTAAGTATGTTTCCTCAGAAATATAGGGTAAAAGATGGAGTCAAGGAGGAGGGTCCAAGGAGGGGGGCTCAAGGAGGGGGGCCCAAGGAGGAGGGTCCAAGGAGGGGGCCCAAGGAGGGGGGGGCCAAGGAGGGGGGCTCAAGGAGGAGGGTCCAAGGAGGGGGCCCAAGGAGGGGGGCCCAAGGAAGAGGGTCCAAGGAGGGGGGCCCAAGGAGCGGGTCCAAGGAGGAGGCCCAAGGAGGGGGGCCTAAGGAGGGGGGGCTCAAGGAGGAGGGTCCAAGGAGGAGGCCCAAGGAGGGGGGCCTAAGGAGGGGGGGCTCAAGGAGGAGGGTCCAAGGAGGGGGGCTCAAGGAGGGGGGCCCAAGGAAGAGGGTCCAAGGAGGGGGGCCCAAGGAAGAGGGTCCAAGGAGGGGGGCCCAAGGAGGAGGGTCCAAGGAGGGGGGCTCAAGGAGGGGGGCCCAAGGAGGGGGGGCTCAAGGAGGAGGGTCCAAGGAGGGGGGCTCAAGGAGGGGGGCCCGAGGAAGAGGGTCCAAGGAGGGGGCCCAAGGAAGGAGGGTCCAAGGAGGGGGGCCCAAGGAGGAGGGTCCAAGGAGGGGGGCTCAAGGAGGAGGGTCCAAGGAGGGGGCTCAGGAGGAGGGTCCAAGGGCTAGGCAGGGGGGGCAGGTGAGAGGGGCCAAGGAGGGGGGCCCAGGAAGAGGGTCCAAGGAGGGGGGCTCAAGGAGGAGGGTCCAAGGAGGGGGGCTCAAGGAGGAGGGTCCAAGGATGGGGGTGCTCAAGGGGGGCAGGAGCGGGTCCAAGGAGGGAGGCCCAAGGAGGAGGGCAAGAGGGGCCCAAGGAGGGGGGCCTAAGGAGGGGGGGCTCAAGGAGGAGGGTCCAAGGAGGGGCCCAAGGAGGGGCCAGGGGGGCTCAAGGAGGGGGGCCCAAGGAGGAGGGTCCAAGGAGGGGGGCTCAAGGAGGAGGGTCCAAGGAGGGGGGCTCAAGGAGGGGGGCCCAAGGAAGAGGGTCCAAGGAGGGGGGCCCAAGGAAGAGGGTCCAAGGAGGGGGGCCCAAGGAGGAGGGCCCAAGGAGAGGGGCCCAAGGAGGGGTCCCAAGGAGGAGGCCCCAAGGAGGAGGGCCCAAAGAGGGGGGCCCAAGGAGGAGGGCCCAAGGAGGGGGCCCAAGGAGGAGGGTCCAAGGAGGGGGGCCCAAGGAGCGGGTCCAAGGAGGAGGCCCAAGGAGGAGGCCCAAGGAGGCCTAGCTGCCATTGGAACAGGATGGGAGGCTGCCTGCAGGGTCGACAGGGTCAGATGCCCAGATCTGTGGCTGCCGTGTGCCCACCCACCATCACACGCAGGGTAGAGGTGTTCAAGTTCAACTACATGTGGAATAAAGGCGCTTTTTCTAGCCATACTCAAAGACTCCTGGAGCTCTACTTAGGTACCCTTTGGGGATCCAGAAGCCCCCAAAGGTTGTCTTTTTCTGGTGGCTAAGACAAAGGAAGTAGGTCCCTGTTCAGGGGTATAAAGCAGAGAAGACAAATGAAGAGATCTGAGGACTGGGGATGTGTCTCCGTAGAATTTTTACCTAGCACGCACGAGGTCCTGGGTTTAATCCCCAGCACCGTATTAACAAGATATAGTGTGCATGCCTTTGATCCCAACACTCTGGGAGGCAGCTGCTGGAGGACCGGGAGGGCATGTTCAGCCATACATGCCGAAGATGCAGGCCTGGGAACGGGAGGCTGCTTCTGCTCTGTGCATCAATGCATGGCTCTGGGAGTCAGTCTCTGCGTGATATGGCAGAGCTGGTTCTGTTGTGTATCCCCAGCCTGGCAGGTGGCCTTGTGGATACTGTGTGATACCTTAGCTGGTAAAGTGAGTGCTGCTGCGTAAACACTTCACCTCAGTTCAAGCCCAAATTCAATCCCCTACACCCATATAAAAAATGGGGAAGCAGAGACAGGTGGCTTCCTGGGGCTTACTCAAGATCTGATCTAGCTTACTTGGTGAATTCCAGACCAGTGAGAGACCCTGTCTTAAAAAACAAGGTGGAGGCCAGGCATGGTGGCAATACCTTTAATCCCAGTACTTGGGAGGCAGAGGCAGGTGCATCTCTGTGAGTTCAAGGCCAGCCTGGTCTACATAGTGAGTTCCAGGCCAGTTGGGGCTACAGGGGGACCCTATCTTAAAAAGACCAAAAAAAATAAAATAAAATAAAATAAAATAAAATAAAAACAAAACAAAGACAAAAAACCACAAGGTATAGTGGCTAGAGAAATAGATCCCTGGTTCAGAGCACTGGCTGCTCTTGCAGAGGACCCAGGTTCCATTCCCAACGCATACATGGTGGCTAACAATCGTTTGTAATTCCAGTTCCAGGGGATCTAGCACCCTCTTCTGCCCTCTGCTGGCATTGCACACATGGGTGTACTTGCATACATGCAGGCAAAACACACACACACATAAAATACAAAAACAAAACAAGGTGCAGTCAGGCATGGTGGCACACATTTTTTATCTCAGTACTCCAAAGGCAGAGGCAGGTAGATCTCTGTGAGTTCAAGGCCAGCCTGATGTAGAAACCAAATTCCAGGGCTACAACATAAGGCCCAGTCTCAAAACAAAACCCATCAACCAACCAACCCAAACCTCAAGGTGGAGGCTCCTACAGAATAAAACCCAAGGTTGACTGCTGGCCTCCCCACAGGCACACAGAAGGCTCATGTAACTATGCAGCCAGGTTCCCCTGCATACCACAAATACACACAATACACTCAAAATGCAAATTAAAAGGGTCTGGAGCAGCAGACACTGTCCTAGGCACTGCCATTTTGGATGGTCTGGGTCTGGCTAGGCAGAGTGGCCGGACACAGGACACAGCCTGCTCTGTCCTTTCTGGTCCATATGCTGCCCTTGGCTTCTCTGGTGACATCTTCCAGCCCCTCCCAGCATAGAGCTCTAAGGAGGACTTTCAACCCCCTTTTCTCCTTCTGGGGAAAGTTCCACCCCAGGAATGTTCCCTTCCAAACTTCCAAAGATTCTTTTTTTTTAATGTGTATGAATGTACTGTCTGCATGTAGGTTTGTGCACCTGTGTCATGCAATGCCTCGGAGGTCAGAAGAGGGTGTCAGATTCCCCTAGAACTGGAGTTAAAGATGGTTCTCAACTGCCATGTGGGTGTGGGGATAGAACCTGGGTCCTCTGCAAGAGCAGTCGGTGCTCTTAACCACTAGGCCATCTCTCCAGTCCCCCAAAGATTCTTAAAGTCTATATCATACACTGAAAAATTATGGCCGATGTCCAATGTGGGCCACCCACCTGGTTTGGTCTGGTTCTGGAGCTGAAAATGCCTTTTTCTTTCCAAACAGGTGACAATTTCAGTAAGAGTATTTTGTGACATGTGAAGTTTTATGAAATTCAGATCTTGGCTCCATAAATAAAGTTTTTTTGGAACACAGCCATGTTGACTCCGGGAATTGTCTGTGGTTGCTCTCATCATCGCTCAGCAGCATGGGGGCGGAGTGGTGGTGGTATAGGCTGGGGTGGGAAAGACTCAGACATGCTTACTGCTCTGCCCCAGAATGAAGCAGAGGACTCCAGGCCTAGAGTTCTGTGGGCTCTGGAGAGCATCCAGGAGTCAAGGGCAGGCTTTCCAACTGCCTGCTAGCTATGGAAGTCAGTTCCTAAGCCCTTCCTGGTGTGAGGTTTTCCTTCCTACCTCACCTCCTGAAGGTCATCCTGAGGTCCCAGGAGAAGGGCCTGGGCCACATCTAACATTCATATGTAGGTAGTGCTTTTTGGAAACTTACACACTGCAGTCTGAGAAAATTGCCCACAACAGCAAGAGCACCCCAGGCAGATGTGGCACACTTCATCCAGGGAGGGCAATCCCCAGGCAGCTGAGGCACACTTCATCCAGGGAGGGCAATCCCCAGGCAGCTGAGGCACACTTCATCCAGGGAGGGCAATCCCCAGGCATCTGTGGCACACTTCATCCAGGGAGGGCAATCACAGGGACCACAGTGGGTAGGCAGGGAAGCCTGACAAGGTAAACAAGAGTCACAGCATCCATCCTAAAAGGGACAGTGGCTGGTGAAGGTCTTGGAGCCTCAGACCAGTGGACACTCTAGGCTGAGCCGAGCTAGCTGCCTACGAGCCTGTGGGCAAAGGGCATGGACCAGGTGTCCTAGAGCATTCAGTCTATGACTGGCATCAATGGAACATGGATAGACCCCCTCCCCCAGGTCTGCAGCTGGGTGGCTGCCAGCTCCCACCCTCTATGGCTCCCTGGCACCCACTAGTCCTGACCATTGCCCTGCAGGGTATCCCGGGAGCTGGCTGGCCAGCACGCCCTGTGGGGGATGGCCCCCCTCCACCTCCTTCCCACCATGGCTTTATTAATTGTTTATATTACAGTCTGTTAATTGGCAATAACCAGCATGCTGAAGTGTCTTTTAATCACCCCCTCTCAGGGCCGGAGGCTGTGAAGGATTGGTGGATTCAATAAAGTGAGAGGAATTAGCAACCCCTCCTCATCATTATCACAGTTAGATAAACTGCCAACACCTGTCAGCAAATGTAGTCAGGGAGCTGGCCCAGGGGAAGCCGGCCCTGGGGAAGCTGGCCCAGGAGACTCCGGCCCAGGAGACTCCAGCCCAGGCTCCCCCACTGCTCCCCCAACAGCCAGGAGCCTCTGCTGAGCCAGACCCAAGCCAGAGCATACCCATGTATGCAGGGCACAAATACAGTCACAAGGATCTCCACAGGCATACACAGGCATGCATATACTCAGGCACCCAAAGGCCCATGAACATATGCTCACATACACCCACAGGCCCATGCATACACAATCAGGCTCATGCAGACACCAAGTCAGACCCATGCACACACATGGATCTGTGCACATACATAGTTGAGCCCATGCACACACACAGTCAGGCCCATTCACACACACAGTCAGGCCCATGCATACACAGTCAGCCCTATGAACACATAGACCCATGCACACAGTCAGGGTCACCCACACACAGTCAGGTGAATGCATACATGGTTAGGCCCATGCATGCACACTCAAGCCCATGCACACAGTCAGGTGAATGCACATAAACTTACAGACCCATGTGGACACATGCAGGCCCCCCCAGTTATACCCACCCACAGTCAGGTGCACTTGCATGGACTCAGGTGCATGCACTCAGGCAGATACCAGGACACAGCTCAGCACTGACCTCCTGTGATGCTCCGGCACATTTAGTCATTCTGTAGCCTTTCTTGAGCACACACTTTGACACCTGTAACTGCCCTGGAAGAGCTTCAGCCCTGGGGAGACAGCCTGGGTTGCACTCAGTAACATCAGGGTCACAATGGAGGCCACTGTAGGTGGCTGTGGAGACCAAAGAGCCAGGGAGGAGTTATTGAGGCTGCTGGGATAAGAGCTGGTCTCAGGGTGGCCAACTGAGGCACACTGGTCCTCTCCCCACCCCTGTTCTGTGGGTGCACTATGCAGCTCCAGGCCCCACCTACCTTTCTGGTCACCAATACTTAGGAAGTCTCAGGTGTACATCTAGCCTAAGCCAGATGCTCAGGGGAAAGGCATCTGGGGGTCTGCAGGTGAGAGGGAAAGTGGACACGGTGACACGACGTGCTCCCTCCCTCAGCAGAGGCTCTTCCCTCTTCAGCTCCGGAGTTTTCCCAGCTTCTTCCTGAAGAAGCAAAGTTGTGTCTGCCAAGGGCTCCTGTCCTCTCCCGGCCTGGCTCCCTCAGAGCCCAGTACTCTGTAGTCCCTAGCTACTCCTGATCACTTGCTATGCTCTCAGCCTTTACAAATAGCTTAGCCTCCTTCTTTCTTCCTTCATATTTTAGGCAGCAAGAACGGCAAACCCAGGTCCCTGTCCCACAGGGCTCCTGCTGGGGAAGGCCCTGCCTCCAGGCCTCCTGTGGGACCCAGCCACCGGCTTTCCTTTAGATCTCTTCTTTAAGGGGGGCTGGCCTCACCCCTTGCTCCATGTGGATGCCTGGCTTCAGACCCCCTCACATTCATCTACATAGGCTGTGGGACAGGCGACTCATTCTGTGTCAGCTTTCCCGACCATAGAAGTACCTGGAGCTGCCAGGGGCCATCTCTGCCTGCCTGAGGATGGAGCCAGTCCAGGGTGGGTCGATATGGCCTTGGAGATAATACTAAAGCCATACCTAAAGCTTGTCAGCCAATAAGTGCACAATCCCTTATTCCCTTATTTTATTGTCTCTGTGATTTGGACTTAAGATTGGATTAATACAGGGCTAGAGAGATGGCTCAGCAGTTAAAAGCACTGACTGTTCTTGCAGGGGTCCCAGGTTCTGTTTCCAACACCCACATACTGAGACTAATAATCATTGGTGACTCCGGTATCAGGGGAACTGTTGCCTTCTTCTGGCCTGAGGGAACTGCACACACAGGTGCACTTACGTACGCTCAAGCAAACCATGCACATACATTTTTTTCTAAAAGAGTAAAAGGGGTTGGGGAGATGGCTCAGTAGTTAAGATCACTGGCTGCTCTTGCAGAGGACCCAGGTTTGGGTTCCAGCACCCACAGGCCAGTTAACAACCATCCTTAACTCCAGTTTGAGGGGGATCTGATGCCATTTCCTCTGGCCTCTGAGGGAACTTCACTGACATGAACATACCCACACACAGATGCACACACACATACACATAATTTTAAAAAAACCTTTGGGGCTAGAGAGATGGCTCAGTGGTTTAAGAGCACTGGCTGCTCCTGCAGAGAACCTGAGTTCGGTTTTCAGCACTCACATGGCAGCTAACAACCATTGAAACTCCAGTTCTGGGGGATTCATTGCCCTCTTCTGGCCTCCATGGGCATTGCACAACATGGGAACTTAACGTACGTGTAGGCAAAACACTAATACACATAAAAATTTAAAACTTAAAAATTGGATTAACAATGGGTTTAGAATATTACCCGTCCATGGGTATCAGATTTAAAAGAAACCCTGTTATGGTGACACAGTAAGGAAAGTGTGGAGGCACTTGTCTTCCCCGAAGAGCCCTGAGCTGCCAGCTCCACTCCTCCTCTCACTCCTGTCTCCAGATTTGCTTTCCCTGCACCCCATCTTGCTCCATCAGGCTTCCCATTGGTAGGTAGGCACAAGACCGAGCCAAGTGCCCACTCCAGCAGCCCTGCAGCCCTTCCTCACTCTGACCCCTGCCCTCCCCAGCAGAGTCCCTCAGGCCCCACCCTTGTGTTCCTGCATTTTCTGGGTCTTGGCCTCCCATGTTCCACTGAGGACGCTCACTTTGGTTTCCAACTTCCCACCCGCTGTCTCCCACCCTCACTGCCCCAGCTGCTGGGCAGGACTCCTGCTCACCAGGGCAGGTTTGTGAAAGCATATGTCTATAGAATCACAAGGCAGGCCGGGGCCAGGCTCCGAGGAATTGCTGGTACCTCACCAGGAGCTGGGAACATGGGAAGAGATGGCGCAGGGCTTGGATGTGAGTAGGGGTGGCTGAGGGTCCAGTGTCCTGTAGGGAATGAGGGGAATGAAGCCCAGCTTGGAGCCCCCGAGGGTGGAACGTTCCAGAAGGAACATCCCATCCTGCCCTACAGCCATACTCCACTTACCTCTCTTTCCTGCCGCCCCCCCCATTGGGAGGGTGACAGAGGAACATGGATTCCCTCGTGCGATCAGGGGTGAGGTCAGGTGAGGGCTTAAGGGGCCCTGCTGGGACAGCCATTGGCTCTGGGTGACGCACCCCCAGTGAGTGTAGGGTGCAGGAGGGACTGCTCAGTGCGGCTGGAGCACACACCTGTTCTTCACTCCAGAAAGCCTTTCCCCTAAATGAGAAGCCATTAAATGAAATCTTTTCATTTATTTTAATAAAAAATTACAGAGAATTCAATCCCAGGCCAAGACAGGCAATTTCTCAGGCATAGAAAGAACACAGCCAATGAACAAGGAAAAGATGTTTATGTAAGTCATCAATAGCAGCCTGAAGTTAAGGCCCTGGCCTTGGAACTGACAGGGAAAGAGGAGGCTGCTCTTCCCACGGGAGGGCTGGAGCTGCCCAGGCTCTGGGGACTCGCCGGTGCTTTGCTCTGAAAAAGAGAGTTATAGCAGACAGCGATGCCTTTGGGAGAAAAATGAAGGGGAAGAGGAAAGGAGAGAAGGGGAGGAGAAGAGAGGGGAGGGGAGGGGAGGAGAGGAGGGTGAGGGGAGAGGAGAGGAGAGAAGGGTGAGGGGAAGGGAAGAAGAAAAGGAGAGAAGGAAGAGGAAGAGGGAAGGGGAGGGGAGGGGAGGGGAGGGGAGGGGCGGGTAGGGGTAGTGAAGGCAGGGGGAGGAGGGGATGGGGGGGGAGGGGAGGGGAAGGGGAGAGAGAGGAGGAGGAGACGGGAGAGAGAGAGGAAGAGGAGGAGGGGAGAGAGGAGGAGAGAGAGAAAGGAAGAGGGCAAGAGAGAGAGAGAGAAGGAAGGGATGGATGAAGGGAGGGACGGAGAGTGAGCGGTTACAGACCCATGACCTACCTATGCAGGCCACAGCCCCAAAGATGCCTCTGTCAGCACCTTCTGTGCAGTGTTGTACAAGGCTGAGCAATTTGGTCTGCTCAAGCCCAGCACAAATTCAGATGTGTCTACAAGATGGACAGTCACCACTCAGCAGGCATATCCTCCTCTGCAGTCTGCATGCTAAACCCACTTTAATTTGTGGGTTTATAACAAAAAGGCAGGAGAAGGGAGTTGTCTGAAGTGGGGTGCGGCCTCTCAGGATGTGGAGGGAGGTGGGTGCGGCTCAGCTGGCAGTGTCTCATGTGCATGAGGCCCTGGGATCCATCCACAGCAGCCCATAAAACAGTACTGTGACACACGCCTATAATCCCAGCACCCAGGAGGTGGAGTCAGGATCAGAAGTTCAAGGTCATGCTTAGCGGTGTAGAAAGTCCAAGGTTAGGCTAGGATACGAGACTCTCAGAATAGAAAATAAAATAAACTACCTCACAGGGTGAGACGTGCAGAAGCACTTGAAGAGGGGTCTCTATTTTCTGAACAATTACTTGATACCTAGCTTGTCCCTAGGACCCGTTGTCTCCAATGTCCACAGGACTAGAAGCTTAGGGGATAAACGGATCCTGGGGGTCTCACAGGGCGCTGTCCCTGCAGCCTCGGAGCCTGGTTCCCCCACAGCCTCTCCTGGAGGTCACACTCCCTTTCCTTTTTTTTAGGTCTTTTTGAGACAGGGTCTCCCTTTAGTCCCAGCTGGCCTGGAGCTTGCTCTGTTGTAGACCAGGCTAGCCTTGAACTCACAGAAATCTGCCTGCCTCTGACTCCCAAGTGCTGGGATTAAAGGCGTGTGCCACCACGCCCACCTCCCTTTCCTTTTTCACACACCAGGTTCCCAGGGAGACACTGTGAACATGGCTAGAGTTGGAATAGAAAAGATTCAGCAACAGGGCTCAAGAGATGGCTCAGTGGTTAAGAGCACTGGCTGCTCTTGCAGAGGACCTGGGTTTGGTTCCCAGCTACCAGTGGTTCATAGCTACCTGTAAAATAATTCCCACTCTCGGGAACCCAATGTCCCTCTTTCAGCCTACACGGGCACCTCCCCACCATAGCATACACGTTCTCCTTCTCCCTCTTTCTCCTGTCTCTTTCACACACACATAAATATGAATCTTTAGGCTGGATTTGGTGGCATACGCCTTTAATCCCAGCACTTGGGAGGCAGAGGCAGGTGGATCTCTGTGAGTTCAAAGCCAGCCTGGTCTACATAGTGAATTCCAGGCCAACTGGGGCTACAGGGAGACCCTGTCTCAAAAAGACCAAAACAAACAAAAAATATCTTGAGTTTTGTAGGAGGGCAAACCCAAATCCCCTCACTTTCTGTCTTGGGTGAAGCCTAAACAAGTGCCCAGTGTCCACCACCCCTGTGCTTGATGGCCCCACACTGGAGGGCCAGCTCTCTTCCACCCCATGCTGTTTGAACAGCATTGGTCTCTCTCAGCCTCAAGGGCAGATGTAGAAGCCTGCAGGAAGGCCTGGAGTTCCTTAGCTAGATTGGCAGGGATCCCGCAGGATCCTTGGGGATCTGGTTCCTCAAAGGAGACATTATTGTTGAGAGCTCTGGAGATGCAGTTGGACCCTGTGTAATGGCAAATTGGTTTGAGGGCTATTTTCAAAATCCAAGCAAGCTGCGTCATCCCACCCATCCCACTAATTTTCCTGTACCATAAAGAGAACGTTCCATCAAGCCGTCGTCCACTGGCCCCGCAGGATCCTCTGGGGGTGTCGAGTCCTCAGCTGCATCCCAGTCTCTGTCAAAGGTCCATCTGCCCCAGGGCCTGGGCCACCTGTGACTTCCTTCTTATCCGACCTTCCTCAACTTGACTGGATTTAGAATCACCATGGAAACATACCTTTGCATGTGCCTGTGAGGGTGTTTCTTAACTGAGGAGGGAAGACCCATCCTAAAATGTGGATGACAGCATTCCATGAGCTGGGATCCCAGACTGAAGAGGGGTGAGCTGGGTAGCATCATCTCTCTCGCTCCCGACTATGGATGCCATGTGACCACTTCAGGCTCCCACCACAGTGGACTGTGTCCCTCAAACAGAGCCAAAGCAAGCGCTTCCTCCCAAAAGTTGCTTTGGTCAGGCATTTTGTCAGTAAAAGTAACTAAAGATTACTCTTAGTGTTTTCTTAACAGACAATCCTTAATTTCCCATGGTTTAGCTTATGATCTTTTGCCTTTCTGCTGCTATGAAAGCCATATGGGTTTAATACAAATGGTACTTTGAGTTTTGAATATTGACCTTTTCCGAGGCTGGTGGTGGGCAGTAAGGCCATTTCCCGTAACGCTGGACAGTGGCAGCAAGCTGTAGCTCTCTGCCAGCTACATGATCAGGAGGGAGAAATGAGGTCCCTAGCATAGTGCTCATCTAGAACGTTCCTAGTTAGGGGTATTTGGTGAACTTACATGTTCAACTTCTGATGGGCTTACCAGAAAGGCCCACATTGTTCGTTGAGGAGCCTCTGCATTACATGAACCTTCGCTGAGTTAGAGCCAAGGGGGACAGGAAGATGGCCCAGGGCTGGGGGAGAAACCAGCAGGCCAGGAGCCCACCTTGCTTTCTCTCCAGGAAACCATGTGTGAGTGAAATTGCTTCCAGCATTTCCTGTTTTTCAGACAAAGCAGGCCAGTGCTGAGTACCTTGGCTAAATCCCTCTATCACAGAGATTGTGGGGAACAGCCACTGCTGGTAGGGCCACCCCAGGGAGGGGCAGTATGCCTTGCCACCAGCTTGCTGTTCCACATTGGCCCATCCACAGGAAAGAGTTGGGACAGAGTCAGAATTGCCCTGTGGTCAGGAAGCCTGTGGGTTTTCTGTCCCCAACAGGGACTTTTGTTTTCCCCCCAACCTGGGACTTTTGAGAGTAACCATTGGAGGGGGTTGAGGTACACTGACCTACTGCAAGGGGGGGGCAATCTGAGCAACACAGGTGCCACGTGGCTCTCCAATGCACAGCAGCAGCAGTCCTGCCCCTTAGAGGGACAGAGATGGTGCAGGTGATCATTCAGCTGCCCACTTCCCCTGTGTGCAAGAACCCAGGTGAAGGGCCACATGTGCGTTTGGGCATGCTTCAGGGCCAGACCTCACGCCCTGGGTATCATTGTATAGTCCTAACTAGTTCAAAGGCACTGGTCTGGCTTGCCTTTGAGAAACTCTGGGGCAGCTTGTGTTGGGGTGGGAGTGCCCAGGTGACAGGTGGACAGGTGAGCCAGTAGGTACCAGGTCAGAGTTGCTGAGCTATTGCTTCAAGCAGAGCCACACCCCCAAGAACCACACCAGCCTTCAGTGCCACATGGCAGCTGTGTCCTCCCCAGGGCCCTGGGGCTCGGGGGCTTCCCCAAGGCCTTGCTGAAGCTGTTTCAAAGCCCCTTGATGTTTCCCAGCCCCTTCTTTCTCTCCTTCCGTTCCTCCTCCTCTGCCTTTTGCCATGGTCAGGCTTGGTAGGGCCCCACCTATTTTCTTTTAAAAATGTTTTCTAACCCACATGCTCTCCGGCAGACTCTCTACTTCAGTAGGGTCAGCCGTTCATGGATGTATGTGGTAATTTTCTCTTTGCCTCATCTAATTTTTAAAGGCCAAGACAAGCTGTGTGCTCTTGCCCTGCTGCTGGGCTCCTCCGAGGAAGGAGGGGACCACCCCTCTAGGTTGGTGCAGGCTGGCAGAGGCATCAGCATCCCTGGCCCTGGCCCTGGCCCTGGCCCTGGCCCTGGCTCTGGCTGTTTTTTACTTCATTTCTATAGCTGTGCCAAAGATTCTTTCTGGTCCCTTTTTGCCAATTAGTGTGGACACTCAGCTGATCCTGGTTTGATTTAGTGACTTCTGCAAAATGTCAGAACTTTTGCCACCTGCCTGACATAACTCTCTGGACACAAAATTTCTGGTCACTACACTTCTATAGACAAACAGCCAAGTTCACAGTCCTCTTCCCACTGGGACCCAGGCAGCCTCACCTGGCTCACCTGTCCACCTGCCACCTGCCACCTGCCACCTGGGTACTCCCATCCCAGCATGGGTGGCCCCAGAGTTTCTCAAAGGCAAGCCAGGCCTGTGCTATTCTGCATGCTCCTCCCTACAGGTACTATCAGTAAGTCCCTGCAATTCTTTCCAAGTATAACTCTTCTATCACCCCCACCACCCTGAATCAGGACTTTATCTGGACTACATGGAACTGGATCCATATCCTGAATATTCTGGAAGAAACCGTGAGAGGCTAAAGAATCACAAGGGAACTCAATGGTGGAGCACTGAGGAACCTGGGGACTCAGGATCCTCTGGGACCTCACAGTCCTCCAGACACAACTGTTGCAATAGGGTATTATTACCATTCCTTGCCCAATCCCCTGCCTTCCACAGAAGAGACCTAGCGAGGGTGCAAATCCAACTAACACTATAATTCAGTAACTTCCAAACCAATATCTTAGTTCAGTCTTGAGCAATTTCAAATCCATGGCTATAAAAAGATTTGCTCAGCATGGCTGGGTAATGTCCCTGAATTTCATTCTGTGCCTTGAGGTGAACATTTTGATTTGAGCCTGTCATTTTCTTGCTTTAAATTATGCAGTGTTAGGAACAACAGTTGGGCCAACTGTCCCAGAGTTCCTCATCCTTTATAAATTGGTCCATGGCAGGTGCTACTTTCTCTTTGGGCTGGCACCTGGCCCAGATGACAGGAGATATAACACAATTAGCTCACAAGTCTGCCATTAACAACTACGTTCCCATCTAGTCATATGAACCTGAGTCCATAATTCCTATCCCCTGGATTTAAGAAAAGCAATCCCAAGTATCTCCTGTCTCCCTAAGGACTTTGCATAAATCCCACTCCTGGTACCAACTTTTGAATCAGGATTATTTGGTTGCAAGCACCAAAAATTGGTTCTTAGCCAGTTAACCAGGGACAGAGGATTTGCTCAGAGCTAGAGGAGCCCGTCACAGCAATCAGGGAAGAGCCAGACCATGTGACAGGATGAACAGAAGTCAGAGCCGCTCTGGGGGCAAGGAAGAGCTAGACCATGTGACAGGATGGACAGAAGTCAGAGCTGCTCCAGGGACAAGGAAGAGTGAGACCATGTGACAGGATGGACAGTAGTCAGAGCTGCTCTGGGGGCAAGGAAGAGCGAGACCATGTGACAGGATGGACAGAAGTCAGAGCCACTCTGGGGACAAGCCAGTCACAGCAATCAGGGAAGAGCGAGACCATGTGACAGGATGGACAGAAGTCAGAGCCACTCTGGGGACAAGCCAGTCACAGCAATCAGGGAAGAGCGAGACCATGTGACAGAATGGACAGAAGTCAGAGCCACTCTGGGGGCAGGAACATCATTAGTCTCTTTCTAGGACATGTCCACGGTGTTCACCATCTTCCATCTTACAGTGTGTTTCCACTAGCAATCCAGATACTTGGGAGACAGTCTCAATGGGGCACACTGGGTCCTAACCCCATGGGAAGGGACATAGTAATGTTTCTGCAATTGACTACCCCACACAGGAGGCTTTGGTCCTCGGAGGAAAAAGTGCTAAGCAGGCAAGAGTCACGCACTAGCTCCAAGGACCGTTGGCTCCCTTTCTGTTGAGATCCTTCCACTCTGCCCCTTCCTGGAGGACTCTGCCCTCCTCCTATGGGTCTGGGCATGACCGCCCTCTCCTTGGGGCAGGTTCCGTGAGTTTCTGAGCCTGGGATAAGTGCTGTCCGGATGGCGCCACAGCACTTGTTAGCCCTGTAAAATTGTCTGCTCCCTGTTTCTCTTTGTCATTGGGTTGCGAGCTCAGTGATAGCAGGGGTTTGGTTTCCTTGTTCTCAGTTGTAACCCCAAATGACACACTTGGTGGCACGCAGGCATCCTCAAATAGCTACTGGTTAGATGATAGAGACCCTGTCGCCCTTTCACAGCGAAGAGTGGCAGTGTCTTATTCGAAGGTCAATGGCCGGTAAGAAATAGCTACCCTAGAGGGTAGGGTCAGTGGCCACACAATCAGAGGGCAGGTGAGGAGCTGAGCAGGAGGTGGAGGGCACTTTGGGTTGCCATGGATGCTGGCTCCATCCCCACCCTCCCTGGGGCCAGCCTCTTACACTGCAGCTCTCCACCTCTCTGCAGATGACCTCTCCCATTAACCATCAGCTGTGGACTACCTTGGAAATATGCCTTGGGCAAGGCAGCTGTTCTCAGAGACAGTCCCCCAAAGGGCTGACAGTGGGGACCTCTTGTGCCATGGCACTTTTCAGAGTCTTGGGGACATGCCCTTCATTCCTCGCAGGTATCTGGGCAGCTGGGCCCAATGTCCTCCACTTGAGATCAAGCCCAAGGCTTCGTTCTCATTCTGGGGGAGAATCTGTTTGGTCTGATGCTTGGTCAGGGTCCACCCACAAGCCAGGGCCATTCTCAGGCAGCTGCCACATTATTGGGGACAAACAGCCTTTCATCCAGGTATGGAACAAAGACCAAAAAGAGTGCATCACTCCCAGTGCTGGGGAGACTGGGAGGCAGTGGGACTCTGGCGTGCTGCTGTGAAGAGTGCAGAGCAGGACAATCTCTTTGGAAGACAGTTTGGCAGCTAAATATAATCTCATAGGATCCAGCAATCACACTGCTTGGTATTTACCCAAAGGAGCTGAGACAGGTCCCCACAGAAGCAGCTGAGACGGTCCCAACAGAAGGACTTGCATACTCCTGTGCAGCAGCGTTGTTCATAATTGCCAGAATCTGGAAGCCAGATTGTCCTTCAAGGGTAAAGAAGCTGTAGTGTATCCAAACGATGGACTAAATACATCCAGACGATGTAACCAGACAATGGACTAAAAAAAAAAAAGTGAGCTATGGGGCCTGAGGGATGGCTCTGTAATTAAGAACACATATTGCTCTCGCAGAGGACCTGAGTTCGATTTCCCAGCACCCACACCAGGCTGCTTGCCTGTAACTCTAGCTTCAGGACCCTCCAATGTTTCTGGGCTCTGCTGGCCCCTGCACACATACATACCCACGCACATACACATGATAATAAAAATCTTTTTAAAAACTGAGCTAGTCAGGTGTGGTGATGCACACCTTTAATCCCAGCACTCTGGAGGCAGAGGCAGGTGGATCTCTACAAGTTCCAGGTCAGCCTGCTCTACAAAATGAGTTCCAAGCCAGCTGGGGCTACATAGTGATTGTCTTGTCTAAACCAACAAACAAAACCTATGAGCTATTATGGCTTGCATGTGAAATGTTCCCCGTGGCCTCATACATTTGAACACTAGTCCAAACTAGTGGAGCCATTTAGGGAGGTTGTGGAACCTGGAAGAAGTAGGCCACAGTGGGTGGAGTGGGGTGGGGGTGGGGGGGGATCTTGAAGGTCATAGCCCAGTTCCACTTCCTGTCCTCTGGTTTCTGATCCGCCCCCATATGTGATCAGGTTCCTGCTGCCATGCCTACTGTGATAGACTGTATCCCTCAGGCTGAGAAAAACCTTTCCTGCCCTACGCAGCTCCTTTTAGGTATTTTTATTACAGCAACAAGTAACGAATGCAGACATGAGAAAAGACGCAGACCACCAAGAGACCCAGGCCTAAAGGGAGTATTCTAGAAAACTCTAAATAGCAGAAAGATCAGGGATCTCCAGGAGTGGGGTTGAAGGAGGGATGAGCAGGAAGGGTATGGGGGTGCTGGGGCAGTGACATAACACATCATTGCCCATTTGTCCCCAGTCCCTAGAACGGACTGCTCCAGAGCCAAGTTTAGAGCAAACATCCATGTCCATGCAGTCTCAACTGAGACAGGTGTCCCTACCATTGGAGAGGGCTTTGTGGGAGGGGACAGGAGGACTGTGGGGAATCTACCATAACTGCATTTTTCTTTTATTTTTATGTGTATGAGTATATTGCCTGCATTTATGTGAGTGCATCCTTGTCGTGCAATGCCTGGAGAGGTCAGAAGAGGGCGTCAGATTCCCCTGGAACTGGAGTTAAGGATGGTTGTTAGCTGCCATGTGGGTGCTGGAATTGAATCCAGGTCCTCTGCAAGAGCAGACAGTGCTCAACCACTGAGCCATCTCTCCAGCCCCATAACTGCATTTTTTATGTGAAACTAAACCTTTGGTGTGCGTGGCGTATGCGTTGTATACAGGTTTATGTGCACACAGAGACCACAGGTTCATGTGTCTTCCTGAACCTAAACCTTTGGTGTGCATGGCATATGCATTGTGTACAGGTTTATGTGCACACAGAGGCCACAGGTTCATGTGTCTTCCTAAACCTAAACCTTTGGTGTGTGTGGCGTATGCATTGTGTACAGGTTTATGTGCATACAGAGGCCACAGGCTCATGTGTCTTCCTGAACGTAAACCTTTGGTGTGTATGGCGTATGTGTTGTGTACAGGTTTATGTGCACACAGAGGCCACAGGTTCATGTGTCTTCCTGAACCTAAACCTTTGGTGTGCGTGGCGTATGCATTGTGTACAGGTTTATGTGCACACAGAGGCCACGGTTCATGTGTCTTCCTCATTTGCCCACCAGCTTGTATGTGGAGTGTTTCTGTATGTGTGCATGTTGTGTGCGTGCACATGTGTTTGCGTGCATGTGGAAGCCAGAGGATGCTGGCTCCCCATCTCCTCAGATCCACTCCCACCTCCTTACTCTCCCTAACACCTCCTTATTTTTTGGCGACAGGGTCTCTCACTGAACCAGAAGCTCACCAGTTTTGGCTAGACTGGCTGACAATTGAGCTCCATGGACCCACCTGTCTCTGTTGCAGCCCCCCCCCATTTCTACCTGCCATTCCAGTGCTGGGGTTGCAGGCACATACATACTACCACGTGCATCTTTTTCATGTGAGTGCTAAGGATCTGAACACAGGTCCTCATTGTGTGCCAAGCACTTCACTAACTAAGGAAGCTCCCAGCCCCTAAAACTACTTTAAAAATTAAGGTATTTTGGGGGGGGGCTGGAGAGATAGCCTAGTGGTTAAGAGCACCGACTGCTCTTGCAGAGGACCCAGGTTCGATCCCCAGCACCCACATGGCGGCTAAGAACCGTCTGTAACTCCAGTTCCAGGAGAACTCCAGTTCCAGGGGAATCCGAGACCCTCTTCTGACCTCCGTGGCATTGCACGACACGGTGCACAGACCTACATACAGACAGTACATTCATACACATACAAAAATAAATTTAAAAAAATTAAGGTATTTTTTTCATTTTGCTTTTGAGACAGGGTCTCCCTGTAGTCTCAGCTGGTCTGGAACTCACTATGTAGATCAGGCTGGCCTTCATCTCTGCCTCCCTAGTGCAGGGATTACAGAAACACACTACCTGTGGTGGTTTGAATGAGTGTCCCCCATAGGGTCTAGGTATTCAGACGTTTGTCTCCAGTTGGTGGCGCTGTTTTTGGAGATCTTGGGGTGTGTGGCCGTGCTGGAGGAAGTGTGTCACTGGGGGGGCAGGCTTAGTGAGTTTTAACAAGCCACGTGGTCTACAGTTGCCCTCTCTGCTTCCTGTGCTCTTTGTGAGATGTGACCCTCGGTTTGCTGCTCCAGATCCAGCCGCCATGCCTCCCGCCACAATGGACTCTAATTCCCTGGAACCGCCAATCGTAAGCTCAAATAAACTCTTCCTTTTATAAGTTCCTTGGTCATGGTGCTTTATCACAGCAACAGAAAAGTGACTTATACACTACCGCACTCGGTTTAAAAGTTAAAAAAAAAGGGAGGGGGGAATATTCTAAAAAATTGACAGGTAGAACTGGATCGGAGACTCCAGAATCAAACTGCTTGTGTATGAATCTTATCAACTAGGAATGCATTACATGGGGAGTAGCGGGAATTACCAATACGGGGTTAACAACGAGCTTCTTGGCCAGCCCGTATTAAGTCCACTACACAGCATTCCTGAGCTGGTAATAGCTCAACAAGTAGCTTAGTTGGTGCCTATGAGGCCATATGGGGAGGAGGTGAGTACACATGAGATTTTTGCTCTCCTGTTTTCCTGGTCCATCATATCCTTGATAGCCTCATGGTCACAAAGTGGTAGCTATGACTCCGGTTATCACATTTTTGTTCTTGTTAAATAAGGGAAAACAGGAGTATGGAAGAGAAAGTAAAGGCTGCTTTGCCTTTCCATTTGGAATGACGTATGCCAGGACTTCACCCTGTTACCCACTGGCCAGAACTGTCACAGAACTGCAGCAGCAAGGGGGGCTGGGAAGCCAAGCATTGCAGGTTTCTGGCCAGAGAGAAAAGGAGGATGTGTGTGACACATCCTCCACTTTGGTTCCTCCATTGGTTCCTCCACTGTGGGTATCAGCCTCTCACTGTCTCGGTCACTTGGGACAAGTGTCAACCTCTTCAGCCTCAGGGTCTATGGGGAGATACAGATCTATACCAGCAAGGCCAGGCCTGTGGCACAGGATGTTCTCAATAATAGTCACTGTTCTGTCAGTGATGCTGATGGTGGTATCACAGGCAGTGGAAGGGGTGGGTGGACTTAGATTCAATCTGAAAAGTTTAGGTCAGGTTGCTCATCGTTCAGGGATCAGGGAGCTGTGGGTGTGGGTGTGATCTTGTCTTCTGGGTCTGTTGAAAGGGGCTGCTGTGCTTTCTCTGGCTGGGAGGACTCATTGCAGTGAGTGGAATCTGGCCCTGCCTCATTTCTTCACTGTGGGAATCAGAACGAATTGATTGTGAGCCACTTTAATAAATTAATTCAATTTCGTGAACAGAAAAAGCAAAAAAATAAAATAGAAATAAAGGGAGGGATATATATTATTTACAGCCACAGCACTGGCAGCTAAGCTCAGCTTCATAACTGTCCCTGTGGCTTAAATAATTCAGTGAAGGTGACTAAATTATGTCCCCTCTCCAAGGTGACTACGGTCAGTATCAGGCCACTCTGCCTCGCATGTAGGCTGGCCTCGGAGGCCTGGTGGTGGGTGTGAGCTGGAGCCTGGGTAGGCTCAAAGCAAGCATGGCCCCCTCCATGCTCTGCTTGCGCACACATGTCTCTGCAGAAACCCTGCATAGCTTTGACTATGCGGACACGTCCTACACACCTGCTCATGCAGCCCTGTACACCCACATACAGGCAAGAAGAGACCCCTCTCCTAGCACATCTGCAGCCCACCTCCAGCTCATACCCACAATGGCTTGAGAAGTTGTCTGGAAGTCCTCAACACATCCAGCCTCACTTTTCCCAGGAGTAATGTGGACATCAGTGTAGACCTGCCAGGGGCCCAGGGCGACAGTGGAGAGCTCTTCTACCTTCCCACACTGCTCTCCAACTTGCCCCATTGCTCCTGAATGAATAGCCTGGCTGTGGGCCCTTCCAGTTCCACCAGGCCACTGTCTCAGGCACCTGAGCCACTAGGCCAGGCCCTGCCCAGCTCTGCAGCCCCCTGCCTACCTCCGTGTCCTTGGGATTCACCCTACCTTCTCCATGCCTGGGTTTCTTCCACTATAAACCAGCTCATAGCAGTTGACCTTTGGCTTCTGAGACTTCAGGGACATATGGAACACCACCTAGCTCACAGGGAATAGCAACCATCACCTGGGTGCTCTTGGTGGTAGGAGCAGGGACAGGTGAGGCGAGGATTCTTGGGGAAGGTTGGGGGCGCAGGGATGCACGTGAAAAGCACCTGGGGACTTTCATAATCACCAATTTCCCTTGTCAAAGCCCTCTCCGAGCCACTCAAATCAGGGAGTTGCAGGTGGGCAGATATCAAGAAGGCTGATGTTCTCCAGGCGATCTACCATGCAGCCAAGGCTGAGCAACACCGGCTGGACAATTACAGAATGGACAAAATCCCTGAAGGACACTGTTGGCAGTCCCAGAAGCAGGTTTCCTTGAAGAGGCAGAAGGTGCATAAGGTCAAGCCGGCTGGGAGTGGCTGGGCAGGGTGGGGACACTTGACTCCCTGCAGGCCACAGGCTCTGTCACCCAGTGGTGCTGTCTCCTCCCAGCTGCTTCTGCTCCAGGCAGAGCCTGCACCCATCTCTGGGGGCCGCGGTGCTCCAGCTGGTGCCGCCTCGTTAATAAAGGCAGATTGCTGCTCAGCTCATCCCCAGCACTCCTGACGGGGCCATTAATATTCCAGGGAAGATTAAGTCCCCCTCTGCTCCTGCCCTGTAGCCACTGGGCCCTGCCCGACAGATGTGGGACCTGATCAGAGATGCTGGGATGGGGCACCACTGCTCAGGGACCTGGGGTGTTAGAGGCCTCCTATGCTATACCTAAGACAATAGGGAGGGGGTGGGAGGAGAGAGAGTGAACAGGAAGAGAAGAGGGAGGATTAGAGAGAGAGAGAGAGAGAGAGAGAGAGAGAGAGAGAGAGAGAGAGAGAGACTGGCTTTTTCTGGCCTGCTCTGGGATGAATCTGATCCTGAGCCTCTGGGATGAATCCTAAGGGGTCTGATTCTATTGTGTAAAGAATGCCAAGTGGCCTCCCTACTGAAACGTGGCGGGAGTAGACCCAGGAGTCCTGACAAGCAGCCGAGTTACTCCAGGGCCCTGGTAGGAAGGAAGGTAGTGTCTACCCTGCACAGGGCTTCCTGGCACACAAGATTGAGAGTGGTCCCCAAGAGTCTCTACACGGGTGCGCTGCCAGCAGGGGCACTGGATTGACTGGGCCTGCCTCCTCCCCAGGACTGCTTTCCCCCTGCCTGAGTGGCCAGGCAGGTGAAGGAAGAACAGCTCTGGCAGCAGAGGCCAAGATGGAACCACAAAGACTGATTTAAAGCCATTGCCAAACCTGGGGTCCTGCTGAGTTTCTACCCTCTCAAACTTCCTCCCTGTGCAACATACAAGCCCCAACCCCACACGTGTCACACAGTACACACAGCACACCCCAGGTGCCTTCAAAGGGCCTCCAGAACCCACATGCTGCCAGTGTGTGATTAGAACTTCAGCTCTGTGGTTGGATCCCCTGGCTTAGGCTTAGAACCTCTGTATTTGGATCAAGTAACCAGGGACTGGCAGGGGCTGGTAGGGGGAGTCCCTTGGGAGTAGCTCTAGGGGACCTAGAAAGAGTCAAAGACTCTTAGCTGGGACTTCCTGCCCTGTTCTATCTGGGGAGGGAGAGGGTGGGAAGTGAACATTTGATACCAGTCAGTAGCGATGGGTGTGTGAGGAAAGTCCAAAAACATTGGAGTTTGGGATGGCTGAAGTACAGGTGCTGATGTGGGAGATACCAGAGAGGGTGTGGGGACCTGCATTCGTCCCCCCAAGCTGGGCCCCCATTATAGCCAGCCACGGTGGGACAAATATTTCTAGACTGTTTGTGCCCAGGGCCTGTGACTGTGGTCCTGCCCGGCTCCAGAGTCCTGCAGCAGCTTCTGCTGTCTGTACAGCATGAGGTGGCCTCTGAACCAGGGTTAGGGGGCAACCTGCTCCCTTCCTCCCCATTAGTACCAGTCCTCAGAACCTTTTTTTTTTTTTTTTTTTTGTCTTTTCAAGACAGGGTCTCCCTGTAGCCCCAGCTGACCTGGAACTCACTCTGTAGACCAGGCTGGCCTTGAACTCACAAAGATCCGCCTGCCTCCGCCTCCCGAGTGCTAGGATTAAAGGCGTGCGCCACCACGCCCTGCCCTCAGAACCTTCTGTAACAGGGATGTTGGTCCCCAGTTCACAGTTGAGCTCAGAGAGGTTAAGGAAACTTGCCCAGAAACCCAGAAGCTAAGTTGGAATTCAGCGTCACTCCAAGCCAGTGAAGCCAGTGCTACTTCCTCCAGCCTCTCCTCCAGATGTGCCCAGGAAAGGCCGGCCTCCATTCACTTCCCACAAAGTTCTCACCCTTGCACCCAGCCTGGTGCAAATCCGGTCTTTTCCACTGGCCACCTTCTCTTCAACAAGTTCATTTTCATATTCTTGCGGGAGCCTCAACATAGGGGATATCTTCCAGGTCTATAGCTTCCAGCAAGCTGCCCAAGATGGCTTGCCCGGCCTCAGGCGTTTGCTGGCTCCCACTGGCTGTCTCTCCCCATTCCCTGCATGGCTGGCTCCTTCCCATCTGCGAGGTTTCAGCTTAAATGTCACTTCCCTCCAGAGTATAAAATGATGGGGGCTTTGCAAAACTGTGTGGCTGCGTTTTGGGTTTTGGTTTCATGTAGCCCAGGCTGGTCTTGAATCCCTGATCTGATCTTTCTGCCTCTATCTCCTTAGTACCAGGATTAAAGGTATGAGTCTAGCATAATAAGCCATTTTACATTGTGTTTATGTATGTGTGTTGATGTGTTGGGGAGAGGAGAGCTTTGAGGTAGAGTCTCATGTACCCCACAGTGGCCTTGAATTTGCTGTGTACTTGAGGATGACTTTGAATCCCCCATCCTTCTGCTTCTACCTCCCAAGTGCTGAAATCACAGTGTGAGCTACTATGCTGGTCCATACGGTCAGTTTTTAAATAGTTAAATACTATCTGAAGGCACCTGAGAGACATGAGAACACGTGTCCATATCCTGCACGCCCATTGATCATGAAGGCCATGTTCTATTCATTTATAATGCTTACAGCTCTTGTGGGTATCCACCCAGGAGGAGGATTTCAAGGCCTGTGGCCACTCTGTGGGTACCTGAAGAGCTTCTAGATCTGTCCAAGAGGGAATGCTATTTGGAAATTCCCACCCATGCAGAGAGGGGTTTGGATCCTTTTATGTCCTCACTAACCCTTCTAGATCTTTCCAAATTGGGAAGTGTCTTCTTGAGGTTTTCATTCACACTTGCCTGGTGGCTCATGATGTCTCGCACCTTTCATGTTCATATCAGCTGGCCATTTGGACATTGTCATTCTTGGAGAAACTGCTACTTAGATCTTTTGTATTTAAAAAAAATCTTATGACTTGTGAGAGTCCTTTAGCAGCTATGAAGTCCGTTATCTGATGTGTAATTTGCAGCTATTGTCATCTGCTCTGCACATGTCTCTTCACGTTCTTGATCGTCTTCTTTGAAGCACATACCCTTTAATTTCCAGAGTTTGACTTATTCTTTTTGTCCTTCATTGCTCAAGCTTTTGGTATCATAGCTGAGACTCCACGGCCAGTTCTGAAGCTGTGTTAGCCAGCTTCCTGTCACTGCAACAAGTATCTCACATAGCCAATTTGTTAAGTTTTAGTCAGGTGTGATGACACAAGGCTGTAATCACTGCACTCAAGAGGCGGAGACTCAAGGCCCACCTGGGCTATATGAGGCCATCTCTGATTGGGTGGGTGCATTGCTTTTAGACCTCTCTTAAGAGACAGGCAGCTGGCAGCTCCTCATGATGGGAGCCTATGGTGGAGGGAAATCACTCCCCTCACAGCCAAGATGTAAGAAAGTAAGAGACTGGGGTCCCACAGTGCCCATGAATCAACCCCCCCAATGGCTCAATGGTCTCTCACTAGACCCCACTTCCTAAATTACCCACTACCTTCCATAAGTGCCAAGCTGGGGACCAAACTTTTAACACAGGAACCTTTGGGGGAATGTTCCAGATCCGAACTATAGCAGAGATCATGAAGATTTATCTTTGTTTTCTTCAGAGTTTATAGTTTTAGCTCTTAAAGCTAGGTCTTTGATCCTTTGTATTGTTGCTGGGGATTGAATTTAGGGCCTTGCTGCTGCTAGGCAAGTACTCTACCACCAAGCTGCATATCTGCCTGACTTAAGAGTTAGCTTTTGCAAGTACTCTACCACTGAGCTGCATATCCACCTGACTTAAGAGTTAGCTTTTGCAAGTACTCTACCACCGAGCTGCATATCCACCTGACTTAAGAGTTAGCTTTTGCAAGTACTCTACCACCGAGCTGCATATCCACCTGACTTAAGATTTAGCTTTTGCAAGTACTCTACCACCGAGCTGCGTATCCGCCCAACTTAAGAGTTAGCTTTTGCAAGTACTCTAGCACCGAGCTGCGAATCTGCCTGACTTAAGAGTTAGCTTTTGCAAGTACTCTAGCACCGAGCTGCATATCACCTGACGTGAGAGTTAGCTTTTGCATATGGAGTGACTGTCAACCAGGTTGTTTTCCACTTCCTAGAAGTGAACAGCCTGACCTGTCCTAGTGCGTGTCACTATCTTTCTGCAGGAACTGCACGTAGGCTTGAGGAAACGGGTGACCAGCATGTCATGGCCAGAGCCTGGACTGCTCACTCAACTGTGTGGCTTGGGACAGTCTTTTTCCCTTCTGTTGACTCAATTTCCTCACCCGTAAGATATAGGGGTTGAATGGGGCAACCCCCAGACCCCTCATAGTCCTGGATCCATGCATGGACTGGCTCTTTTTTTGTACTCCTTTAGAAAGCGGGACATTTCTGATGGTAAATTGTAGAAGTAAGCCCTGCTGCTTAACATACACGGAGCATGCTCAATTTTAACTTCCCCATGGAGCCAACCTGAAATCTGCCTAGCAGCTTGGCAACAGATGATGCAGCCTAAGGCTGAACCTATGGGAGGAAAAGATACACCAACTCCCAGCCAACTGACACACTAACTGCCACCTGCCCAGGGACCATGGGACACAGGGAAGGGGTACAAAAGTCTGCCTGATTCCTGTAATAAATGAGCCTGCTTTTGCCTTTCACCTGGCTCCTGGGGTCTGTGTCATTGACTCTGTGCTTTCCTATCCCCACCCCCAAGGGTTCTGTGTCAGGATGACCTGCTATATCTGGCACCCAGTGTGGTCTCTTTACCCATGCGGGCACGGGCATTGAGCACATGTAGCTCCAGCTATAAGTTCTTGTTTCGGGCCCTCTTAACAGCACTGCATCCAACTTGAATAGGTCACCACTGCTCAGGACTCTTTTTTTTTTTTTTAACTTTTTATTTATTTTCCATGTGTATGAATGTACTGTCTGCATGCAGGTTTGTGCAGCCGTGTCGTGCAATGCCTCAGAGGTCAGAAGAGGGTGTCAGATTCCCCTGGTACTGGAGTTTTCCTGGATTAGAGTTACAGATGGTTCTCAGCAACCATGTGGGTGCTGGGGATCAAACCCGGGTCCTCTGCAAGAGCAGTTGGTGCTCTTAATGGCTAGGCCATCTCTCCAGCCCCCTTAGGACTCTTCTTGTTCACAGCATGGTCAAGTGCCCCCATCGGCAGTTTTTTCAGTAGGTTGGCCCCTATATGTTGTTATATGTTCTTCGTGAGAGGTGAGTGTGTTGACCTTCTTTTGTCTGTTTTGTTTTTATTTTTTTGTTGTTTTGTTTTTCTCTGATGTACGTCTTAATAGGGAGGAACATTCATTTTGGTTTCGGTTTGCCTGGCAACTTCATATAAAGACTGACCATCTAGGAGTCGGAACCCAGATTGGCCCCCAAAAGGTCTCTCTCGACCAGAGACACTGTGTGGGCACACAGCTGTGGCTTAAAAATGCCACTGAAGTCCCCCCACTAAACACAAGATGATCTGATCTCCAGTGTCTGCTTGTTTTACTTTTGCTTCTGTTCGTTTTGTCTCCCCCTAAGACTGTTGTTATGGGGGGATTGTCTTCCCACTATAAGGAAGCTCAAGTAAAGGCGCTAATATCTCTGTTACTAAAGGTATGAAGTTCTAATCGACTGACCTGGAGACATTTTGGAATGAGGCAGAATCTATTGCCCCATGGATCTCTCTTGTGAACATGTGGGAGCCCGATCTCTGGATGCGGGTACTTTATCTGGCCTGCAAGGGAGAGATCGATTAAGGAACTCTCCTGTTTCCTTTATGCCTATTCTCTTGGCAGTAATCACTAGCCTCAAATCCTCCTCACCTGAGGAAGTAATTGCTTCTCACAACAAACGTCGTGAGGAACAAGCTAGTGTTAATCTCATCACCATAATGCCTCCAGTACTTTCTGATATGAATTCCTCTGATGAGGAAGATGAGGCCACAGATAAAGCTGCTTCTACTAAACTGGCTTCATCAACTGGGAAAACTAAGCTTCCTGACAGCTCTTGCCTGCTTCTGGCCAGGGGCCCTCCTCCTCAGTACTCGTGGAGAGAAGTTGAAAATTTGGATGACTGTGCTAATGCCCCATGGCCCTGCCCTTTGCACCAGTTGCTCCTTACTGTAACTTAGGACGTGGCCTTTGTTCCGCCATTGCCTGGTCTTCGGGCAGAGGCATACCCAGTAAACCTAGGTCCAAATGCAGCTGCACAGCCCTGGATTCCTACCCCCCTTGCAGACCTTGGCCTAATCCACAAAGCCTGCAGTGAGTCAGGACTGGACTTGCCTTATTTTGAACATGTCTTAAAGCAATGGTCTGTGCAACTCCAGACTCGATATGACTGGTATAACCTTCTCTAGGCAGTGCTGGAGCCTGCTGTGATCCTCAATTGGTGCTCTGCCTATGATGACCATGCAGAGACACAGGCACGTGAAAATATTCAAAATGGCATCTACACGACTCTAGACACGCTCACGGGCAGGGATAATTACATTGACCCTATCACTTAGTCCGTGGTGGATATTTATGCCTATTTCCACCAAGTTTCTGATCTGGCCTTCAAGGCCCTCAAAGCCTGTGTACCCTGGGACCCCCCGGGATACTTTTGTAACCTAGTCCAATGGTCTGGCAGTCTTTTACGGACTTCCTCACAAGAGTCACTGAGGCAGTTGAAAGGAGAGTGGAAGCTGGCCCTAGGAGAGACATGCTAATTAAGCAATTGGCTTGGGAGAGGCTCAATGCCCCAAAAATGCAGTTGCAGCAGTCTGTAACGATGACCTCCACAAATGGGTCGTAGCTACCAGAGACCTGGATCCCAGGACAGGACCCATTGTGACCCTCACTGCTTCTCTTGATGCCCTAATTAATTTCTAAGAAATGAGGCACAGGTGAGCAGACCCAGCAGGGGGCCCCCACCAGACTGTACTTGCTGGGGACGTGGACACACAGGACATTTCCCCCACGACTGCCCCAATGCCAGACCACAGACCAGGTGCCCTTGCTGCAATAAAGGCTTTCCCTGGAACATGATTGTCATTCCTCAAGCAGGGGCACCCCTCAGCTCCACCAATAAGAGGGGATGACAGTAAGCCAAAGGTGTCTTGGACCCTCCTGGTGTTCCCACACTCACCAATGATGATCATTCATCTGGATGGAGGGGCTAGTGGATATGGGAGCTGATGTTATCGTTACTGAAAATGATGCCTTAAGATTTCCCCATTGGAAATATAAGCCTGGCTCCCTCACCCCCATCACAGGCATGGGAGTCTAGACAGCCACAAAAATGATCCTGCGCCCTGTGCTCTGGAAGGACTTGGATGGTAACCAAAGGATGTTCACTCCCGTTGTGGCTGACATTCCACATACACTGTGGGGCAGGGACATTATGGAAGCCATGGGAGTGGTCATCACTACTGACAACAGAGCCTATGATGATGACAGTATGTCACACGATACATTGGGACTTATGGGGCAAAAAGCTGATGAGCGCCCCCAATTCTAACAGCCACTTCCCACCCCAGGTCAATATCAAATGCAGTGGTTGACCAATACCACTGACCTGGCTGTCTGAGGCCAATGTGTGGGTGGACCAGTGGCCTATAATAGAACCTAAATTGGCTGCACTTAAAGAATTGGTCAGGGAGCAAATTAAATTAGGTCACTTAGAACCCTTGATCAGTAGACATAATCCTCCCATCTTTATCAAGAAAAAAAATCAGGAAAATACAGGCTTCCACAGGACCTGAGAGCAATCAATGACCAAATGGAAAAAATGGGAACTACACAAGTGGGGCTGCCTCACCCCAGTGCCGTTCTGCCCACCTACAAACACTGGGCATCTCTACCAAGGAGTATGTCTCTATCGAGGAGTATGCCTCTCCCACGGGTCAGGTGGAGGGATCCCCTGACTTCCCGGTGGCAGCCACCTGCTCCTCTGCTGACCCAGGGGTGAGGATATGCTTGTGTTTTTCCACAGAATTCCACCACCGCACAATGAGTTCCTGCCGCACAATCAAACCCTGCCACAGAGGACATAAAAGAGGAGGAGTCCCCTTTAGACCCTACACTTGGGTAATGCAGGATTCATGGCAGAGGAACTGGCTGGCCATAGACAAAAATTGGCACAACATATTAAAGGGACTTGGTCAAAAAACTTTCTCAACCATTCCATCTTACTCAGGGAGCAAATTGCAGACCTTAATTCCACAAGGGCAGTAGCCCTGGACTTAAATAGCTCCTTTATATGGCAAATTTGGAACAACATTAAAAACCTCTTTGACCCCCTCCTCACCCTCCTGGATAGCATCTTACGTCATACTAGTAGGTATTATAATTGCACTAATGATTGTTTGAGTGTCCCTACAGTAGATGTCCAGACAGTGCTCCATCAAGACCACGCTCCAGGTGCTTATGGCTCTTGAGCACTCTGATCACTGCTCACTGATCACTGAATGAGGCAGATAGGGCTCGGCTCACAGAAATACATGTAGTCCTCCTCATACACCCTTGGTGCCCTCCAGGGAAACTGTCCTTTGAGGACCAGTAGTCAATGACGGGTAATACCCAGTAAGGCGGTGAAATCCAAGACTGGCATGGTCCACAATACTGGACACCCCTGAGGTGGGGACAACTCTGCCAGAGCAAAGAACTCTGGCTCCTACTGGGCAGCCTGAGAAAGTAAAAACAAAAGGGTGGATATGTAGGAGAAGTAAGCCCTGCTGCTTGACATGCACTGAGCATGCTCAATTTTAACTTCCCCGTGGAGCCAACCTGAAATCTGCCTAGCAGCCTGGCAACAGATGATGCAGCCTCAGGCTGAACCTATGGGAAAAAAGATACACCAACTACCAGCCAACTGACACACTGCCACCTGCCCAGGGACCAATGGGACACATGGAAGGGGTAGAAAAGCCTGCCTGATTCCTGTAATAAATGAGCCTGCTTTTGCCTTTCACCTGGCTCCCGGGGTCTGTGTCACTGACTCTGCGCCTTCCTATCCCCACCCCCAAGGGTCCTGTGTCAGGATGGCCTGCTACAGTAAATGTCCTTACTTCACCAGCACTAACCACCTAACACGCACACACACACTTTCACATATACACACAGCTATGACTCACCCAGCCTCAACTTCCTGATTCAGCCATTTTAGCTCAATGCTCCAGACACTTGGATTTCATTCCCTGGCAAAAATCCCCCCAAAGATATTTTCAGGAGCAACAGTGTTGCCAATATTTTATTTAGTCAAATGGGGCATTCAAAATAGCAAGACCAAAAAAAAAAACAACCCCAAAATAGCAAGTTCTGCCACTTGTTGTGAGCACTGAGTCACAAAACGGAAAATAAAGGACAAACTCCTGTGCCACTTTCATTTCGTGGACGAGGCTGACCCAACCATTGCTCTTCTCCCATGTGTGGAAATGGCTGCTTCCTCTCATGGCTTTAGCTCTTGATAAAATCCAAATTCCATCAAAAGCAGCCTCAGTGGGCCGCACTGGAGTGGGGGAGGGTGTGAGGCAGGGGAGGGCAGGGAAGGGCTTGAGGGGAGCTCTGACAGCTTACATCACCTGATGGGACCTAAGCTTCCGGTGGGCCTAGCTCAGCAGCCTCCCCAAACCCCAACCTGGGAGGAAGTATGGGGGATCTAGCTGCCTCCCTTGGTCTTGCTGCTGAGTCTTCACATCTACCAGCTGCCACTTTCTGTTTGTAGTCATTTCCACTTCAAATGTATCCGCAAGCCTGAGAGAAACCCCAGACCTTGAAATGTGCCTGCCACGCCACCATCCACAAGCCTATGAGAAATGCTATGTCCACCTCAAATACGTTTCCCCCAAACCTAAGAGGTTTGGATCACCTCAAATGTGTTCCCTCCCAAGCCTGAGAGGAACACTGGGTCTACAGCAAATGCATTTCCCTAAGTTGGTGAGAAATATCGTGTACTTCTCAATCAAATATGTTCCCCCTGAGATTGTAACAAATGCTGGGTCCACCTCAAATGTGCGCCCCTAAGTCTGTGAAAAATACTGTGTCCATCTCAAATGTGTGCCTCAAGCTTGTGAGAATGTGTCCACCTCAACTTTTCTCTAAGCCTATGAGAAATGCTGTCTCCACCTCAGACATGTGCCCTCAATTCTATGAAACATACTGTTCTCATCAATCTGTCTGGGTCATAAGACGCTTGGTGGCTCACTTTGTCTGGACTGTCAAGAGCTACCATCAAGGACAGAAGCCCATCCCATGTCACTCCTCCGTCCATTCTCCCAGAGTCAAGATGTGCAGTGTGCTACTGTTCCTTTAAGAAGCACTCCTGGGCTGGAGAGATAGCCTAGTGGTTAAGAGCAACAACTCTCTCTTGCAGAGAACCCAGGTTCGATCCCCAGCACCCACATGGTGGCTGAGAACCATCTCTAACTCCAATTCCAGGAGAACTCCAGTTCCAGGGGAATCTGACACCTTCTTCTGACCTCTACGGCATTGCATGACATGGGTGCACAAACCTGCATGCAGACAGTACATTCATACACATAGAAAATAAATAAAATTAAAAAATATTAAAAGAGAAGCACTTCTAAATAAATAAAATTAATAAAAAAAATCATAAAAAAGGGGCTGGAGAGATGGCCTAGCGGTTAAGAGCACCGACCGCTCTTACAGAGGACCCGGGTTCGATCCCCAGCACCCACATGGCGGCTGAGAACCGTCTGAAACTCCAATTCCAGGAGAACTCCAGTTCCAGGGGAATCCGAGACCCTCTTCTGACCTCCGCGGCGTTGCACGACACAGGCGCACAAACTTGCATGCAGACAGTACATTCATACACATACACATATATAATTAATAAAATTAAAAAATATTAAAAGAGAAGCACTTCTAAATAAATAAAATTAATAAAAAAAATCATAAAAAAGGGGCTGGAGAGATGGCCTAGCGGTTAAGAGCACCGACCGCTCTTACAGAGGACCCGGGTTCGATCCCCAGCACCCACATGGCGGCTGAGAACCGTCTGAAACTCCAATTCCATGAGAACTCCAGTTCCAGGGGAATCCGAGACCCTCTTCTGAACTCCGCGGCGTTGCATGACACAGGCGCACAGACTTGCATGCAGACAGTACATTCATACACATACAGAAATAAATAAAATTAATAAAAAAATCATAAAAAAAGAGAAGCACTCCTAAATGACTCTAAATTGGATTGAGAAATGATGTATGATGAATAATAACAATAAAAAATATAAAGAAGCACTCCTGTGCTACCAGAGGTAACCAGGGAAAGGAGGAGCGGCTGCTCGGGAATCTGACAACTAGTTATGCCAATAAAGTAGGAGTCTGTAAGGATCTTCTTAGAGTGAGAGCCTCCTGAGGTCACCGGAGGCAAGCCTATTTAAAGGGACAGTGTTGTGGATGGGCTGCTGGGGTGGTCTAGAGTTCAGAGCACCTGAGTTGACCAACATCCCCAAAGTGACTGCTGGCCTACGTAACATGGGAATTTGCTGAGAAAGATGAGTGATTTATCTGACTAATTGGGCTTTTATTTGCATTTTAAATCATGCTCTTTCGCTAAACTAATGGACCCCCTATTTATAGATGACTCCAACACAAAATGACTACTAATTACTACAATTAATATCACGTTAAGGGCTTGCCAGCCAACTTCATAGCAACTTGTGTCGCCTTCTCATTTTCAATTAAAGCACATTGACAGGAAGAATACATGGTTATTAAGAGTGGGCCCTGGGGTGTAATTACTATTCACAAGGTCATTAAGCTGCTCCCCTGCAGGGGTGGCACCTTAGTGCTTAGGGTCTGGGGGCTGCCATCCAGGTCCTGGCCAGGAGGCCATAAAGGCTCAGTGAGCTCCCCCCGGGCAGCTGGGGCAGCCAGTGTGCCTGGCCCCAAGCTGCTGGAGGAAAGAAGAACAAATGAAGTCGAGATGCTCAGTGGGCAGAGACAGAGAGCCAGGCATGGACCGAGGGGCTGATCCCTCCAATCGTGGAAGCCATGGAAAGCTGACAGGACCACAGCCTCCTCCAACACAGCTGCAGCACGGTAGCTATAGAGTGCGTAGAGGCCTCCTTCTGGGACAGGCTGAACCTTGCCAATGAGTCTGGGAGGAGACAGCTGCAGACTGCACGAGACAGCACAGCACAGGACAGAGGGCGCCCATGGGCCCAGGGAACCTGAAAGTGGAGGCTGGGCTGGAGAGACATTCCCTGCCTCAGCCTCCACAGAGCCCCACCCCCTTTACAGCAGGCCGGCACCCCATTCTCTCTAGCAGCCCTGTTAGGAATGGCCCTAAGTCTCCAAGGGCACTGGGCTCTGGAGAGTTGGGAAAATGAGGGCAGCCTCTTGGAACTCCAGGGAACAAACTGGATGTCCTTGGGGATGGATGGGCGTTAGGCGGAAAATGAGCCCAAGGCTGGGGAGGCAGAGTTCGCAGCAGCCGAGCACGTAGAAGACTGGTTCAGTTTTCAGACAGATGGCTAGAGACACTAAGTGTCATCTGCCTCTTGTCAGGGGCAAGGGGCAGCATGGGAGTTGAGCCAAGCAGGGGGAAATGGAGGAAGATTGTGCACGGCTGGCAGCCAGGCAGGAAGTCATCTGTAAGATAGTTGTACAAATATTTTTCAAGTTGAAGTTCACTGAGTTCTGAAAAACAGGGACCTTGTTTTGGGATTTCGTTTTGTGTTTTGTTTTGTTTTGTTCTAGGACATAGCCCGTTTGGTCCTTGTCCTTTGCTCAGCAAACTTATTAAAGCAGTCATGGTACTTTGCAGCCAAGACTCAAAGAAAGCAGGGTTAAGACAAGAGGGAAGCCATTTTGATTTAGAACCCATTCTGCACAGGTCCTTTATGTGGCCAGCCTGTCCTTTCTGCTTCATGCTGTCTCTGCTCCCCAGAAGGCTCTGCCAATCACCCCTGGTACTAAAAAGTGCCCCCAGCTCTGTCCCGTGCTTTGCCTTTTCCACTGCCTGCATCGCCTGGCTCTTGGCCTCCATGCCTTTTCTAATTGGACCTCTAGTGGCCTCTCCGTAGGCCTCTCACAGGGTCTCTGCACAGTTGGTTTTCCCCTCCATGCTGGAGCAGGAAGGAAAGAGGGAGAGAGCAAGCACCATGGCTCTGGGTGTTGGGATTAAGTTTGCCTGCACAAAACATGAAAGTGGTGCAGACAAGGTGGAAGTGTCTTCCTTCCTGTAGACAGGAAAGCCAGGGCTGCATCTAGGGGTGTCATGGTCACCTCTACCACTCTCAACTGTGGCTTCCACTTCCTAGCCCAAGATAGCAGCCTGATTCATTCTCTGCCTCCAGCGGGGGAGGGGGCAAGGTATAGAATCCTGAGAGCCAACCACTTGCATTGCGCCCTAGGGTCCCTGCTCTGGCCAGCTCCGCCCAGAGTGCCAGCCACCTTGTAACCTTGGCTCTAGTCTCCTCTTACCTGACAGGCACTACCCTAGGCTTAGAGTGGCTTCCTTTGCTTCCAGGGCCAGCAGTGGTCCCAAGAAGGCAACATGTATTAGCAGGGTGTCTGTCTCTCTGTGGGAGCCGTACTGAATAACATGGGGCCCTCCTCACTTGAGCCAGGGGCCAGGGAAGGGGGCAGGACAGGATGCCCACCATCCTGAGGGCAGAACTTGTCTTCTCAGTGTTCAGTGAGACAGTGCTGGGTCAGCCTTTCTGTTTCTGTGTGTTTTCCTTTCATATATTTCCTACAGGAGAACTGTAGGGGGCTGGGGTGCTCAGAACAGCCTGAGAATCCAGGACCCTCAGGGTGTTGGGGTGGGCTGCAATCTCCTCACACAGTCTATCCCCACTAGCAGGGCAGGATCCAGCCTGGGAACTTTGGCCAACCACACTGGTGTATGTGACTGAGGACACCCAAGAGGGGGGTGACAGCCTTGCCCACGGGGTTGCTCTGTGGGGCTGGGTAGGCAGCAGAGGGGAACAGGCACATGAGCCTCGATGCAGAAGAGTTGAGAGTGAGGCCTGTCAGATCCACAGAATGAGACTAAGGAAGGCACAGGCGGCCACCAGGCTGGGTGTTTCCAGAGAGGTTGGCAGTTGGGTGGGATTCAAGAGCGTGGGGCTGGACAGGCAGCCTGGGCTGGAGTGACAGGTTAAACACAGGAACATCTGTGTTCCCTGTGCACTGAGCCCTACAGTCATTGCTCACTTTTTATTGAGCACTTACCTAATGTGCCAAGCATTAGGCACAGGATCTGAAATGTTAGATCCATCCTCCCCGCCCCCCCAAAGACCCCATGAAACACATGCTGCTTTGGTGGTTTGCAGGTTCCCAAAAGTCCAAGTGTTAAAAGCTGGGAGCTCAGGATGGCGGTACTGGGGGTATGCTATCGGATCTTCAAAGAGGTGGGCCCATGGGAGGAGCCCTTAAAGGGAATCAGCCTAGAAGATCTCTGCTTTCTGGCTAGAGATGTTAATTGTTCACCCCATTAATGGTCTCCCCCCATACTATGCTGCCCTTCAGAGAGGCCCAAACCAATGAGGATGCCCAGCCTTGAACTTCAACTTCCAGATTCATGAGCCAAAATAAACCTCTTTGCTTCCCAAGTGGATTGTGCCAGGTATTTCACTACAGTGACACCTTAGTACATACGCTGTTCCTATTTGATAACAGAACTGCAAAGCTGGAGGGACTGGAGGTCGGCCCCAGGCTTCAGCTTCCAGTGGTAGAAATGCCAGTCATGGCTGGCACCTGCTCATGTAGGCAGCCCAGAAGTGAGATAAACCTTGATAAAGCCCACGTACGAAGTGCCACAGAAGACAAAGAAGTGGGGATCTGAAAATCTCTGGAGGGAGGCATTCTAGCTCTTTGAACCCAAAGAGCTACCCATCTGGGCCTGCTCTGGACTCCACAGACTCAGGGCCTCAGTACACAAGGATGGTGAACCTAGGGAGGGCATTAGGACCGTGGGTGATGTGTCCCTAGGCACGCACACTCTTGCAGTCCTTTCTCCTCCCTAGAGATGCTACACTGGGCTACCTCTTTGCTCAGGCTCTGAGGGAGGGGGCCAGGCACACCTCCATTGCTAGGCCCCACTGGGGTCAGATTGTCTCTAGACAGATTGCATTTTTGGTGGCTCGTCCCCTTCAACAGGGCAAGACATCCCACTCAGAGTGACCCAAAAGTAACAGGGAGGGAATAGACTGTTGACACCCATGAGTGGAGAAAGGGCACACAGTAGGCACTAAATAAATGCTACTGCTTCTTATTCTTTCTCTTCCCCAGCATAACACAAAGTGTCTTGTGAAAATTCCTGGTTGTTCATGAGAATCTATATGTGAATATCTCATTTAATGTCTGTAAGCAAACATTTCATTTCTCCCAATTTCCTTTTTGGGTACTAGGGGACATTAAGGGTGTTGAAGGGGTCTCAGAGTCCATGAGCCATAGACCAGGCATCTGGGGTTTAGGTAACTGGTGAGTGTAAGTCACCTGGTTAATTTTCTTCTAGCTGTAGCAAGCCGCTCCCTGAAGAGTTAATACGTGTTGCAAGTTGGTGACCTGTGGCATACTTTCAGGGTTAATGTTTATTTTTTCTATAATTTTTTTATTGATGCTTTGTGTATTTCATACAGCATTTTCCAATTCAGATCAGGCATATTTCCCTTTCCCTTCCCCCCCACCCCACCCCACCATCCCAGATCATGCATTCTGCCATAACTGTCCTGCATCTTTCTCTCATATTTTTTTTCATTTTTTAGCAATAAGTGATAATTTATGAGTACAAGCATCCTTCATGTAAAGGTTAATGTTTAATATTAAGAGATAAGCCCCATTGAGATAGAAGATCTCTTCCTCAATATTACTAAATTAATAGTAATATCGGTAACAAGAGGTTTTATATCAGCCATTTTTCCTTCAGGGCCCTTACATTCCATTTCATATATACTTTGATAAATGTCTGACAAAGTCCTACCCCAGTAAATGTTGCTGAGACCCTCTGAAGAGGCCAATCAGAGGGCCATCTGCCTTTAGAAATGATACATTAGGGAGATCTCCTGAGGCCAGTGGAAGGTACTGGGGCGCAGGCTGAAGAGGGCCCCCCCTCCCCCCGCCAACTGGGATTAGGAAGAGGCATCTGAAGGAGGCAAGCAAAGCAAGCCTTCAACACAGTGAAGAGGCATTTAGGACTCACATTGGAATACAGGCAAGGAGAAGCCCATATGCCAGGATCACGAAGAAGAGACAACACTGGAAAGGGGCAGGATTAATCCCGTGCCAAGCTTTACCTACCCTATGGAAGACTCCTGCAGTGGGATCCCGCTGGGTATTTTGCCCCAGGACACAGAGACATCAGAAACACAATTGGAAACATTATTTTTAAAGAACTACACGCTCATTAAAGAAACAAATTTTAAAGAACGACGAAAAGAGAATGGACTGAAGAATTCAAGAAGAACCTAGAGAGAGGAGATGACACCGCTCCAGAGGAAGTAAGAACGCTGAAAAGATTCCCATGTGAAAAAGCTAAGAAACCAACTCGAACCAAACGAGCTACAAGAAGAGATCGAGGAAGCTCCAAAAAGAAGAGAAATACTAAAGAAATTCAGAAGAGGCAATGACAAAAGGAAAAAAACACTCATCCATTCAAGAAGAACAGAATGAATGAAAAACGCCCCTCAAAGCAGAATGGAGGAAGCAGAACAAAGAATAATCAGACCTGGAAGATAAACACAGTTGTTTTAGAACAACTAAAAACTCAAGGAAAGATTATGAAAAATTTAAAAATACCACAAAAAATGGAACAACCAGGACCTGTGGGACACTATGAAAAAGATCATCCAACCCTCCGCGTCATCATAGGAATAGGGAAGAGAAGAATCCCAAAGCGAGAAATGGGATTGATCAGCTCTTCAACAGAAGTTTAGATGAAAACTTCCCCAAAACAAAAAAAGAGAAACAAAAAAAAAAAAAAAAAAAAAAAAAAAAAAAAAAAAAAAAAAAAACAAGATCAGAAAAGAAATCTCCACGCCACCAATTATAGTTTAAAATGCTAGACACCCAACAAAGATTTTAAAAATCCTTAAAAGCCACACGAGAAAAACAACAAGTGACCTATAAGGGGAGAAAACCTTATCAGAATAACAACTGACGTCTCAATGCAAACTATGAACAAGCAAGAAGACACTGGAGCAAAGCATCCCAGTGTTAAGGGACAATAAATAGATGCCAACCCAGGTTACTTACCCAGCAAAAAACTGTGTCAATTATAGTTGAAGGGAGAGAGGGAAAGAAAAAAAAAAACCTTCCATGACATAAACACAATTAAAGAATTACCATGTGTCCGGGAAAACCACCCCTTCAGGAGGCATACTTGAAGCAATTCAAAGAACAGAAGAAACGAGCAACCAACCCAGGGACCTAGAAAGAGAAATCATAAAAAGAATAACTGCCCGAAGTAGAAACCCTAAACCAAAACTGCAAATGGTTAATAAGGCAAAAGGAAGCAACACAAACCTATCAGTCATAACCCTTACATATTAATGGACTAAATTCCCCTAATGAAAAGACCTAGACTGGGAGACTGGATTAGGAAACAGAATCCCTCGATATGCTCTCTACAAGAAAAAAACACGCTTCTTACCTTCAAGGACAGGCAGAACCTTACAGTGAAGGGATGGGAAAAAAAATATTCCAAGCAAAATCGTACCAAAAAGAAAGCAGTGTGGTTGTTGCTATTTTAATATTGGATAAAAAGACTTCAAAGTAAAAGAAATCGAGAAGAGGAAAGAAGAGAGAAGAGACACAAGAAGGCTATACATTTACTAAAGGAACAATTTCACCAAGAAGATTTCATAGTTATGAATATATATGCCCCCAAATTCTGGGCACCCAACTTTATAAAGTACCAATTCTCCAGGCCCACAAGTCACAGACTAACCCCAGTTACACTAATAGTGGGGATTTCAATACCCCAGGAGTCCTTTGGATAGGTCCAAACAGGACAAAGAATAAAACAGAGAGACATCTGAAATGAATGTTACAATACACCAAACAGACCTCCATAGACCTCTACCAAATGTTCCACTCTAATACCAGAGAATTACACTTTCTACTCAGACCCCACGGAACATTCTCCCAAAAATCGACCACATACTGGGACCACAGAAGAAACCTCTACAACTATAAAAAGATTGAAATAATTTCATGCATTCTGTCAGCCCACAGTGCAATAAAGCTCACATCAACACCAGGACAAGCCCTCCTGCCTACAAGAACACATGGAGGACCTAACAACACACTCTTAAATAATGAACGGGTCAAGGGGTAACGGAAGAGATAAAGAAAGAAATTAAAAAGCATTCCTGGAATGAATGACAATGACAATTTCAACCCACAAAACCTTTGTGGATACCTTAAAAAAGCGTCCTAGAGGAAAGTTATAGCCCCTGGGTGCCTACATTTAGAAAAACAGAGCACAAGTGACTGATCTAACACTACAGTTAAAAGCAATTGAGAGGCAACAAAAACAGATGAACCCTAAATGCAACAGACAGGACGAAAAAACAAAAAATTCAGAGCAGAAATCAATGGAAATAGAAACAAAGAAAACCACTACAAACAAATCCCATGAAGCCAAAAGTTGTTTTCCTTTGAAAGAATCAACACGATAGACAGACCTCTCGCCCAATTAGTTTAACCAAAAGAAAAGAGGAACAACTCCAAATCAATACATCCGTGATGAAAGGGGAAATTATCACACAGGACAAGGAAAAGATCCAGAAAATCATATGGGAATATTATAAGAAACTATATTCTACCAAGTTTGAAAAAACCTTAGAAGCAAGAACAAAGAAACTGGCTTGAATATCTGGAAATCCTGGAAATCAACAAAACATGACCAAGAAGAGATTGACAATATAAACAGACCCAAACTTCAACAAAACAAAAGCAGGCTAGAATTTCATAATAAAGACACAACCAAAAAAAAAAAAAGCCCAGGCCCAGACGGTTTCACAGCAAATTCTATAACACATTTCAAAAAGACTAAACCACTATTACTGAAACTGTTTAGAATATACATCAGAGTGAATTACACCAAAGTCTCTTCTATGAGCAGATCACTACATGGGTTAAAAAAACCACAAATATGAAAAAAAAAAAAAAAAAAAAAAGAGAATGATAGACCCATCTCCCATGACACAGATGCCAAAATTCTTAACACGGTATACTTGGCAAATCGCATACAGACCACATCAAGAGATCATCCATCATGACAAGTGGATTCTTACCCGCGATGCAAGGATGGTTCACATACGAAAATCAATAAACATTCATCAAAAACACATAAATGGAATCGAAGACAAAAAACCACCAATCATCTCAATGATGCTGGAAAAGCCTTTGACAAAATCCAGCATCCCTTCATGCTTTTAAGTCCTAGAAGGAATTGGATTGGAGGGATCATCCTCATGTAATCAAAGCCATATTACAGGAAACCCAAGCATATTATCCTAAATGGGGAAATGACAGAACCATTCCCTTTAAAGGTAAGAACTTGGCAAGGCTCCCCATCACCACTCACTCTTCAACACTTGCTAGAGCAATAAGGCAAAAAAAAAAAAAAAAAAAAAAAAAGGATTAAAGGAGTACTAATTGGAAAAAAAGGAAGTCAAACTATCCCCTATTTGCTGATGAATGATTGTTTACTTAAGGATGCTAAAAACTCCACCGACGAAAACTCCTAGAAACGATTAACAGCTTCAGCGAAGTGGCAGGATACAAATGAACACTTAAAAAATCAATGGCCTTTCTTTACACCAAGAACAAGCAACTGGAGAGAAAGAATCAAAGAGACCTTCCCACTCACAATAGCCTCAAAAACAATAAAATACCTAGGAACAACCTAACCAAAGACACCAAGACTCTACACAAAAAATTTTAACCTTTAAAGAAATTGAGAAGACATTAAAGTGGACACCCTCCATGTCATGGATTGGAAAATTAACATTGTAAAAAATGTCCATTTACCGAAACTCTTGTAAAGATTTTAATGCAATCCCAATCAAAATCCCCAAGAGTTTCTTCACAGGCTTGGAAAAACATCTTAATTTCATTTGGAAAAACTAAGACCCCGAATAGCCAAAAAACAACCCTGAGTGAAAGAGCTACACAGGGACGGATCTCTTATACCAGACTTCAAACTATACTACAAGGGCTATATTCATAAAAACGCCTGGTACTGGCACAAAACACAGACCTGTTGACCAATGGAAACAAAACCGAAGATCCAAACTTGAACACATAACAATTTCCCAGCCTCTCATATTTGACAGGGGCCACGAAGCCACAGAAAAAATGGAGAAAAGACACGCATCTTCAGCAAGTGGTGTTGGCCAAAACTGGATCACCACTTGTAGAAGAATGAAATTAAACCCCTACCTCTCGCCCTGTACAAAAGTGAACGCCAAGATGGATATTAAAGATCTCAACGTGAAACCCCAAACTCTGAGGCGATAGAAGAAAAAGTTGGCAACAGGCTACAGACATAGGCATAGGAAAAGACTTCTTAAATCAGACAGCAGCTGCACAAGAATTAAGGTCGACGCATTGACAATGGGACCTCATTAAACTCAAAGCTTCTGTACTTCAAAAGAAACAATCAAGGAAGTGAAGAGAAATCCCCACTGAGTGGGGGAAACCCTCACTGCAGATAACATCTGACAAGCATTAATTTCCAGACTGTATATAAACTACTCAAAAACAAGAAGAAAAAGAAAAACAAATGACCCCACTCAATAGATGGAGCAAAAATCTGAACAGAGACTTCACAAGTGAGGAATTAGAGATGGCTGAGAAACACCTTAAGAAGTGTTCAACATCACTAATCATTAAGGAAATGCAAATCAAAACCACTTTAAGATATCATCTTACTCCAATAAGACTGGCTAGGATCAAGAAAACAAATGATACCAAGTGCTGGAGAGGTTGTGGGGAAAGGGGAACACTCATCCACTGCTGGTGGGAATGTAAACTCATGCAGCCACTATGGAAAGCAGTGTGGAGAACCCTTGGAAGACTTGGAATGAACTTGCCACCCGACCCAGCCATACCACTCCTGGGCATGTACCCTCAAGACTCATGCCACCACAGAGATACATGCACAGCCATGTTTATTGCAGCTCTAATTGAAGCTTTTTTTGAGCAGCCTCTAATTGAAGAGGAGCTGGAGAACTCATTATGAACATTATTTCAGTGTTACTTGCCACCCCAGAGGAATTGAAAATCTATTTCTAACTTTGTTGTTCTTTTTCTAAGAGTGTATGTATTAAGACTGGCTTTCATTAATTTTTTCATTTCCTTATCAGTCTCAGAATCACTTCTATTCTTTGTATTTGATTCTTCAGACTCCAATTGTAAGGTTCCTAAGGCCAGAGTGAGCAGATTGCACAAAGACTAGACCCCTAGAGGGATGCATTCCCCCTGTTGACCAGCTCTTCAAAGAGCTTTCATTACTTCTTTCCAAACTTTTAGATTTAATGTGGCTCTCCCTGAAGGATGAAACCAATGTTTATGAACTGAAATAAATTTTCAAAACTCGAGTGTTTGACTTTCACTCCTGTTCCTGAAAAATATTATATTCTGCCTGGAGTGAGTGGGACTTTCCCATGACTCCGAAATCCCAAAAGTTTCGCTTACTCGGAGGGTGGTACCTACTTACCCCTTTCCGTCTGTGTTCCTAGTATGCATTGTGCCCATGTCAGGCTTCCGACTAGCCACCTGCCAGGACGATAGCCAGCTGCCAGCACTCCTGGCTGAGTCTCCCTCACTAAACCAGTGACCCATATTAGTCTAGCCCACCCTGGTCCTTGGGTCATGGGTTCTGCCTCCTGGCTTCCACACCCTCTGGGCCATTACCACGTCCATCTAATCAGTAGTCCAGTGCCTGCCCTCTGCCACCCACCCAAGCTGCTTTGATGGCCAGTCACGAGCTGGGTAGTGCTGTGAAATCCCAATAGTATGCATTGTCAGCCCATGAGACTCCCAGTAGCCCACAGTTGTAACCTCTGGAGAGCCTACATGAATCCCCTCCAGTCCTCAGAACCCTCTATTTCACAGAGAAGAGACTGGCTACCAGACTTGTCTCCTGACTGTGCTCTTCCATCTTTTCTACCTCTTCCATTCTTCCCTTACCTACAGCATTGTACCCCCAGGCCCCTCAGTCTCTGCCCACTGCTTGGGAGGCTAAGCCCTCACAAGGCCTGGGTCGTAGGCAGGCTTGAGGTCTCCCCAGCCTCCCACAGACCTGGTGATACCCAGGCAGCTAGGCCCTGGCTTGGTGTCCCCTTCTGCCAGATGGCCACACACACACACACACACACACACACACACACACACACACACACGCCCTGACCCCCACCCTTTTCTCCTGATCCAGCTTGGAGGAGGCCAGCCCAACCCCCAAGACAGCAACTGCTCCCCACCAAAGCTAGCCCTTTGTGCTCCTCTCTCCTTTCCTGTGCCATGCCCAAGCTCTCGCTCATCCTTTTAATTTGCTGTGCTCTTATTTTGGCCCCTTGGCCCTCTCCTCCCAACATCAGGTGCAGGAACATGGGCTCTTCTCTGTCTTGCTTGTGGGTTCCCAAGGCTGTGCACGTGGTAATTGCACCTCACAAGATATGTTTTTCGTTGGCATATGTGTGAACAAATGACTCATTACCCTGATTTTACAGGTGAGGAAACTAAAACATCTCCTGCCGGGCAGGCCTCTTGGGCCTTCTAGTTTCTGTCCAGTACAGCATATGGCTCTGCTGTGAGCTCCAGTTGGCTCCCCAGTCCTGAGAGGTACTACCCATTCTGGGCTTCCTTAAGCCCACTGAGTCCCTCATTCATGGGGCTGGTGGGGAGCCTCCTTCCATGACCCCCCACCTTACCACACATGCACCAGAATGAAATCACTTGGATTAAAGAGGCTTTCTTAAGAAAAATCTGGTTGTGTATATATGCTCACTGGACAGACCACCTGCAGCAGCCATTCTGAAGCAGGGGCCCATTGGTGGGCCCTTCTCTCTTGGCATCTGGGACACCAGGCTGGATTTCTAAAACTCTATCTGCACCCCCCCCCCAACACTGACTGGGTTGTTTGTTTTTTGGAAACAGAACCTTTCTAGGGCACGAAGGCTACAGGAGCATCTTAAGAGAACCCCAGGTCTCTAACTCCTGTGGCTCTGCAGGGACCTAGGGGACAGAATCTGCTGGATTTGCCCTGAGCTTCTCTCATATGGAAAACTGGGAGCCAGCTGTCTGTGACGGGCAGGAGATGTTTTCAGTCTGTCTACTGCAAAACCTACTATCTGGGCTGCTGCTCCTTGCAAGTTCCTTGGGGAAAATTCAACCATCCTCCCTACCAGCTGTCCCAGGAGGGCAGGACACAGGGGTTTCAAGGGAACATAGAGTGGGGGGGGGGGAGGCCTTGCTACAGCTGAAAGGTGGCCTAAAGGAAAGCAAAGACCCGCACGACCCTGGTCTATCACCTGTTGTCCCGATTGCCCGTGACAGGACAGTTTAGGCCTTGGTCAGGTCATGGTCTCTGCATATGTGACATCTGAGGGAGACCAGACTCATCCAAGCTCCCCTCTTAACACTTTCCTCAGCGGCCACAAACCTGCCTCTGCAGGGGGGTGGGGGGGGCAGGACTTCGTTCTGAATCGGAGAATTCAGAAGAAGAAAGACAGGTGAAGAAGAAGGTAGATAAGCATCATAATTTCACGCCTCAAAGATCCTGAATTAATACCCCTCTCCTCCTCATCGATATTAAATACTCATTCCCCTACCCTCTAATCACTCCTACTGAATCTTCATCCGCCTCTCCTACCCTCCCCCTCCCCCCCCTCCCTCCACGAGAGAGATCTCTGCTTCGCAGCCTATGTTTATTCCCCACTCCCAGGCTTCTCCCTTCTCATGGTTTCCTGAGCTCAGGCCTAGTCCTATGTGCTGGCTGGCCTGGGTTTTGTCAACTTGACTGGAATGAGAGACGTTTGGGACAGGTGCAACAACGTGCATCTGGGTGTGTCTGTGGAGTGCGTTTGTGGCGCATTTTCAGAGAGGATTAACACGTGGGGCTGAGGGCAAAGACCCACCCTGAATGTGAGCGGCACTGTCCAATGGGCTGTAGCCCAGATGGAAAAAAAGTTGGAAGAAAAGGAAGCCAGCCCGTGTACGCGAGCTCCGGTCGTCCAGAGCATGAGTGTCTGTCATGGCTGCGATCACCCGCCCACAGGCATCGGACTCCAGATTCTTCATCGGGACTCAAATCAGCGACTTTCCAAGGAGGGCCAGGCCTTCAGTGTCGGACCGAGGCTGCTGAAGCATCATGCTTTTTGGACGGAGCAGCTTCCGGGTTCTCTGCCTCTCCAGCATGCAGGTAGCCACTGCCAGACTCCACGAGCCCATCTGCTCAACCATTTTATAACTTGTGTTCTAATTAAGACAGCCTCCCTGTCTTTGTCATCTCAGTAATATCCTCCCTGGTCCTCTGTCTCCTGCCTGGCCAGTTGTCACTGGCAGCCCCCGGCCTGGCTGCGGCAGCCTACCCATAGGGCCCTGAGTGCCCTGGCTTGGCCCACTTCCTCTCCCTCCACAGCTTCCAATTCGCCCCTCACTCAGCTCTGCAGCACAGCTTCACTGCCTTCCTGATTCGTCCCTGGCTTGCCCCAGTGAGTCCTTTAGGGCTAGGCTCAGACAGCCCAGCCTCAGAAGCACTCTTCTTCCCTGTGTGCTTCCCAATACCGGTGCTGCCCAACCCCCCTCCCCCTTAAGATCTCTGGTACCACACAGCCACTCGGCGATATTGGGACACTGGCCGGGCTACCCTGCTGCCTGCCAAACTCCCAGGTGTTGCCTATGTTACCTCTTAGGGAGGTGGGTTGAGTTCAGACCCAGCCCTTAACATGAAGGGCTCTAGCAGGAGGGAGCTGCTGGTCCAGGGAAGCGACTGTGTCAGGACTCAGTGGGGTGGGTGCTAGTCGGCACCCCAAGCTCTTCCTCCTCCCTGGCCACCTTCAGTGGCTGCACATGGATTTGACCTGGGGGTGACTGATGAGATGGAAGCAGAAGGTTCTAGGTCTACAAGACCTTTGCTTTTCTATCTGTGCTGTGAGAATGAGGTGACATGCTAAGAATGTCAGAGAGATATGCGGGGTCCCCAAAGCTTGCACCCAGCCCCAAATGACTCTCTCCACATAGCAGGAGACAGGTTGCTAGGCCTGGCCCACCACTTGAGGCCCTTGAGAAGACCTCCACCCACCCTCCTAGAACATCCTTGGCTGCCCACTAGGAACTGAAGCACCCTGCTGGGCCAGTAGCCCCATAAAATCTTCCCAAGCTTTGCCTTTTTTATTCTGAGTTGGGGCTCCCTCTGGCTTCCCCATCCCTGGAGAAGGAGCCCATGTGCTGTGCTGCCTGGCTCCCTGCCCACCCACAATGGCTTCCATGGAGACCCTTTGCCCACGGGAGACCCTTCGCCTTCTTACCTGTGAGGAGGGGCTCCCCCTGACCCTACGTCAAAGGGTAATCTAGGACCCTAAGGTTCAGGGGGTAGGGCTCTGCCCCAATCCCTCAAAGCAGAGCCCTGTCTAGCCAATCCAGCACAGTCTTGCAAGACACAGACTTTTCAGGACAAGGGCCGTCAAGAGCCCAGCCACAGGTCAACATCAGCAATTTGCTCTTTTTTTTTTTTTAATTTTATTTATCTGTATGTGTATGAATGTAGTGTCTGCATGCAGGTCTGTGCACCCATGTCGTGCAATGCCACGGAGGTCAGAAGAGGGTGTCAGATTCCCCTGGAACTGGAATTCTCCTGGAATTGGAGTTTCAGATGGTTCTCGGCTGCAATGTGGGTGCTGGGGATCGAACCCGGGTCCTCTGTAAGAGCGGTCAGTGCTCTTAACCGCTAGGCCATCTCTCCAGCCCAGCAATTTGCTCTCTGTTGCTTAGCATGAATGGCTCTGGCAAACCCTGAAAACGAAATACCAGGAGCTATGGTGGCTGTGGAAGCCTCTTAAAGCAGAAGAGAGTATCTCCTGATACCCAGGGCAGCTGCTAGAGCAGACAGGCCTCAACATTTAACCAGCACAATGGCTGGGCAGAGTAAAGAACTTCATTTGGTCTACTAAGCCTGGTTGGGTTTGAAGTGTAGCCTCATGTGGTAATGGCAGTCTTTCCCAGGGCTCAGAACGTCTTGGGTAGAGGGCTAAGCCCTCCTTTTGTCCGAGAACCATTCCTGTTGACACTCAGAGCCTCCTGCATCTCTCTGGTCCAACCTGGCATCCACACTGGAGTGATATGTCAACCAGACACTCCTGCGGCCAAGGACCAGACTCTTCTGTGTCCTGTCTCTAGCATGTGGAGACAAGGGCCTGTAACTGTTGTCAGGCAGCTTTGCAGCACCGTGACAGACATACCCATGGGAAACTTGAGGGGAACCAGGAAAGGAGCAAAGATTTATTTTGGCTCAGGTTTCAAAGGTTTTAGCTAGTCCATGGCGTCTCCACACACCTGTGGCCAGCCACAACATCATGGCAAGGGAGTGTGAGGTGTCGAGAAGTTATGTGGAAACCAAGAAACAGAGAGGGCTTGCTTTTCTATGGCAGCCCCTTCCTCAAAACCCATCAAACTATGAGTCCATCAGAGGATTAATCCATGGGCGAGGACAGATCCACTCAGTCACCTCAGGGGTCCGTCTCTGAACACCGTGGCCTGGGGGTGGGGTGGGGTGGAGCCTTTAGCACATACGACATTGAGAGACATTTAAGATCCAAACCACGTCAGGAAAACCAAGACCTCTCCCTCTCCAGCCTGCCTGTGCAAGGTGGTCAGGTTCAGGTGCCCACGGGAACTGCACTTTGCACATCGTGATTCCCTTCCTGTCCCCTAACTGAGATCTGGAGCAGGAATTTCCTTTTCTCTCTTCGTTTCCCTTTTCCTAGCAGGGCCTCACTTTAAGCAGGAACTCCATAGTCTGGCTCAATAGGCCAGGCTCACAGCACACTTCTGAAGTTGAGGAAGGGATTTTTCTTTCAGAACCAAAACCACATTTGCCTTTTCTTGGAATCATAGCTAGTGAATTCGCAGACATCTCCACTGATTCCTTTCCTGATCCCCTTTTCCAGAACTGGGAATGCTTCTGTAGTTCAGCTTTACCCACTCCATCTGGGTTTCGTTCCCGGAGTAGCTCCCAGATGGCATTTTGATGCAGAAACTGGCTAGTTGCTGATCCCCCTCATCCCCCACAGTACCCGCCCTGGCCCACGAAGAAACCGAAGATTGTCTGGCCCCCAAACCACCCTTGGTCCCCTGCCTCTTGTACATATTCTCTTCCCAAGAAGTTGAGTTGAATGGACAGTAAGTCCCCCGTAGAGACCAAGAAATCTGGCCAGCTAAGCCAAGTACAAGGCCAGGTTATGATCCAAAGGGACCCGGGCCCTATGACCAGTCTTGATTTGATCTAGCTTCCTAAGTGTCTGTATCCCCAGAATCTGGAACAGTAATGATGTTGCACTTTAGAAACCTGCTTCCCAATTCCTTACAAAAACAGCATTCCTAAAACGTTCGCAGTCAAGATGCTTGGGTTCCATTGCCTTTTGGATAGAGCTTCTGGGAGTTGTCCTCTCTCCCGCCCAGAAAGCCCCTCTCCTCTTGCCAAGGCTTGTGTAAGAAAGGCCCTTCAGCAGGTCTTCTCTATGCTGTGGGGGTCCTGGGCTGCACAGTGGCTGATGCATGCACCCGTCTACCTATCTGCCTCGGCTTCTGCCGTCTTGGACAGCTGGTTTCTCTTCTGCCTGAGTTGGAAAACTCTGCCCCCTCACCCAGTCCACATTCAGAGCAAACTAGATCTGAGATCTCCTTCAGGAGTCTCAAGAAAAACCAAAGACACTAGAGCCTGCAGCCCCATAAAGAACTCATCTAGGGAGGCCCCCACCCATGGGCTTCTCTGGTCAGGGATAAGTGTTCGGGATTCTTTTTGAGATTTATCGAAGTCTCATTGATCCTTAGAACCCCCATGTCCTTTTTTGCCCCCTTTCTATTCTCAGCACAGAAACATTTAAGATTAATGGGGACCCCCACACACACACACCCTTGCCTAGGAGGTGACAAGGAAAATGAGCCCAAGCTGTCTGCAGCCAGCAGTGAGCCGGGTCTCAAGGAAGGGCAAATGGCTCAGCTGTGAAGGGAAAAGGAAGCTGGGCTGAGAACTCTAGGCTCAGGCACCTGTGAGGTACATGAAAGATGGACCCAAGACCTAGAAGCAGGACAAGACCTAATTGGCTTAGATCCATTACAGACCTAGGGAGCAGAGGACAGGAATATGAAGGGAACCTCGGGAGGACTGACTGGGGGAGTAACCCATGCAGAAGAAATGCTCAACAGGCACATTGCTTTTAAGGGGACTCAGGGTGGTGGCTGCAACCACAATTCCACACCTGACAGGCAAGAATGGAATGGGGGCTCCAAAGCTGTGGTAGCCTATTTTCTGGGTGCACATGTCAAGGTGTAGAGGCTTCTGGGTCTCCAGCTTGTGTGCTCTTTGGATATGCTATGGGTGTGGCTGGTCCCTTCCATTCAGAGGACAGGCCAAGACCTCACATGACAGGGTGCAGGAAGGTAGTCCTTTGTGGGGCTGCACCCGGCAAGCACATTTGTTTTTTTGTTTTGTTTTTTTTTTATTTTTTTAATTAATTTTATTTATTTCTGTATGTGTATGAATGTACTGTCTGCATGCAAGTTTGTGCACCCGTGTCGTGCAATGCTGCGGAGGTCAGAAGAGGGTCTCGGATTCCCCTGGAACTGGAGTTCTCCTGGAATTGGAGTTTCAGACGGTTCTCGGCCGCCATATGGATGCTGGGGATCGAACCCTCTTAACCGCTAGGCCATCTCTCCAGCCCAGCAAGCACATTTGTATGAGAAAGATTCAGGCCTAAATGTTCCCTCCTAGACCAGAGTGAGCTCTTTCCCAAATTCAAGATATGCTCCTCCCTTAGCAAGATCCAAACTCCTTAGAAGAAGTAAGGAACCCCTTGGAAGACAGATAAAGGTGGCATCCATTTATTTGTAGACCGTCCCCCTTCAGGGCAAGCCGAAGCTCCTAACTTCTTGTCTGAGCTTCCCTGCTCTCCTTTTGCCTCTGCTGTCCTATATCCCCTGAACTTTGACGTGGTGGGAGCTTGTGGGCTGCTGGGAGGATGTCAGGGTCCCTTCTGTGCCCTTTGACCTTCCATTATATTGGTTTCAGGGGCCTTTGGAGATGGTTAGCTTGAGCTAGAACTGCTCACTGCATGCTGGAAAGAGGTTCCAGACCAGCTCCCATCCAAAACACCCAAATGCCAGTGCGAGAGCAGAGCTGGTCACGGGCTTATTCCTGTACCCGATACAAAGCGTGCCTTTGTGGACTCTGCTGCCTATTGCTGGACTGGCTACTGTCCCCTAGGACCCAACGGGCTCACTGTGCTGCACAGCATCACCCCTCCCACTCCATTAGGCAGGCTGAGGAGCACACTTTGCCCTCCCCCACCTGTGGAGTCTCTATCCCCTGTTGGCACTTGAAAGCAAGCCGAGGCCTAGGCCTGGGAGAAGGGAGAATGGACCACACTTTGGGTCTTTTTCTTTTTTTCCTCTGCCTTCCTTCAGGGTTCAGGCCCAAATGAAGCAGGAGTAGCAATTCCAATTCCTAAGTCCTGCAACCAGCCATCTGTCAGGGAGCAATCAGGGCCAGCCTTGGCCTACAACATTCTCTACCCGAGCTCAGGAGGCCCTTTGCTGAGCCGAGAGTTCTGCCAGAGGCAGCTCCGCAGGAGGAGTCCTGGGATACAAATCAAGGGGATTTGATACAGACCCACCCTTCTAAGTCCCAATGCTTTTCCATGTATTGTCATCCACCCATTCATCCATTCAACAAATACTCATTGAGATCCGTCCATGTAGACCCCACCCTAGAAACCCAGGGGGACCAAAATGGAGTCTGCCTGCATGGAGCTTTCTATGGAGGAAAGACAGACAACCAGCAAAGGAAGAAAGATGGACCGGATGAGTCCAGATAAGGATAAGTGCTATGAAGAAAACGAGGGAACCAGGGGGGAGGACAGTCTCTGGAGCAGAGGTGTTGGTGGCTGTGGGAACCGCACAGGCTGTTCCCAGAGGCTAGCAGAGCTGAGCTGAGCTGAGCTGGAAGGATGAGGATGAGTGAGCCAGCCAGCGGCACGCAGAAAAAGAAAAGGGATCTCTGGAGCAGCAGACAGTTTCTATTCTGGGAACTGATCTACACCTCTCAGGGTCGGAGGAACATAAGATCTCACAGGAAGAGAGGGAGAGAGAGCATGACGGCCCTCGGGGGAGTAAGAGTAGGTAGATGATGGCTCCCTGGGGAACAGAGGCTGGCTGTGCAGATGCCCCTGGTGGCCCCCTCAGGGAGGCTGCCTCGTCTGCCTTGGTCTCTGATGGGAGCCCCACCCCCCAGGCTCTTGGTCTAGGCTCAGATTAGTGAAGAGGTATAGGAAACCATTGCTGAACGAGGAAGGACAGGGTGGCCCCAGCCAGAGTTCCCTTCCTCTCCTTACTCTGTTCCTCTCCAAGATGGAAGAATTAAAAGATCTATCAACCCTCTACTTTCACTTCAGTTTAGTTTGCATCAGTCAGAGCTTGTCTATGTACCCCAGTTTCAGGCACTGAATGGGACTCTCCTTCCTTTTCTGCCGATATCCCAAATTTAACCACTTCTTCCCCCATACCCTGGGCTGAGCTAGTGAGGATAAGGGTGGCTGCCAGGTCTCCACAGCCCAGTCTGCCTACTTTGGATAGCAGGTATGACTCAGGGGATCCCCTCAGGGATGTCTCCTTGGCCCACTTCTCATGTCCAGACCCATACAGTGCAGCCCTTCCCAGCTTCATCCTCTCCCCTCACCCGTGGGTGTTTTGCACCTTCTCAGATCCCTCTGGTCCATGTACCAGGTCTCTCCCTCTTTTCCCTTGGAGAACTCTTATCTTCCAGCCCCTGTGAGATGCTCACCTGTCATTGCTATGGAGTGGGTGTCATCGCTGTCCCCAGCAGGTTGGCCAGGCTTAATGCAAAGTCCCATTACTACTGAACCAATGGTGCCCTTCCATTTCCGACAGGCCAGTGACCCTGAAATCCTTTGTATATTCCTTAAGAAGAGAGGGTGTGAGGGAGGGTAAGGTCAAGCCTTGTCCTCAGGGGTATAGCATCTTGCTAGAAAGAGAAAACAGTGCCTCAGGAGCAGCTCTTAAAAGATCAGAATAAGCGATGCCCTAAACGTGGCACAACACAGTGGCATGTGAAATACCGACTTCAGAGTGTCAGGTGCAGCCCGAGGCCTGGGAGATGGGGTGGGGACTGAGCTAAGATGGTTTCTAGGAGCAGAAGAACTCCACAAGGTGGAGAATATAAGGAAGGACAAGTGGGAAGCTGCACATTCCTGGATACCAAAAAACAAAAAACCCACCTCCAAATTGCAACAGCACTCTTTAATGATACTCTAGGATGACTTTCATGGGCCAGGGACAAAGAAGGACCCTAAAGCGTGTGGAAGAGATGCTATAGAGATCTGGGGTGCCTGAGATTTTCTTTGGCCTGTCAGGTCACCCCAGTTGAGGGCTGGGCACATTTGGAGACAGTCTACTGGGGTGAAGAGGTAAGGGGGGGCTAGGGCAGCTTGGGAACTGGGAGCTTATGGAAGGTGGGGGGACTAGATAGCCCTGTCCATGAGCTGCGGGGTGAGAGGCTTTGCTGGGCTTAGATAGGTGACTGGGAATTGAGAGATGACTATGAGAGGAGCTGCGACACAGCAGGAGACGAGTCCCACAGGGACCACAGCAGGAGCTGCAGAAGAGGTGGGGGCAGAAGGGGCTTCCATCAGATTGCCCGGCATGGGCTACAGTTGTCCAAAAGCCGCCTCTCGTCCTTCAGCCTCTCCTCCCTGCTATCAGGGTCCGAGGCCTGCCTCCTCCCTCACTCCATCCGTCTAGGCCTGCCCCTCCACAAACAAAAGCTTCCTGGGCTGGCACAGGTGTCTCATTTTCTCCTCCTCTCTCCAGATGCTCTCAGACCCTCCTCTCTGTACACTCTCTCCAGCTCTCATCTCAGCCCCCAGATTCCAGATACCCCACTCTCCAGATCCACCCACAAGGGAAGGGCCTGCCCCATCGGCTACCTTTTCAGCCTGCCCCAGGCTGCTTCTAAGGCATCCTGTGCCTGAGCAGATGCACCACTATTCCCAGCACCAGTATTTCTTCATCTTACTACTGTCCTGTGCACCCCAAATCCTCAGTACCCATCAGTATATGTGAGGCACAGTGCCCTGAGAACAACTGCAAAATTCAGATAAAAGGCTCTGGGCTTCTGGAAGGAGACCCTGGTGGAGACAGGACTGTTTTTCCACTAGAACTGGAAGAAAGGCCACTCAGTGTCAAATTGTAGGTCTGATTGGCACCAACCAGTCAGTAGTTTGAAAAAGGAGTGGGAAAAAAGTGAGGCTAACAGTGATGTCAGCCATAGAATCTGACGACAGACAGGCTTAGAAGTGGCAGAAGAATAGACGGGAGCAAACAGGTTTTTACACCCATGAGAGCTGTCGCCCAGAACGTGTGCAAGGTTTTAGTGGAAGTGGGTGGAAGAGGAGCAGTGCATGGTGACTGCTTGATGGCAGGGGTGTGGCCAGACTGGAAACCCTGCAGGAAGCAAGAAAGTGGACAGGCTGTCCCCATGGGGAGCTTAAAGCAAGCATCCACCCACCGTCCACAGAGAAGCAGACACTTGTAAACCACATTTTGGTTTTCAGTAAGCAACATCTTATTTTTTACTAAGGGCTCTGAAATGTCCCTCACACTTACTAGAACTTTTTCATTTCCAGGTGCTTATCCAGTTCCTAATCTCTGGATAAGGCGCTCAGGTTATCTGCCATCTTGCTCTTTCACCCCTCAGGATGAGAGAGAGTCCCCTCACCTCCGATTGTCCTTAGCAAAGAAAGTTGAGGCAAAGCTTTTGGGTAAGATAAATGGCTACTTCAAATCTACACAGAGAGGAAGTTGACTGGGCTCTTTTTTCAAAGTGATTGACCTGGGGTGGCGAGGCCTTGGGTGGCACCTTTGGGTGGTTCATTCTGGAAGGATAACAGTTAATGTTCTGGGGGTAGAGGAAAGGCCCCAAATGCACCCTTTTTTGGTTCCTGCTTTCAGGCGAAGGAACCATGATGAAATGGGGCTATTAGTGAGGGGAAAAAAATCAGAACTGTTTCAAGAGTAAACCCCCCTCCACAGGAAACCTCAGAGAATATTTAAAATCTGGTGGGGGAGGGGACATGTTCCACAGAACAAAAAGAGCAGGCCCATGGTGCGGGGTTTGACAAGCAGCTAAATGAGAAAAAGACAACAAAACAAACCATGGTGGCTCCATGAGTGGAGGACCTGCTGGGTGTGTGCAAGCAGGCACTTCACAAGTATCAAAGCACCAACTAAACGATGTCTCCATATATGGGGCTTCGAAGGGGTCCCCAGGACTAGAAGGGGTAGAGGATGAGCAGATTCCAGACACAGATATTTTACCATGTTAGTGGCAGATACCTGTCAGTCTGGTGTGCCGAAGACACAGAGATAAAGGAGAAGGTCACATGGTCTTAAACCCTGAAAGGCACCCTCCACTTTAGCTCTGAGGAGCAGGGGAACCCAGGCTAGACCAGCTGAAGCTGCCCTTCTTGCCAGAATTGACCAGGCCCTGGACACGGCTAATGGATCCCCAAGTGCTTGGGACGGCAGATGGTTCCACAGCCATCGCCAGCTCTATTAACTGTTATCAAAGCCTCAAATTTCTGTTTTTCTGGTCCAGACCTTGCTAGACTTCAAGAAGGTTTGCTTAAAACTCCTGGCAGGGCTGTCGTAAACCCACTGGGCACCTTGGGGCTTGTTAGAAAAAAGGTGTCTCCCTCTGGATAGACCTCAGGGTACAGCCACTCCACATGGCCTGCAAAATAAAGCTGGGTCTGCACCCGTGTTGCCTCTCGGCAAGCTTCCCTATGCTGGGCATCACGTACTGAATTAAAATTGGCAGCCAATCCTAGGCCTGAAAGACTCGGGTGTTGGGAAGGCCTGTAGTAGTTCCCATGTGGCCAGCTACCTGTGTGAAGGCAAAGGTCAAGGACAAACAGAGCAGGAAGCATTGCTGCCCTTCTGGTGTTTGCCGTGCCTGGGTGGCCAGAGGGGTGACATCAGAAGTGACTGGCCTTGAAGCCCAATGGCCTGGGTTCAAGTAAACAGGAAAAAAAGTGCATAAATTATACATGTCCAGGCCAGAACATTCAAACCATGTGACTAGCATCTAGGACCAGCAAACAGAACACTGCCAGCCCCACTCTGGAGACCCCTGGGGCCCCTCCCAGGGGTCTCCCACCTGCCTGAGTCACTCTCCTGAGCTCACCCCACTGGTTATCCATGCCTCCATTAACACTTGACAAGGCTGTCAATACTATGTAGCCCTCTTATGTCTGACATCCTTTGCTCAGTCCCTTTGCTCAACAGTTATTCATTTGAACTGTACCCTTTCCATTTCCATTTTAGAAACATTCTTCAGTGTATTCATCCATCCGAATGAGCATTCGGCCAATTGGACTCTTTTTTCTTACTACAAGGTCTTTGTAGAGTGAGTGTTTCAATCTGGGGCAGGTCAACGCCCCAGTTTCACTTCCTTCCTGGACCGCTTGTGCCCCTCTTATCCAGCATCCACCTCCCTTTGGGCTGTTATCTCTACATCACAGCGTCTCCACTCTACTACTGAAGCTCTCTTGGGCCCTGAAGCAAGCTATTAGCAGGCAACAGGATGGTCACCCTTATTTCCTCCTGCCTGGGCTCTGAGGTCTGGGCTCTGGGGTCTGCCCTCCTCTGGGCTCTGATTGGTTCCCTTTCCCTGTGGCAAGCCTTCTCTAGGCTTCTTGCAACCACAAGCAAAGACTCAGAAAATGTCCTTTGCACCTATTTCACTGAGGAAAAGCAAGGCCTCAAGTTCAGCGGCTTTGGCCTGCTTTTCTCCCTTCTCCCATGCAGCCTGCAAAGGCCGCTTTCTCCAGGACACGCTCCTTCAGGTTCCAGAAGTCCTCGGCCCCTGCGTCTCTAGAGCCGAACCTCTTCCCCACAGCAGCAGCTCAGCCTTTCTGGGCGGATCTGCTCAGGCTCTCCCTTGACTTCAAGAAGCCATTTTTCTTAATCCTTTCTATCTCCACCCTGCCTCTTACTTCATTCCCCCCTTCCTCCACCCTCTAGTGGCTGCCCCTCAAATGGCAACTCTCCCCAAGTCCTGGGTCCATCTCCTTTTGGGCCTCTTCTGGACGTCACATCCAATGTTGAGGGCCTCTCCCCCACCCCATCTCTCCCCCAAGGGCATCCCACTTTCCCTTCAATTTCAGGCTTCCTATGTAGCCATTCCCTCTGGATGTCCCGGACCAACTTTGGAATCTCAGGGAGATGCTTTGAGTAAAAACATCTTTAAATTTCGTATTTAGAAAACAAACCAACAAGTGTTTGCTCTTCCGAACCCCAGAAACTTAGCAGAGGGGGTGCAGAATGACCTGCCCACCCCCATGGGCACTGGGATAGGTGACTCCTGTGTTCCCTAAGAGGTGCAGCTGAATTCCCTGCAGAGCATGAGGTATTTGTGCTTAGCAGAAGAAAACCTTCATTTAAGAGGTCCAGAATACACTTCAGAGAAAAGGACTGTGTGAGGGTAAGGGGCAGCAAGGAGTAGCTGTCGAATTTCTCTGGGCAGTCTGAGCACAGGCTGGGCCACCCAACTCCACTGTGGTGTGTGGGTGTGTGGGTGTGAGGGGTCATGCTTCGGTAAGAAACAGAAGACCTGAGAGCAGGGTAACACCCAGATCTAGGACCCAAAGAGGCGCAGCCACACTCCCACAGGTGACACCTGCAGAAGGCTCTGAGGTAGCCACCAAAGTTAACTTTCAGGGCAGAGGATGTAGAAGGCTCTGGATGGGGAACCTTATTAGGGAGTAGCACTGGAGAAGAATGTAAGAAGGAACAGAGGGAGGTGATTGGTCAACTCTACCTGGGACATAAAGAGACAGACTTTTGTGGCATGCACCGTATGGGAAGCCAGTCAAGGACAGCCCAGGGCATTCCTAGAGTCCTTTCCCTTCCTTTCAGTCCTCCTCCTCTTGTAATCCACGCCTGGGATGGCTGCCACTCCAGGCCTCACTCAGTACAGAAAGCTGCTGTGCCTGTCCCAAGGGAACAGTAGCAGCCAGGCGGGAGAGGCTAGACTAAGCCAGTCTATCTTCCTGTCCTCCTGCAGTCCAGAGCCTATCCCACCGTTCAGGTTGGGATGGGTAAAGGTGAAAAGGACAGGGACCTGAGAACCAGGTTTTAAGGAGGAAGAAATCTGAGACATAACGATGTGTCAAAGTCTTGCATGGATGAAAGAAATGTGTCACCAAAAGGACACGCAAAATCGGGGCTGATGGCAGAGGTCTCTCGATGGGGAGCTGGGTTCCATTGGTGGCCCTGGGACCCATGCCAGACCTTATTTCACTCCATTTGTTTAAATGGGGAAATAGTAGACCAGAGAGATGCTCAACTGCCCTCCCCCCAAGCCCCTCTTACGGGGAGAGGCTGCAGAAGTGACAACCCAAGGGTGGGCAACACCTGATAGCCAGGGCTCCATGATAGTCTGGGCAGAACCCTGGGCAGAGTCTGAGCACACCAAGCCAAGAATGGGGGTGGGCGATCACCAAGAGAAAGTCTTTCGGTGACCCGAAACCTGCTTGCTCTATTTGCTCTATCCTGACTCAAGAAACTTGGGGGCTCTAGAAAGAAGAGAGCTGAGCTGGCCTGTGTGGTCTGTCTGGCTTCTCCTGAAGGTCCCATCATCAGGGATTAGGAAAGCTCAGGACCCACATGGCCCCAGGGGCTCCCATACCCCCCGGGCCCTACAGACCCCGTGAAGAAAGCAGGGAAATGCTGTCTCGAGTGCTTCTGGAGAGTACTGCTTGGGCCCCACGTGACTGAAAGTGCTTAAGACAGTAATAAAGGACAGCACAGGGTGCAGGTGAAGCCCAGCCCACCAGTAGAGCTCGGCTTCTAGCCCTAGCCAAGCCCAGTATCTTGCCTCGCCCACTGTCATCCTCAGGACAAGGCCTAGTGGCAGAAGTGCTTGCATTTCAGAGCACCGTGGAGTACGCAGTGTTGTCATATATGAATGAGTTCTCGTTTGGCAAATGGAAGGAGGGTCTGGAAGATCCAGAGTGGTTTCCAAGCCACAGGCACCATGAGCTAGGCACAAAGGGAGTGCGCCGAGGAAGGACCGGAGCCCAGGGGTAGCTCTGACTGGAAACGGCTCCAGGTTTCCGTGGACTGCCCCGGCCCCGGGGCTCCAGCAGGGAGCCATCATGGAGGTTAAGGGCAGGTGCTGACCCTGGAAGCAGGGCATTTCCAGGACTTTGCTTTTCATCCTGAACCCTCTTCTCAGCTCTTTCTAAGCCCCCTCCTCTGCTGCTCCTTTAGAAAGAGCCATAGCTATACTCCGAAGAGGCAAGACAGAGCTCCTTCCCAAGACTGCCCTGTCCATTCCCAGTCTCTTCAGCAGGAGAGGCAGCAGGAGCTAAGAAGGGTGACATTTGTCCACCTGCTGGTGGGCTGCTGTCACTGACCAGCCCTTGCCCTGGCATTTTTTAGGGCAAAAGGAGGAAAAAGACATCCAGTAGGGATTCCTGCTCACACTGCTCTGCAAATGCGCCCCTCGCCCCCAGCAGCATTTCAGAGCATCTCCCCGACTGGAGCAAGCCTTCCCGGTTCAGTGAGAAGACCTTCCAGAACCCTGCTCCAAGCTCCATCTGGAAATCAAAAGAGTATAATTTCGTTGTTACTATTGTGGTAATGGACAAAGGTCATTTGGGGATGGGACAAAGAGCAGGCGTGACCATGGGTAGAAAGTGGAAGACAGAAGAGGGCCAGGTAGAAGGGATTTCCCCAGAGAGCTGTGGGAGACCTGAGGTGACTCCAGGTGCCACTGCTGCCTGGGTTTTCAAGAGGCCATCAGATAGATGGACCGTGGCTGCTTGTCAGAAATCAGACGAGGCAGAGTCTCCTCGTCTTCGCGGGGAGGTGTTCTGTTCTTTGTGGGGGGCTCCCAGGCCTGCCTCCAGCTTTACCCAGGAACGCCTGTTTCTGCCAATCCCTCTCGGCCCTCTCCCCCCACTCCTGCCCACCAAGCTTCTGTCTCTCAACCTTCTTGTTTCTCTCCACTTTCATACAACAGGTGACGACAAAGATGGAACTGCTCACAGAAAAGCTTATGTATGGTTCTGGGGCTGGAACCCTGTGTCTGAGGATGGTGGACCTGTCCTTCGCCTTGACCTCCCTATGGCAGGGCAGCCTGTGCCCTTCTGTGAGAACCAAGGTGTTTGGGAAGGCAGGCTTGGTGGTGAGAAAGAAGCTACCCGTGCTTCTTGTCTCTCACCTGACCCCAAACCTGCTTTGCTTCGATGTCGGCTCTTCTTCTATCTCCCCCAAAGAGAGGCTGGCTACTCTCTGTTCATCCCAGGCCTCCCAGACCCTCAGTCAAGGCCTCAAGGTCAGTCAGTGCCCTCTTGGCTCCAAAGCCTCATCTTCCCAACCATTCTAGGCCCTTCCCCTCAGAGCCCTCCCCCCCAAGAGCCTCAGGACCCTCTTCTTCCCATCTTCATCTATCAGCACACTGGTGGACTTCCACGACCACCTCCGTGAGAGAGGGCACAAGATGCCTGGCACATCGTAGGTGCTCAATAAATATTTGTTGAATGAATGAACTGAGTCCTGGCTCCGGAGTCACCAGTTTGATCTTTATCACAGTCCAATCCCATCGAAGGCAGATGAACAACCTCAAGGAAACTCAACCCCCTCCTCTCCACTTCTGCAGCCCCATCTCCACAGCCAAACCTAGGACCCAGCACAGCCCAAGAAGCTCTCTAAGAGTTGCACATTGGCTTCTATCCATGATCAACCTTTTCTCGGCTCCAAGCCCACCCCTCCTCTCCCTCGTGGCCTTGCCTGGCTGGTCCACAGTCTTGGAACAGACTAAACTGACCTCACTTCCACTTCCTCCAGTCTTGCATCTTAGCTCTGCTGAAAGATGCAGCCCTTCCTGGGTATTCCATGGCTGGCCCCCTGCAGCCCCACCTCTGTTGCTGTCTGTAGCTGTCAGTTGGATGACTGGTTGTCTCCTTTTTTTTTTTCCCATCTCACACATTATCACCTTAAAACCCTCGTGCCCCTCTGTCCTAGTCCTCTCCCAGTCAGCAACAGCCACTTCACGTCAGGGGCTACGTCAAGGCCACCACTGGACGTCCTTCCTCAGCCCGGGCCGTCTGTCCAGACCCACTGCTCCAATATGCTCCTCCCTCACCCTTTTTAAAGGGTGACTCCTTCCCCTCAGCTTTGGGGTCCCACGACCCTCCAGGTAAGCAGCCCTCTATTCTGTGTGCACCTTCCTCCACCCAGCCTGCTTCCCATTAGATTCGAGCCTCTCCAACAGGCATTCAAAAACACCTTCTCTGGGAAACTTCTAGAGGGATTTTGCGGTTGTAGAGAAGGCTTGCCCACTGGCCCTGCCCATTCCATCTGTGTAACTGGCATGCCTAATGAATCTGAGCAGCCCCCACCCCCACCCCGCTGCAGCCGAAGTCTTCTCTACAACTTTTCCTTTTCCTTTTTATTAGCAAAGAAACGTGTGCTTATTCCAACAACACTAAAGAGAGTCAACAGGGCGAGTTCCTCTTTTGTCACCTTGAATTCACCATGTTCAAGGATAGAGCATTGAGGTGGGGGTTTGTATCCTTCCAGACTGTTTTCTATGCACAAATATTTGGGGACTGTATGCATGGGGGAAATAGGACGTGACTGGGGAGATTGTTCTGTCGTAGCCTGCTTTGTCAATCTACATTGTCAACACAAATCCATGCTATCACCCCATCACTATATTAAGACTGTATTGTCCTCCACAGTATAGACACACCCCACATCCAGCCATTCCCCATCACTTAAGTTCAATTTCTTCATACCATCAAGACTTCTGGATATGTGTAACCTCACAAAATTAGAGCAGCATTTTTGTTGAAGGAAGTCCCTCATAGCAAAATACTGGACCCTGTTAAATATCCTGCCAGGTCTTGCATACCCAGCAGTAGACGGGGTCCTCTGCATAATACTGGACCCTGTTAAATATCCTGCCAGGTCTTGCATACCCGGCAGTAGACGGGGTCCTCTGCATAATACTGGACCCTGTTAAATATCCTGCACACACACAAAACACTGTTCCAGGTCTTGCGTACCCGGCAGTAGACAGGGTCCTCTGCACACAAGGGCCTTTAAAAGCCCTGCTCCTCCACCCTCCACGTTGCACAGATGTCTCTCATCTCTTTCTCAATCTCCCATTCCACCTCTGCTGCCCTCCGAAGGTTGTTTTCTAAGCCCTGCCTGCCCCACCCCTAGTTTCCCAGGAGCTCACGATCGATCTTCTGTGTCGGGAGGAGGGTGGTGATGGAGGCTGTTGTAGTCTCTGACCTTTGCAGCTCAGCCTTGCTGAGGCCTAGCGGAGAGAAAGCAGCTACACACATTAAAGCAAAACACCCAGTGAAGGAGGGTTACACAGGCTGTGGGTGCAGAAGAGGAGAAGACCCTTCATTCATGCATTCTACAAATATTTATTGAGTACCTATTAAGTGCCTTTGAGGTTCGTGAGCCTAATCAGGTCAAGTCAGCCTTGAAAGGGAGAGAGAGGGAGGCACTGATGAGACCAACCCATAGCCCATACTCATGGATGTCTGGCTTCAAGTTGCACTGATCACCATGACGGACTGGTTCCTGCACATGTCCCCTGACCCCAGCTGCCTGGCCTGGGGGTCAGAGAACGTGCTGTGCTCCCCAGGGAATGACATTGGAACAGAATGGAACACAGGTCTGAACAATAGCCACCCAGTGAAGGGGAAGGCCCGGGCCCCAGGACAGTGACATGCATTCCAAAATTAGGAGTAAAGTTTGAGAGCGGCCTTGGAGTGGACGAGCAGGCAGTATGGATGTGCAATTAATTTCTGCCCTTGACTTTGCATGTTTAGCCACAGGAAATAATATCGAAAACACTTTGTCATCCCCCCCACCTGAGCTCCAGGGCTTAGCATGCACCCATGGGGAGAAGTCAGACACAGACCCCACCCCCTCCACCTGAGCTTCCTTCTGTCACCCTGGTAAAGTCCCTCTGTACCCTTTGCAGATATGGGGCCCTCATTTGGCCAGACCTCAAAAATCTTCCTACAAGTCATTGGAGTGAGAAAGCATCTGGGCTCAGCAGAGGCAGCGAGTCAGGAAGATGCAACATGACTTGGGATGCGTTGGCTCCCACTGGGCCCTCTGGGACCTGGGTGCCAGGCATGCTTGTCCACTGCACACATGACGGATCCTACTTTGTTAGCCACTTATTGTTTCTGCTTTTGGAGTCTAGGCAACTCTCAGTAGAGCCTGAGAAATGCTGATCCCTTTTCATCAGAAATGCTCATAAAAAGAAATGCCACTGTACTTGGTCCCAGGCCTCCAGCCCCTTCATCTGTGTAACTTAAATTTCTCCAGAAGTTGCTCTGCCCAAAGACTCCCCTATCTGGCTCCTCAAAAACCTCTATGGGCATACCCTTAGAGGTTGGGACAGGTGAAACTGGATTTGGAACCCCACCTCAGCCACCCTTGGGGCTTCCAACCAAGTCGTGCCCTGGGGGAAGCTACCCTTCTTGCTTCTAAGAAGGTGGCCCTGGGCTCTGTGGCCGAAGGAGGCCACACTTTATGTTAGCCCCATCATAGTTGGGGCATGTCATTTGCTGGTTACTCTCCTCCTCATAGCACCCAACAAGTCCTTCTTTGGACTTGGACCCCTCTAACCTTTCTGATCCAGAAAGAAGTCCCAAAGGCGTGCACACTGCTGAACATCCCAGCCCAGGAGCTTGTGGTGTGGAGACTTGAGAGTTCTCCCCAAAGTGGCACCATCTTCCACCCACATGGCCTCCTTGCACACGAAGTCGGCAGTGGCAACGCCTGCATGCCTTGGTGCCCATCCACACTGACTACCAACCACTGAGCCATGGAGCCCAACATATTTGGCCAGGGCCAGGGGGCCAGGTCTTTGCCATTAACGTTGGAGAGGAAAGACGGATCCCCTGGAGGGAGTCCCCCTCTGGGGATACCACTCCTCTTTGGGGGATTTTTGGCTCTGAATGTGTGAAGAACCAAGCAGCTATCACACCCCTCAGCCTGAGGGCGAAGGGGGCTTCCATGTGGTTCTCCTCCATTTCAGAGCCCTGTTCAGAGGCAGAGATGCCACTCACATGGAGAGATCCTAAAAGGAAGGCTCTTTAGGCGATCAAAGCTTTGAGGAATTAAATGCTTGGTTAACTCATGGAGATGGTGATACGTCTAAGTGCTATGCTTCTTGCAGCAGGACCCAGTGGGCTCCCACCAAGGTTCTCAAACCTAGTGCCTTCATCCCTGCTGCCCCAGCCAGGAAACCATGTCCCAGCCCAGCCTTGGTCCCTTTTGTATGAAGTCCCCAGTGAGCTTAATGTGCCAGTGGAGTCGCTTGGTCATCCGTGTTTGTCTCTTCTATCTGAAGGAAGGTGTGTCCCTGCTGAGGGTGGATGAAGGAAGCTGGGTCCGACACAGCACCACCTCTGTCCTTTAACTCTTCCAGTGAGCCAAGGAGGTACACAGAACAGTCCCCTGGCATCATCTACAGGCCCAGTTAGTCAGATTGAGATGCAAGGTACTCATCTGGAGAAAATAGAAGAGCACACCAGGGGAGCAAGCTGTGGGCTACCCTCCCTGGGAAGCAAGCCACTCTCTCTGTCCAGGAATGTACATAAAAGGCCCCTGGTAAGGCCCAGAAGCCCTGTTCCTTCTAAAGTTGAAAGCAAGGATGATCTGCAAAAAGAAGCCCATACCATACTCCAAAAGAAAGCACCAAGATGGCAAAGGGCTTGGAAACCCCCAGAAAATGAAGCAGGGAGGGCATGCTTAAAGGGAAGAAAAATGGGCATTTCTTAGGAGGCGGTCTAACATTGCCCGGGCTCTGATACCCGACTTCTTTTCAAGGTGTGTTTCTGTCCCTTTGTGAGATCCCCTGGAAGGAGGGCTCCCTGGCCTCCAGGCTGCAGTGGGATGCCTGAACTGACAGTTCCCTGCTTGCCACAGCAGATAGGAGAGTCCAGTGGCAGTACGAGGGGCTGCTTCTCACCGCTAGACTTCTAGGAATCTGGCGCTGCCTCCAAGGGCAGGACTCAGCAACAACCACCACACCTGCCTACTGGGGATGGGGCAGGGTAGGATGAAGGGTCCAGGCTGTGACAAGGGACAGAACAAAGGAAACAGTACAGGCCTCTCTACACCTGGGCATGGGACACAGTAGGTGTGTCTTGGCCAAGAAGCTGCTCTGTGCACGTCTTAAGCAGTAGCTCCCTTCTCCCAAGCCTCCTAATATCTACTATGGGAATTATTTACTGGCAACAGGAGAGTCTGAGGAATACTGGGCAGGGATACTCTACTCATCAATTCATTTGATCAGGTTTACTTATTGATTTCCTTGCCATGGGAAACCTCTGTTCTTCCAAGCCTGTGTTGTAGGCGTTTCCAGCTCACTGCAAGCTTGCTACAGTCTGCTTTTTATTTTTAGCTCCACCCCATCCTGCCAAGGTGCCTTCTGCTACTGTCATTCTAACAAATCTGGAAAAGTCTAATCAATCAGACTTGCTGCCCAAACAGAAAAGACCATTACCAGCCTGTAGGTGGGCTGAGCAAGAGGTGGCCACCTTTGCTCAGGTTGTACTATTAAAATATTCCCTTAAAGTCCTAGAAGGAATTGGAGGGATCATTCCTCAATGTAATCAAAGCCGTATACAGGAAACCCACAGCCAATATCATCCTAAATGGGGAAACAACAGAAACATTCCCTTTAAAGGTAGGAACTCAGCAAGGCTGCCCCCTGTCACCACTCCTCTTCAATATAGTGCTTGAAACACTTGCTAGAGCAATAAGGCAAGAAAAGGATATTAAAGGAGTACTAATTGGAAAAGAGGAAGTCAAACTATCCCTATTTGCTGATGATATGATTGTTTACTTAAGAGATGCTAAAAACTCCACCAGAAAACTCCTAGAAACGATTAACAGCTTCAGCAAAGTGGCAGGATACAAAATTAACCTTAGAAAATCAATGGCCTTTCTTTACACCAAGAACAAGCAACTGGAGAAAGAATTCAAAGAGACCTTCCCACTCACAATAGCCTCAAAAACAATAAGATACCTAGGAACAAACCTAACCAAAGACACCAAAGACCTCTACAACAAAAATTTTAAACCCTTAAAGAAAGAAATTGAAGAAGACCTCAGAAGATGGAAAAACCTCCCATGCTCATGGATTGGGAAAATTAACATTGTAAAAATGTCCATTTTACCAAAACTCTTGTATAGATTTAATGCAATCCCAATCAAAATCCCCAAGAGTTTCTTCACAGGCTTGGAAACAAAAGTTCTTAAATTCATTTGGAGAAACAAAAGACCCCGAATAGCCAAATCAATCCTGAGTGAAAAGAGCTACACAGGAGGGATCTCTATACCAGATTTTAAACTATACTACAGGGCTATAGTCATAAAAACAGCCTGGTACTGGCACAAAAACAGACCTGTTGACCAATGGAACAAAACCGAAGATCCAAATCTGAGCACATACAATTTCAGCCATCTCATATTTGACAAGGGGGCCAAGAAGCCACAATGGAGAAAAGACAGCATCTTCAGCAAGTGGTGTTGGCAAAACTGGATCACCACTTGTAGAAGAATGAAATTAAACCCCTACCTCTCACCCTGTACAAAAGTCAACTCCAGATGGATTAAAGACCTCAACGTGAAACCCCAAACTCTGAAGGTGATAGAAGAAAAAGTTGGCAGCAGACTACAAGACATAGGCGTAGGAAAAGACTTCCTAAATCAGACAGCAGCTGCACAAGAATTAAGGTCGACAATTGACAAATGGGACCTCATCAAACTCAAAAGCTTCTGTACATCAAAAGAAACAATCAAGGAAGTGAAGAGAAATCCCACAGAGTGGGAGGAAACCTTCACTGCAGATACATCTGACAAAGCATTGATTTCCAGAATATATAAACTACTCAAAAAACAAAGAAAAAAGAAAACAAACGACCCGCTCAATAGATGGAGCAAAGAACTGAACAGAGACTTCACAAGCGAGGAATTAGAGATGTCTGAGAAACACCTCAAGAACTGCTCAACATCACTAATCATTAAGGAAATGCAAATCAAAACCACTTTAAGATATCATCTTACTCCAGTAAGACTGGCTAGGATCAAGAAAACAAATGATACCAAGTGCTGGAGAGGTTGTGGGGAAAGGGGAACACTCATCCACTGCTGGTGGGAATGTAAACTCGTACAGCCACTATGGAAAGCAGTGTGGAGAACCCTTGGAAGACTTGGAATGAACTTGCCACCCGACCCAGCCATACCACTCCTGGGCATGTACCCTCAAGACTTACGCCACCACAGAGATACATGCACGGCCATGTTTATTGCAGCTCTCTTCACAATAGCAAGGAGCTGGAACCAACCTAAATGCCCCTCAACTGACGAGTGGATAGAGAAAATGTGTTACATCTACACAATGGAGTTCTATGCAGCAGTAAAGAGAGATGACATCATGAGCTTTGCAGGAAAATGGCTGGAGCTAGAGGACATCATGCTGAGTGAAGTAACAGTCCCAGAAAAACAAACGATGAATGGTATCCCTCATCTGTGGATGCTAGTGCCAGTTACCCAGTTGCATTTCTTGTGCATGGCCCCTTGAGCTTTTGTCCAAAGCAGTTGGGAGTGATGCATATTGGAAATAACAACAGCAACAGAAAGGACTGTATCAAAGAACTGATTGAAACAGTGAACTTCTGATCAAATCAGTCAACTTCCCCATGGAGAATATTGAGAAAGACTGAGAGATGAATAGCATGTTTGGCAGAATGCATGAGCTCTGGAGGGGTGGGGGGATGGGGGGCACATGGGTCTAGGTTTGATAAAAAATATATGTATAAATAAATATTTAAATAAAATAAAATTCCTGAACCAAAAAGACTTCAACCTGATTCTAAATGAAGAAAAGCTGCAAGGCCAACAGGTCCAATCTTTGATCCTCTCCAACGCTCTTCTGGAACTGAGCTGCACAGAGGAGGCTGAGAGACCACTTATCACCACAGTCCCAAGTCCACAGCATGCCCAAGAGCAGGTATGCTGAGTGGCAGACAGCTTAGGACACTCTGGGGGGAGGAGACAGTGAAGGACCCACACAGGCAAAGGTCTCATTTTTTCACTACATTCGCAAGCCCAAGCTGGCTGGGGAAAGTTCCAAAGGTGTCTCCTCAGCTTGCCTTTTCCCTGTCCATTGCCAGGCCACCTAGTCTCTGTAGCTGCCCCTGACAAGAGGAAAGTTAAGCTGAGGGCTTTTCCAAGTTCATAGGGATTCCCATGGCCACCTTAACCAATTTTATTGCTCAACAGTTACTGTGTGCCCAAGAGTACATTACAGCACATGTGAGCTGGGCCAGACGTAACCAGGTCCACAAAGAGCCAAGCTGCTTTGGGAGCTGCTTACCCCGTATCTAATTCACTCTACCTCCCCAACCTCAGTCCCATCATAGCCCTGGCCCAGGAATCTCCTTGGTGTTTCTGAGGCTGTGTGGTACTGAGGTGAGATCCCCTCCTTGGAGAGTCATCTTTATCTGAGGATCTAGGGGAAGTAGGGCCAAGACAAGATTTGCTCTTGTCTAGACCATTGGGGATATCATTTGTCCTCCAGGCTCCTTGGGCAAACTCTCATCTTGTTTTTGTGTTTAAATCTCTGAGGAAGAGCCTGCCTCTCGGCTCACTAGGTTCATGATAAAGGTTATTCATCTGTGAGGTGAGGTCAGTCTAGAAGAACCAGGTGACCTGGGTTCATAAAACCCCACAAACAGAGTCCTACATCTCAAGGAGTGGGCTCCCAAGTTCCGCTTTACCCCTGTACAGATAAAGATCCATAGAGCTAGTTGTTGGCTTCTCTACCTCTAGCATAAGTCTAGCAGAGACTACAAGTGTGCTTCATATCACAGGAGCCTCCTGGGGACTTAGCATTTGACAATTGTCACTTGCAAAGCTACCAGTCCTTAACACAGATGTTGACAGTGACCACGTTCCAGAATTCTCTGATAGTCCAAGTTTGTTTGGTTTTTTTTAGAGGCTGCTTCCTCCTGTCCCTTGTCTGATACTGTTGAGAGGGCTTGTCTGCCTTTTGGTGGTGGGGCAAAGCTATTGTCCAAGTGGATTCCTGGTCCTGTCCACATGCCTGTGCCTAAGCCAGGAGAAGCCTGCTGATCTACCTCATGCTCTCTTCAGGGAAGATGAGGGAGTCTGTCACAGAGGAGGGTCTGAGCAGCTTCCATCGCCATGAGACTTTCACGGGGCTTGGCAGAGCATCAGCTGCCAAATCCAATCTACATCAAAGCCTCAAAACATCTTAACTCTCTGTGCGCATGGGGTTGAGGGTGGGAGTAGCCCTGTAGTCCCCATGGCATCTGTCTGTCTTGGCTGGCTTGTGGGGACTCTGATTCCTGGGATCTTATTGGAGCCAGAGGGTCTTGGCACTGCCAATGAAACAAGACAGCAAAGAATGCCACAAAATCCAGGAATAGTGGGACCTCACTGGGGATGGGGTAGGATGACATTGGGGGACAACTCCAGAGAGCACCAATACCTGGGAAACTTAAGTGCCAACAAGGAGGCGGGACCTTCAGTTCCCTCCAAATCTAGAATCCCATGCGGTGCTTGGCAGGGTTGGGGGATTGATCCAGTCACCCCACCTCAAAGATAGTCAAGTCCCCTTTTGACTTTAAATGCCTTTGGCTGGGCAGGCAGCCTTCCATGGTTCCTTTTCTTTAGGAAGGAAGCCTTTTTCTTCAGGCTGATCAGGCAAGATTAAGTAGACCAGTTAATTTTAAGGAACAGGAAGGTACTTTTGTGGAGGGTTACTGCCACAACCATGGATCAATCAGTGAGTGCCCACCCTAGAAGTCCTTCGTGGTTCATGGGAAGGTGATCTCCCTCGCTCGTTCATCCTTAGAAAGTATGTACTTATCTAAAGAGAGCAAATGGGGCCTGGCTGGGCTGCATTCTCCAGTAGTTAAAGCTCAAACTGCCCCAGCTTCTTGGAGGCACTTGGGCTGTCCCTCAGCAGCTCTGTCCCTGCCACCCCGCTGCTGATGCGGATCTTATACATGTGCTTATGGTTTTGGTCTTCTTCAAGCTCCAGTAAGTATGTGAATTGCCAGTTCAAAATCAGTGGGGAGGTGGGCGTGGGGGGGGCAGAGGTGAACTACCCTTTGGAGTCTACCACTCAAGGTCAGGAAACAGATGAATGTTGGGGGGGTGCCTTGGCAACCTTGAACATATCCACATATCACATATGCCACATGGGCAAAGTCTTAGAACCACAGCTAAGCCCAGCCCTGGCCTGAGACCTGGTAACCGTCCTCTCAGAACACCAGAGGATGGGAGAGGGGGCCTGTCAGTGGTTGCTCTGAGGCCCTCTCCCTTCGTTCAGGTCTTTTCCCCCCAGAAGGGGAGACTTGGTATGGTATTTCTGGGTTCTAGCCAGAGTAGAGTAACATCTGAATGGAGGGTGCTCCTTTCTGAAAAACTGGTACCACACTATAATCAAAACTCTTGGAACTCAGGGTCCCAAAGATTTTCCTCTAGATTAATCCATGTAAGACATTCCTGAGTATCTTAGTAGGGATCCAGTAAAGCCCCTAATCCTCTCCCCTACTTCACTGACAAACAGATCACAAGGTTAGGAAATATCCCCCAAATATAGTGGAGGACACTGAAGACCCTTCCCTGGAATGTGCTGATCCCAATCACTTGACTTCTGCTGGCTAAGAGCGGACCTCAGTCTATTCTGAGTATCCCCAGATTCTCTGTTGTGCCCCATTTCAATATTTCTTCAAGAGGCTCGAAGTTGTGCTGAATTCGGAGGCAGTTCCAGTAAGGTCAAGTCCTTAGGTTCCAAGACCCGTATCCCCAGAGTATTTCACAATATTAACACTTTTGGGCAGGGGGAGAAATTGCTTGCCTGGGGCCCAGATCCTGCATCCTGGGTGAGTGGCCTCCACCCCAACATACTCCATCTATCGTGATGGTCCTGCAATGCCTGCCCTGCTTTCCATTTGGATGTCTGTAAACCTTGTCTTTCTTCCAGGCATCTACCCTTGCTTGCTTTGATGGGCAGCCACTGAAAACAGAGGCTCGGGGCAGCAACAAATTCGAGCAAAAGGCATTTCTCCTCTCTCTGTCTCTGGTACTAAGAAGGCCCCGACAAGCACTGAGCCTTCGGACAGGAGTCCCTGGGCTGTCTGCTTTCTCCTGTGCCCCTCACGGACCCTTTGGGGATCAGAGCCAGCTGACACTCTCAGGGACCAGAGAGCGGAGGGCAGCTCTGCAGAATAGGGAACCCCCAAAGGCCACTGGGGAAAGAGCAGGACCAGCGGAGGAGCAGGGGGAGCGAGGTGAGGACTTCTTCGCCCTCTGCATCCGGCCCCTGGGGAGCGCCAGCAGCAGCAGAAAACCGGGGGTGTGGCTAAGATGACCCCGCCCATCGTAGCCGCCAACCACAGCGCGCAGAGCTCGGAGTGGTGCGATCAAGCAGGCTTTCGCCACGCCCCCTGCTGCCTCCACCCTCGGGGGTGGGGCCAAGGCACAGTGCCACGCCCCGCCAAGCCCTTCGCCGCCTCCAACCACAGCAGCCCCAGCTGGGATGTGTCAAATCGGCCTAATCCCGCCTCTAGCCACGCCCATAACTGCCTCCAACTGCCCTGGCCTGCAGGTCCCACCCTCTTCACCTAGCTCCAACCGCTTTAGCTCACTCAGCACTGAGGTTCCCAATAGTGAGTGTGTCTGGACCTCCCCTCCCCTGGACTCCCTGGATGAGGGGGAGAACCAACTTCGAGTTTTCTGAGACATCCCTGATTTCAAATAACCTGTCCCGTTGTCAGACGGAGCAGCCTCCCTGAGCGTTAGAGAATGTGTGCTGACGCACTTTTAGAGAAACACGACTGAATTGTGTGGTGGGCTCCAGTGGAAAGTCTCAGCAAATTCAGACACCTGATTGTCCCTGAGGCCAAAACCTCTGTTTTCGGCGGAAGGTGCAGGTAGCGATGGTTAGTGGTTACCTTCCAAAGTTCTTGGGCTTGAATTTGCCTGGCCTATGGGTGAGTCCAAGACCTAACTGTTGTCATTTCAACCACTTCAGACAATAAGGTCCTGGGCAGACGTTTTCAGTACCGTTGAGTCCGGTTTCTGATCTCCCAAACTGAAGTCGCAGGACCTTGCTCCTGACCCCGAGGAATGGGTGGGCTCCTTTCTCCTTGTATTTTTGCCCATGCAGTCTGCTCCTGGCAGGACCACCCACTCACTCCTGGGAGCTTCCTTCCTGCCCATTCTGCCCTTCCAGCACACTCAGGCCCCAGTGTGAGGAATGAGTGATGAGAGAGGAGGCAAAGAGGTGGTCACTCATGGAACCTACTAGAATCACATGAAAAGTCTGCAACCCATCTCTGCCTCATTCTACATCCCCCTAGCCCCAAAGCATCCCTCTTAAATAGCTTAAGATCTTTTTAAGAACCTAAGGAAAACAGATTTAGAAGGGAGATTGGCTCTGAACTGATCATATATTTGCACCAATCCTTAAACAGTATGTGGGGAGAAGACCCCACATTCAAGCAGCTGGTATTAAGGGAAGCTGAAATCTCTTCCAAATAAGAGATCTTGGGGGTTAGGAATCAGCCAGTAAGGTGGGCTGGAGGGTAGGCAGAGAAAAGGGGGGGGGCATTTTCTTAGAAATTGATTCAGAAAGGTCTTGCACCTTGGGGCTGAAGCTTAGGACCAGAGGGTATGGCTGGGTGAGTGCTGTGAGATTGGGGTGTGTGCGTGTGCGTGTGTGTGTGTGTGTGTGTGTGTGTGTGTGTGTGTGTAAGGTTTGAGCCAGACTGCGATGAAGCATGGTTAGTCAGAAGGTGCTGGAAGAATGGAAGGCGGGCTCTCTCATTTGTTTGATTATACTATTCCGAGCCAAAATTTGAAAGAGCTAAATCAAGACAGGTGGCCAAAGGGACTCTGAAGTGCAAATGGCTGAATGAGCTTTGCTAGAAGTTTCAGGTAGGGATGGAAGGAGGCTGGCGGTAAGGGAAACCCAGCTACCCCCTCACTTCCTAGGGCCAGGAGTCTCCTGAGACAGACCCCTATCTTTCTCCCAGCCTCCAACTCACCCAAATGTGTCCTTAATCAAGATGGGGGCCTTTCTCAGCTCTGGCTTGTCACATTTGAAGCCCCGGGGCCTGAGTTCACATTAACAATTCAAATTGGTTTTCCAAGAGATGGACTTACCTAGGAGGGCCATTAAGACATTACTGACAACTTTACAAAAATCGAGGGAGATTCTAGGTTTTTATAAAAGGAAAGGACCTGTACTCGTATCTTGATAAATTGTCACATGTCTCCCCTCATCTCCCCTGCCCACATCTACCCATCTAGTCCATCCCAACCTCTAATGCAAAAGCCATGGGAAGAGTGGAGAGAGAGAGAGAGAGAGAGAGAGAGAGAGAGAGAGAGAGAGAGAGAGATTTGCTATATCTCTGGTCACCTAATGTTAAACACACATGGCGTCTTACACTTTGTGTATTTCATCAGATAACTGAAGTCATATTGGGCCACGCATGCACTCCAAGCATCAGCAGGAAGACCATCGCTGGCCCAGTGACTCACCCCAAAGTTGTAATATTTCAACCTCCTTTTATTGACAAGATGCGGTGAGGCTTCTACTCCAATCTCTGTAGTTGGGGGTGTTCCTCAAGGCTCTATAAAGCCAAGAATCCCCCTTCCCTCCATGTCCTCTGTGCCCTGTTTTCTTGCCTGCCTTGGTCATCCTGAGACATTTGATGCAGGGTGGAGGGTGGAGCCTGTCTAGCCCAAGCACCTTATTTTACAGATGAGGAAACTGAGCCCCAGAGAGGAACGGGCATCCCCAGTCCTTCAGCCTCCACACTACTCTCTTTGCACAAGACCCAACTGCCCCTTTGCCCTGTCCTGCACTCCTTTCAGGTGCTGCCTTCTCTTGGGCATAGGGAAGGTGGACTTCTCCCAGTCCTCCAGCTCCATTCCACTACTTGTAAGTCCTACCCCCGTCTGAGCCCTTCCATCCATCACCAGTTCAGTGTGTAGGGCTTTCTCCCTTAGGAACCTTTCCACAAAGTAGAGCTGAGAGGGCAGCCATGGCTGGTTTACACTGAGAGTTAAGGCCTCTTCTAGTCGAATGATGACAGGAGAGGCCACTTTGCCAGTGTCTTGCTTTTGCCTTAACCAGGATGCAGAAACTCAACAAAACATTATCTCCCGGCCTCTAGGGCACCATTCAGATCTTCCCTAATCCATCAGCTTTTCATTGGAAAATCCAACAATTTGTTAATAAAAGGCAGGTTGTGCTTGACGGTCAGCACCACGTTCATTGGTCATGGGTACCCATCAGTTAGCAGATAAGTTGAGGTAGCAATCAGGTGCAGCCATGTTTGGAGAGATTCAAGAGATCAGTTCTGTCCTCCTCTTTACAAATGAGGAAACTGATGCCTAGTCAAGATGAAGGGATTTGCTGAGGGAGGCCTTGCCTAGTGGCCAAACCAGGACTAAATTATAACTCAAGGGTTTCAGGCAGGCCCCAGCACCTTCCTGTCACTAGGATAATACCACAGGTTTTTGCCAAAGAAACCTGGTGGTCTCCTGACCCCACCCACCCATCCATCAGAGAAAGCTGCTTACACTGAAGGATAGATCACCATGTCTCGGGTGGTCCCAGAGGGAAGGCCCTGCTCCACACACTCTCCACTCAGCAGCAGGTACCAGATATCCTAATTATCTGACGTCAGTCTGTGTTGCCAGCTCTGCTGCTTTCTTGGCCAACAGGTGGCCACCAAACCTGCCCTCAGCTGCCGGGTCAATCACCAAGATCCAAAGTGTCGACAGAGAGAGAGTAAAAACCAAGAAACCGTTTCTAACGTAGTTGGCCCAGAGCAGAGAGTAAATTGCCAGAAATGGTCTGGAAGAGGCTATAAAAGAAAAATAAAACAGGATGGTAATTTATGACATAGGGTAGAAGGCCTGGGGAAGTGGCGGGGCTGGTGAAGGTTCATTTCCCACAGTTCAGAGGATGGCTTCACCATGCTGGTAGCTCCCACTCAGCCTGGCAAGCCTGAACTTGGGAGGACCTCCTCCACTCCCCAACAAGGTAGGACAGCAGAGGAACACTGCAAGACGGGCCTCCTGCAGCCCTCAGTCCTCTTTACACCATTTCCACCTGTTCTCTTTGGCACAGGCACCTGCCCTCCTCCACCTCAGTACCTCGAGCCCTAGAATCGAGTTCAGTTCCCCTATCAAACACCTTACAGCTGCCACGTGACTTCCTGCCCTTTATCTCATTTGATCCTTACAGAAACTCTGGAGGTGGAGGTGGGGCTGGCTTCTAAGGGGATATTGGGGGACTAGCTCAAGGTCACACAGCTAGTCAGTGGCAAACCCAAGACCTGAATCTAGGACTACCTATTTCAAGATCAAAGTCTTTCTCAAACCCACCCTATTCTTCTTAGGAGCAGAAGACTGAAATTCATTTCATTGGTGCCCAGATTTCCAATGTCCTCTCCACCCAGGAGACTCAAAAATTCGAAGCTTTCTAGGCCTAAGGGCAGCTACTTGAAGTGGCCCAGAGGCCCTGAAGTGGACAGACACAATTCTAGAGGGGGGTCCAGTAGACAGACTCCTGAGCCAGAGCCTATGGGCTGGGTTGGGCGGGGGCCTTTCCACTCTGCCTGGCCCACTTGCGACTGCTCATAGTCCTACTGTGAAGAGCAGCTGTCTAATGGGCTCCACAGGAAGCCCTATGGCCAGGTCATCTCATCTCCTTCTCTGCTAGTGACAGGTTTGAATTGATCCTAGCGGCTTGAGGCTTATTCAGTGCTTCCTGTCTCCCCATCTACAAAGTTCAAAGGTGAAGGCAGGTGACAGCTGACGAGCATCCCTGTTCTTGTCATGTCCTTTCAGACTATGTTTGTAACTCACCTGAGTGTGGAAGGAGGTGACTAGGCATGCCTCAACATCCTCAGTCTTGTGGATGTTTCTTGGACCGACTTGGGAGGCTTCCTCAGGGACTGTCCCTTTGCAGCCTGGTGCAGGGGGAGCCAAGATCTTTGAGGCCAGAGCCCATCGTTGGTTGGCCACTCGTTGTGGCTTTGCACGAGTCACCTCTCTGAGGCCCGGTTGCTACTTCTTATCTCCAAGGTCTCAGTAAGCACCAATGAGAATAACAGACGTGACAGGACTTAGTAACTCTTCGCATGAAGCCCTTGACTTACAGGGTACTGTGAATACTACTGGCTAAGCAGGTCGACAACAAGCCTGTTAGTCTTGAGCCTATCGCTCCATTTTACTGGGGAGTCCAGGTCAAATGTGCAAGCTCTCACATGCCTCTGTGCCAAGCAAGTCTAAAACAGAGATAAACAGCCAACTCCACACAGTCCAAGGTAGAGATCTGAAGACTGCTAACTGTGTCGTGTGGTCACAAAGCACCCCAGGCCCCATAGGCATCCTTAGTTTTAACTCTTTTCCCCATGATCGCTCAGAGCGAGGAAGAAACCCTCAGCTCAGACAGAGCTCCATCTGTCCGAAGCCCAAAGTGCCCTATCCTTCACTCATTCTGAGAACAAACACCCCCATATCGTCAACAAGGGGCCGTTGTCTCTAGCTGAGACAATTCAACCAGGCCCATCCTGCAGTATGACTCCATGACTCCTAGGTTAACTTCCACATCTATCTCAGGAAGCCGAACTGCTTTTGCCTGGTTGGTCCCCTGGATTTAACTCTGAGAGCCTCTGTGTGTCAGCTGACACTCCAGAGAATCAGTTGCCAACCCAGAGCACAGATTTTACAAAGTGACTTTGCAAGGTCCTGGGTTCTCCAACTCTACCGGGCCAGTCTCCAGGAATTGGGGCTTTTTCCTGTCTCCCATCCTGCAATACCCTTTCTACCTAATAAGACTTTTTTTTTTTTTTGGTCTTTTTCAAGACAGGGTCTCCCTGTAGTCCCAGCTGTCCTGGACTCACTCTGTAGACCAAGCTGGCCTTGAACTCAGAAAGAATCCTCCTGCCTCTGCCTCCCAAGTGCTAGGATTAAAGGTGTGCGCCACAACGCCCGGCAAGACTTTTGTATTTCTTGAGTGGGTTGACAACTTAGGTAACAGTTCTAAAGGAATCAAGTTTTGAAGTGATTTACAAAGACTGAGGATCAGGGGTAGTTTTAAGAGCAATAGTGGGGGCTGGAGCGATGGCCTAGCGGTTAAGAGCACCGACGCTCTTGCAGAGGACCCGGGTTCAATCCCCAGCACCCACATGGCGGCTGAGAGCCGTCTGAAACTCCAATTCCAGGAGAACTCCAGTTCCAGGGGAGTCCGACGCCCTCTTCTGACCTCCGCGGCATTGCACGTCACGGGTGCACACACTTGCATGCAGACAGCACATTCATACACATACGGAAATAAATAAAATTAAAAAAAAAAAAAAGAGCACTAGCAATTGGGATCTGGGTGGTCTCTATGGAAAAGCTCTATAATACAGTGAACCTTGGCATGAGGATGACCCCTAACCCCTAATCTGTCCCTCCCTCTGCCTTCATGAAAACAATCATGGGGATATGTGAGGGAGAATGAATCAATGAGCCCTGTTTAGCGTATCTCTACAGACCTCCTGTCCCCAAAGAAACCCTAAACCATTACTGCTTTGACTTTGGTGGATTTTCACAAGCTGAGGTCAGAGATGGAACTTTCTGTGGCCAAAGTGCTAGAGACGAGCCTCTTGGAACCCCTGAAGGCCTGGCTGTTTAGCATCCTGCCAAGCTGGGTCTTCGCCGTACCCCTGATGTTCTGCAAACACGATGTCACCAGGTTCTCCCATTTGGCTGTGGGGGATTAGGTAGATGGACTATGGTCCCCAGTTGGATGTATGATTTATTCAAGCCAGAGTTAGTTCTTGTCACTCCAGGGGACAGGAACATTGGACCACTGGCCTCAAGACTGTTGGGTCTTCCCTGGGGTCCAAGAGCTCTCCCTCTACTTGCTTCTCTGCTGGTTGACTGCTGTGGACCGGGGTTTCTGGGAGTTGGGCCAAGGCAGTGATCTCTGGTCCTCACTGTTCCATTATGGAGGTCCTCGGTGCTTAGCTCAGGCATTTACTCCCAGTTTCTCTCCTCCTAGAGCTTGTGAGCTAGTAAACTAGGAATGACAAGGCGGAACAGCCTCCAGAAAGCAGTGGCTGTCAGTCCTCGTTCCTGTCCTCATAAAGCTTGCAAACTGATAAGGCAGACGATAGACTGGACACCCCATGAAGGGATGTCCAGTATTCTCATTCTGCCTCACACTAGATCATACCGGTGAGGCAGAATGAGAATACTAAGCTTTCAGGTGGCTTGGCCCAGCTGGGTTCTGTAAACCCTCTCACCAGCTGAGAATAAAGTCAAATTCAGCCAAGCTCAATATGACCCTGGTTGTGAGTCTTTCTTCCTGTTGACAACACCAGTGGCAATCCTGAGCTGTTCCTATGGGACTGTGTGCCTCCTTCCTCCCAGCCTCCTTTGCACCCCCCCCAACACCCTTCTGTTTCTTGCACTGTGTGCTGACTTCCATTGGCGCTTTGATCTCTGCTAGCTGATGTGTGTGAGCTGATGTGTGCTGACTTTTCCATTGGCATATTGATCTCTGCTAGCTGAGGAGCCTTTCTGTAATGCATGCGCTCTGCTCTCTGGCACCAGTGGACCAGGGTGGGCAGCAGGGAGCACAGAGAGCCAGAGCCAGCAGCTTCAAGTCTGGGATATTGGGAAGCTTTGGAATGACTACTTAATTGTAGGAACCAAATGGAGCAGAGCAGGCCCTTGGACCACGGGGCTATGGCCTCCCATGGCTGCCCCCAAGAGTGGTAACACCGTGGGGCCCTGGAGTACCCTCTGACTGGTATACCCCTTGACTGGGATCCAGGCCTGAGGAGACCTGGCTCCTTTCTACCTGTGCAACATGGCCTTTTTCACATCTTCATCTACAGCTAAGAGGCACCAAATAACTTGAACATGAATTTGAAAACCCATCAGATGCTGAAGGAAATAAAGACACTTAACCATTAAGGCAATAGGAGCTGGAGGCGGGGAAGGCTGCACCTGCAGGAGGGGCTGCTCTGATTTGTCCGGGCTCCTCTCACACGGCTCCTTTTCTGGATGACATGGTTTGTCATCTTCACAAAGATCCTCTGACCAGAATCATCTATGGAGACCCCGGCTCACCGTCAGCAGGCTTCTTCAGTGACCTAAACCCTGAAATGAAATTGTTCAGGTCAACAAGGGAGGCACACACCGATCACAACTAGCTTGGGAGGACAGAGAAGTGCGGGTCAAAAGCAGAGCTTAGAAAGCAATTAGGGGGTGACGATGAGATGAGGCTGGGCGAGGAAGGCGCCAAGTCCCCGGGAACCAGAGCCGGCGGCCTTCTGCCTGCACGGACAGATCCTTGACTGAGCTGGGTCCAGCCCTGCAGGCGGCTGCCCTCCATCTGCCTCCAGGGGGCCTCTTCCCTTGCCCCCAAAGCCAGGTGTCCTCTGCTCTGCATACTGGCTGCCACCCCTTCTCCACATGAGACATCCTCAAGGTAGCTGGATAGACCTCCTCACATGGCCCCACCCCCTACATACACCCATTCACAGCCTCTTCCATTAGTTTAACACCTGCTAACTGGGAGGCTTAGGTTAAAACTGTTTAAGACACCCCACAGGGTATAGGTCTGGTCTGACCACAGAGATGAGAGTCAGCCTTGTTCTTCCTTCTCCCATGGACCCTTCCCTTCACCTCTTATTCTTCAACACCCTCTCCCTGGCACCCAGGTCTGGAAGCCTGTTCTCCTGCCTGTCCTCCTTCCCAGGCAGGCCTGGCTCCAGAAACCCAGCTGGCCCCTCTGTCCCTACCCAAGGAATAAAATTTCTGCAGAGGCCAGAGCTATGAGCAACTAAATTCGACAAAGCCCAGAGCTGTTCTGAGCTGGAAGGCAGGCTCTGGAGACTCCAGAAAGGCTGGAGGCCTCAAGAAAGGACTCCTGGGCTGCTGAAGCTAAGTGAAGGCAGTACGGTGGGGAGGCACTGATCCAAGTACTGGCTCGGTGAGGTGCTCTCAGCTTAAGACTAGCTATACTCTAGCCGGGCATGGTGGCACACGCCTTTAATCCTAGCACTTGGGAGGCAGAGGCAGGCGGATCTTTGTGAGTTCAAGCCCAGCCTGGTCTACAGGGTGAGTTCCAGGACAGCTGGGGCTACAGGGAGACCCTGTCTCGAAAAGACCAAAAAAAAAAAAAAAAGAGCTGCTATACTCTGGCCAGGGAGACAGACTTATGAGTGCACACAGCCAGGGTGAGGTGACAATGCCTCCTTTTTAATTTTTTTTTTATTTTATTTATTTATGCGTATGAGTGTACCGTCTGCATGTAGGTTTGGGCACCCGTGTCGTGCAATGCTGTGGAGGTCAGAAGAGGGTGTTGGACTCCCCTGGGACTGGAGTTCTCCTGGAACTGGAGTTACAGATGGTTCTCAGCTGCCATGTGGGTGCCCTCTGCCTCAGGAAACAAGTGGTCTCTCTCTCTCTCTCTCTCTCTCTCTCTCTCTCTCTCTCTCTCTCTCTCTCCTGTACCTCTACATAGAAAAGATTTTTGGCTTTCTTTAGCTGTCCCCAAATTGTCACTCAATGCTCCCCCCTACATCTTTCATCAGACCTTCCTAGCTATCCAGGCACATACATGCAAATAAATGTGTGTGTGTCTGGGAGATTCCTCTTGAGATAAAACTCTAGACTGAAGAAGGGGGCCTTTGTGACCCAAGGTAGCCTGAGCTGTGGACATGATTAGGCTGAAAAGGAGCTGTCCCAGGCTGCAGGCTACTAGTGAAGACAGCCTTATAACTGAGACCTCTGCCCCCCCCACCCCCCGCTGCTGCCCCTGCCCCGGGAAGGACTGGAATGGGGGTGTGACGTATGTTGATGGAAGTGTTATCCCGTGGTTAAGTGACTTACACGAAGGTGCCCCAAGTCTTGCTTGGCTTTGTCTTCTGTTCCCTTCAGCCTCCCTGGCTATATATTTGCTGAGTGTTTTCTCTGTTGGGTGAAAGTCCATCCAGATGGGCCTCTGCCTCAGTGTCCCACAGAGAGACCTCACCTTGGAGGTGACAGCCGGCATCGCATCATGAAAGTATCTAGTCACCTTTCTTAAAGCTACTGGTGAGAAAGGTGCTCACTCATTCCTGGGGCTTTTGGAGTCTCCCCTCCACACCTTCTCCAGGCCACACCCACAGCCAGGAGCTTGCCATTCTTCCCATGGGGCCTTCCAGATAACAGCGCCCTCTCCCACACTGCAGCAGGCCAAAGCCTCTCTCGAAGCCTCGCTCGGCCTCCCCAGCCAAATTCCAAGAGAGGTTAGAGCTGCTCCTAACTGAACCCCCGTTCGGAGGAACCATACCCCACTGGTCCCAAGGGAGAGTTTGCCTTTGAAATTGGCACATTCTACTTTCTGGGCTGGAATGAGAATGTGTCTTCCCCTTCTGCCTCTTTGTGACCCCTCAAGGCATGTTAAAATGACAGAGTAGTCCCAGGAAGTCACAAGAGACATGGAGTTTTGGGGAACAGCAGAGAAGGCCTCCGTGGGGAGCCAAGCCTCCTCCTGGGCAGTGGGTGCTCCTCACCGCAGCAGGCCCTGCTCCTTCACTGTTTCCTGGCCCTCTGGCACCTAGTGGACTCTTCTTTAAGTAACAGGAGATGGGGTGTCTGCAGAACACAGAACCGTGTGGGGAGACCTGGGGACCCAGACAGCCCCTGCAGGGGTCACAGGAGACTGATCACAGAGAGGAGGTGTGGCGCAGGTAGCCCAAGGCCTGTTTCTGCCTGGGTGCCAGGTAGGCAACAAGCATTGGTGCTGGTGATATTGGCCGTGACTGTACATCTGTATTTCCAGGACTGGACCTTTGGAAAGAGCAGCTGTGATCTGATTCTGCAATTCTTCTGCCCTTGCATCGTTGCCCCTTCTCCAGCCATGTTCCCAGGCCTCATTGCAGACTGTACCCAGCCTCGGCTCATACTGGAGGCACACTGGGGAGGGCACTTGCCTGCCAACCCGGGAGTCCAGAGCCAGCCCCTCTGCTCTTTGGGAAGCCGGAAAAGCTGCTGTCTCAAAAGTCAGACTCCTCACTACCTACCTTGGGGCCACTTTTGTCACCACATGCAGACAACTGAGTTTTTAACTCTAACTCTGAGGAAAGTTTTTAAAAAAAAAAAAACAAAATAACCCCCCCTACACAGAGGCATCAAAAGATGATCACTCTGGGAACACCAACTTCCTTCTCCTTGGGTGACTTAGAAGTGCTTCCTGGTAAATCTAAACACATTTTTAAAGAAATTCCCAAACCCTACGCTTGGCATCAGTCCAGCAAATTCCTTCCAGTTTTGTTTTTGTCCTTGCAGTCCAGTCCCTTGGGCTTCTTCTTATGCTTTTCCAGTACAGCACCTGTCCTCACCCAGCCTCGAGCCTGTCCCCAGCACGTCTCTCTCTACACCTGCCCTCGTGTCGCCACCCAAGCTGGCCTGCACGATGGACCATGGTGGGTGATGGAGAATGAAAGCAAAGAGGGACCCCCTCGCCACGTGGAGACCCAGACCTCCACACTGGCTTCCCACCAACTCTTCCTAAAAGCACGTCTGCCTGCGCCACCTCTCAGGGTGTAAGTGCAGCGAGCCTGTGTCAGTTGTGTCCTCTCCAGTGGAGTTTGGGGAAAGGGGGGGAGGCTCGGCTTCTAGTATGCTGCACGTAGTGTCTGAATGGCAGAAAACAAACAGAAAAGCAGAGGCACAGAGAAAGAAATTGCATTCAGGAACAGTTGCCTGTAATTGTTACCAAACTTTTGAAACACAAGAAACAACAAAGAAATAAAAGCCGTCGATAATTAAGTACATAATTGTACACACCGCTAGTTAATTAAGCTTTTACTCCTAAAACCTGACAGAATCTGCTTACAAGGTGATAGCTGAGGGATGTGACATATGGCAAGCCATCTGCAATGTGAATGCTTTGCGATGGAAACTTCCCTGCCCAACAGAACGAAAGAGATGCTAAATGGAATTTTCTGGAGTGGAGCGATTTATCTTCATTCTTTGCAGAAAATGAGTTTAGCGTACAAAGTGAAGATGAAAATGCCAGGAAGAGTCGAGTGGCTCTGCTGTCCTCGAGGCTGCACGGTTCCTTCACTGCAACTCAGAGCATTCCGGAAACCTCTCTACTTGGCTCGTACGTCCCTTTCAGATAGACAAACCGCAGCACCTCTCATGCCTCACTGTGGGTAAGGAGCCAAGCAAAACCAAACCAAACCTGAGCAGGTTCTTCAGAAAAGGAAAGCTAAGGGGACAGTGACCACGCCGCCGCCCTTCCAAACCAGAACCCAATGCTGGCCTTCCACCATTAGCACAAATAGCCTCACGGGCGCATCCCTCTTTAAGCCGTCATCCTCAGCTGTAAAATGGAGATACATTACCTACATTGGCAACTGCCTGGATGGATCTGAGCTTCTTGAAAAAAGCTTCTTGAACAGTACGAAGCTTTGCTTTGCATATGTGTGGAGTCATTAATAAGCCCTTGAACCCTCCATGTGATTTTGAGCTTCTGCCTTCATCTGACCCCTGACCTGTACCCAGAGCTGCCCAGAAGGGCATGCCCAGAACCATGGACTCCCAGGGGCTCTGGGGAAAGCTGATCCTGAGAAGGGGTGCTTCTCACCTGCTCCCTGCTTCTGCCTCAAGGAAGGAGGAGCCAGCTTGCTATACAAGACTTTGCCATCCCACCCCACAGATGGCCCAACAGCCTTTTCCCTCTAAGAAAGGGCTGCTACTGGTCTCTTCTCTTCCATGGCCCCTCAGCGGGGTCACATATTACAAAGCATGGTGACCTGTGCATGGGGAAGCCCCCTCTCTACCCTGTGCTCTCCCTAAGGGGCCCCACTGTCCAAACTCAGGGTTTGAGACCCCCTAGTGAAAGGACCAAATGGCTGTTGATTCAACAATGGCTTCTCTCCTGCCTTAACCCTGTCTTTCTTTGAGTCTTAGCTGAGTGGAAAAGTGCTGTGTCCACCCTGGGACACCCCAGAGTCTGCTGAGCCAGATAAGGGACAAACACAGAAATACAAGAGCCATAGACATCCTTGGAGCTGGCCTGCAGCTGCCCACCTTGGCCCCATCCTTTGGGTTCTGAGAAAACTTACTACCTCTTCTGGGGACGTGGGGAGTTCCTTCTATCCATCACTCATTGCATCCCACACCCACATCCTCAGGACACCCTGATCAGAGGAAGGGCTGTCTGGATGTCCAGCTCCTCATTTCCTATGCTATCAACTTCTCTGCAAAGTCTGTGGAGCCTCTGGCTCTTCCTTAAAATGCTTATTTCTTTGGCTGGAAGCCAGGTGGGCTCTGCTGAGCCTCCCCTGCCCTGTCCGATGAGGAGGGCACAGCGTGACCCTGAGTCTACTCCCTGGACCACAGGGCCTGGCCTTGGTAGCCTATCTACTGAGTCTACACAGACAATATCTGAGTATCTTCTAGGGTCTTCTCCACTGAGCATCCGGATTTCTTCCACAACTTTAGAGGGAGGAAAAACCAGCTGGCGCAGAGGCCCCACATTCCAGCCAGGTATGCGTCACAAGTATATGTTGGTGCCACACCCTCAGCCACTTACCCAGGGAGGAAAGATGTTTTTCCCCCAAATCTGACTGAATTGACGGTTCTCTCTACCTTTTATCAACAAAGAACACAAAATCAGGGCACTAATGGATTGTGGAGCTAGAGGAAGTGAAGGACCTGCTCCCCTTGGCTTTACAGATAAGGAGAATCAGGCCTGGGGGCTGGAGGGACTACCTGAAGGTCACAAGGGAAAGAGGGATCTGGGAGCCACACCCTGCTACCCCAGGCGTTATGAAGACTCAGGGACATGAATCGGAATTCCTGGCTCGATGGACTGGTAGTCAGGTGGAGAGGGTGGCTCAGCAGGTAGGGGAGGTTGCAAGAGAGGAAAAGCCAAAATCTGGTGCTCTAGACAGGACATGTCCCAGGGCGGAGGGAAGGGTTTTCCAGGAACCCACAAATGGATGCTGTATCTCTAAGAACAAATTAGATTATCAAGATTGATGTCTCCTTTTGGACCTGCTTTTCTTGGGAGAAAAAGGGTGGAATTAAGGCTTAGCCTAGGGGGTGGGAGATGGGAGTGGAGGCCAGAGAAGAGCCCGAGGGAAGTTCAGATATGGCTCAGACCCCGGGAAGGTACTCGGGACCCCAGCCCCAAAGAGGAACTGACACTCTTAAGGGCCCCTGGGCACAGAACTCTAGGTAGGATTTGCCAGCACAACTCTGTCTCAGGGCTGCCCAGTGGTAGGGCTGGAGTTGAATCAGCACAGATCTTGGGCCAAAGAACCCAATCTGTAAAGCCAGGCCCCTGATGAGGGCAGGGCCCCATTCTTGTACTTCTAGTACGTTGGAGCCTCCTGGATGAGGCGGGCTGGAACAGAAGAGGGCCCTGTTACAGACTTTCGAGTGAGGGCAGTGGCTGCAGAGACAAAGAAAAACAATGTAGGAGGAGTGGTTGGAGGGCTAGCATTTGGAAAGGTGTCCCCAAGGAAGGGAGCCCTAAGTCGGCAGGACTGGCCGAATGAGGGGTTCCCAGCAGTCCGAGTCTCGGCCCTCCTCTACAGAGGAGGGAACGGCCCAGTGAGGGCTTAAGATGACAGACCAAGGCATGGGATTTCCACTGGCCTACACAGTGCCTGCACATCCTGATCCTGGGTGTATGTGTAACCTCGCATGGTCACTCTTTGGTCTAGCCAGGCCCCTGGCAGCTCTGGGGGATTCCAAGAGCCACCAGAATCCCACTTGGAGCATCAGATACCAAAGATGGCCACTGCTCATACCATACCTGCCCAATAGGTGGGGCTGGAGCTGACCCATACATAGCTCTGATCCAAGGGCTCAGGGATAACAGGCACAAACGATGCTGGCAAGAGGGAAGAAGGCCTGTCTTTCTTTGGAGTACCTGCAACTACTCTGGGCCACAGGCCAAGCCCCTGTTCCCTCCCTCGTCTCATCTTCCTGCACTGTCCAGCAGTCCCTCCAAGCTAGGCCTCAGCCGGTGAGGTGACAGGTGAGGTGACACACTGGCCCTGGCAGCACCCCCTGCATAGGAGAATGCAGGGAGGAGCCAAGGGACTTGTCTGTGGGCCTGGACGGCTCTTCCCTCCTGCTCAGGCTGGATCTCCCACCCCTGGCTGTGACTGCAACCTCGCTCTTTGTGCTCCAGTGCTCTGCTGTGTGGCTGCCCTTCTCGCCTTGCCTTGCAACCTCGCTCTTTGTGCTCCATTGCTCTGCTGTGTGGCTGCGCTTCTCGCCTTGCCTTGCAACCTCGCTCTCTGTGCTCCACTGCTCTGCTGTGTGGCTGCCCTTCTCGCCTTGCCTTGCTCTGGACCCTGCACTCCAGTCACACCTTCTCATGCTCGAGGCTTTTGGGTCTGCAGCAGTTCACTTGGGGGCTCAGAGCCCGCATGCCTTATCCATTACTAGTGCTGGAACCCACAGTAAAGGAGATGTAGTTGGTCGGTGGAGCTGTTGAGAGAAAACTTCTCAGGAAGAGCTGGGAGATTGTAAGCATTGTCTAGTGCAGAGCATATGTGTACCTGGCTGGACATTGCGAACATGACCTATAACATGCAGAGTTCGTTTCTGGAGCTCTTGCTCAGGGGCAATGTAAGTTGATGGCTCTTAATACAGTAACCAAATGGGCGGCTTGACTACTGTATGAACACTTGTCTCCCTTCTTGTTAGAAGGAATGAAATTGGAAAGAAGAGCTTTTGCAGTTCCCATCTCCCTCTTCGTGGATAGAGGGTCAATTCGATGCCTTTGTTAGATCCCTTAGAATAAAGTGCGTGGGGCATGATAGACCATCATCCTTTGCTCTCTCATTGCTTTGTATCCAGTCCTGATTCTTTGGATATCTTCAGAGAACCTTCCCAGAGAGGAACCTGGGAAGTCAGGTCGCCACTCCCTCACCTTAAGTCCCACAAAGAAGGAATACTCTTTATCACAAATGGTTACTAAGTCCACGGATCATTGATGCCCCTCCCATACCTATGGAGGTAGTTAGACCCGCCATCTTGGATCAAGAGGTCAGGTTCTTCATTCGCTCTTCATTCATTCATCCATCCATCCATTCATCGTCCACCCCATAGTGGGGAATGTTAGGTTCCCAGGATTAAGCAGTGAGCCCTGGGGAGGAACCAGCTCTGGAGTTTCCCAGAGAGCCTCAGCTGAAATGCCAATTTTAAGGCTTGTGTAAATAAACTCAAAAGTCTACAAGTTTTCATCTCTGCCTCCAATGCCCTTTCCATTTGGGTGGATGGGAAGCTTGCTGTGGACTCAAGGGAAGGGGCCGCAGCAACCAAGGCAAGAGCTCTAGGCCCTGGGGCTGAGTCAAGAAACCAGTGGGCTAATGATGTACTCAGACAGAGATAGAGAACTACTAGGCTGGACCACTTCCTGCTTGGGCAGAAATCTGATTGTATACTTTGAACATCTGAGCGCCCAGCTCACAGCAGCTCAGAGGGACATAACAGACCCAAGCCTGTGGCCACACAGAGCTGCTGTCTCTTCCCTTGGACTCCCAGCATCATCAGAAAATTCTTCTCATGCTACGGTTCCCTGCTCTGCTCCCTATTTATCAGAAATGTCGAATAGCAGCTACTTACGCTCCCATACGCCTTTGCGGCATTATTGGGATACTCACCTCAGACTTCTACCTTGGTCAGAGAAGTAAGGTCTGAGAACCCGGGGGGCAAAGCTCATGGTGTGGGGCCTTTTGGAGGTGACAGGGTCCTCTGAAGCAGCTCTACAACAGAGTTCTGAGGACAGTTGCCTCTGCCGCCCGGTGTGCTTTCATCAGTTTTGTTTCTGCTCACTCTCTGCAACCTGCTCAAAGGTGTCCAAGTCACCATGTCCACCCTTTAATCACTGTCAGTGTTTCACAGATCAGTGGCACATAGCAGGGGTGACACCACGGGGTGGCTGCTGAGGTGCTGGGAGCTGGGAGGTGGTGGGTGCTGTGCGTGGAGGAGGGGCCAGTTGCCACAGGGGATGGGGGCTCAGGGTTAGAGGGTGGGAGAAGTGGATGGTGACCAGAACTAAAGAAGCCTCAACTCCTCAAGCCTGGAACATGGGGACGGTCTTCTGGGAAAGAGGCATTAGATCAAGCCTGACTCACCTGGGCAGTAGAACTGGCCATGATTTTCGGGGTCAGGGAAATGGCCCTGGTGTTAATGTGTCACCCCTAAACTGCTGGCTCTGAGTTGACAGCAATAGAGAATAGAAAAAAAAAAGCACTTGGCAACAATTAATTGCTAAAATGTGAAGAAAAATTGTTTTGAATATTAAAATTGTAGATATAAGGCTATTAGAAACATGATTCAAGGTTATGAAAACATTATTTATATTGATTTATTCCTGGAGCCATCAAGACTCCTTGAAAATAATTAAATTTGACATTTTCATTGCTGAAGCTAAATGTTGGTATCACGTAATGAAAATTACATGCTTGGTATGGGCTTGTGCCCTAGAAAGCATTAAAACAAATGACTGGCGGCAACAGAATCCCCATGCCCAACGCCTGTTATTAATGACCTGTCACTGGTGGGCAGGCTCTGGGCAATTCACCCACAGGCCTCTAGGCCCCAGACAGACATGAGAGGAGGGTCAGCCAGGACTGGTTGCTGCCCATGGCCTAGAGCTGGATAGAGCTCAGCCAGGCCATGGGCAAGGGAAGGCAAGGCAGGGTCTGAACAGGGAAGAAGGGACTGAGGTAGAGAAGGGGGAAGAAGTGAAAGTTCTCCTTGTGCCTTGGGAAATTCTTTTCCTTGAGTGCCCTAGCAAGAATTCATTTGTTGATGACTTTACATGAACCAGTTTTTCTTCTTGGTCGCCATGCCGCTGACCTGTCTCCTTACTTCTGCCTGGTTTCTCAAGTACACAGGACAAGTGGCTTATAATGGTCACCTCAAAACAACTCCCGGGGTTTGGGGGTATGGCCCCAGCAGGATCCTTTCCACATATTGTGATGAGGACCAACCATGGGTAGTAAAATCAATTTTATGGGCTGCACCCAGCACAACTAAAATAGATCAAGTACACCAAATCCCAGTATAGGACACATAAGGGTTTCTGTTTGTGACCATCTGGGTCCTATGTGATACTTATTTCAAATAATTGGAAGGTTGTCTGATGATTGGTATTAAGCATGTAGTTGAGACAATTTGTCATCCAATGTGACCCAGAGAAGCCAAAGGTCTGGACACCTGCCCTAGGGTTTTGTCTAGATCCTGATATTTCCATCCCTTTCCTAGGTGCTGGGGTTGGGGGGATGTGTATGTTCAACCTTGTTATTTTTACTGTTTCTGTGACAAAATACCTAAAACGGAGCAACTCAAGGAAGAAGGGCTTACTCTAGCTCACGGTTCCAGCGGATACAGTCCATGTTGGGAGAGGAGCTGCTGCTTGGCATGGTGGTGGGAGCGCGAGGCAGTTGTCACATCGCATCCACAGTCAGGAAGCAGAGAGAGAGATGACACTGGCGCTAAGTTTGCTTTCTCCTTTTTATTCAGTCTAGGGCCCCAGCCCATGGGACGATGCTGCCTACATTTGGGGTGAGTCTTCCCTCTTCAGTTAAGCCTTTCTGAAAACATCCTTATAGACACATATAGAGGTGTGTTTCCATGGTAATTTTATACACCCCATCAAATAGATGAGGATTAACCATCATACCTATTAGCCCTGCCGAACTGTATTTGAGTCCAGATGTGGTCCCAAAGGCAACTAGGGGAGGGGAGGAGGCAGGAGGAAGACGACACCAGGTGAGGTCATTCCCACAAACCCTACAAACTGAACAGCCTTGCAGAGGGTGAGAAATGATGCTTGGATTATGTAGTCAGAGTGTGCTCCCTTGCCTTGCACAACCCCTACAGATGTTGCCAGACCAATCTACACACTCAGTTTTAGGCTCTTGAAGCACCGGAAGCAGGCTCTCTCCCTGGGATCTTCCGCAAGCAGGATGTCAAAGCCTCCAGTGACTGTCAGGGTGCCGCGGGGCTTTGGGGCAGAGAGCAGCAGTCACCCCAATATCACAGGCAATTATTTGGTGTTCAGCATGCCTGTCCTGAAGCACATCCTTCATAAGAGCTGAGGAGATTGAGATATCAGAGCCAAGTCGTGGTCTCTAGCAGCTTTCTCTGGTGGGAGAGAGCAGCCAGGCTTCCAGAACAAGGCAGGGTACCAAGTACAATGATGGCATCCAGTGGGTTCTGGCAGCTGTGGGTACCTGCAGGCATCTCTGGCAAATGATGGTAGCTGACAGGAAGGCCTGGAGTAGAGTTGGGAAAGGTGTGGGCTGACAGAGGCCTCTGAGACACTGGAGGACATCAAGTCCAGAGCTGAGGACTTTCAGGGAGGCAGAGGTGAGGCGCACATGGAAGGGGAGCAGCCACTCAGAGCTTACAGAGCTTTGGAGCATGTCCTGATGATCAATCCACGGACTCAGTTTTATGCTCTTGAAGCCCATGTAGCAGGCTCTCCCTCTGGAAGCTTCCACAGAAGGGAAGCTGGGGCATCCCATGTGTCAGGTTATCTGACCTGTGTGCTGCTTGAGCACAAAAGGAATTACATGAATGAAGGCAGCATCCCTCAGGATGAGACTTATCAGATGACAGGATCCACGGTGGCCCAGAGAAGCCCTGGAAGGACAGAAGCATGCGCCCTCAGACTACCTTGGTCCACCTCAAGCCTTCTTACCTTCTAGCATTTCAAACCTGCCCTTCCTCACCACCAAGAGCCCTGTCAAATGCACTGGGGTCAGGGACACTTGACTGCTCAGCCAGCAACCCAGGCAGGCAGCTGATGGGGAAAAGTGGTGAGGGGTTCTGAATGCCTTTTCCCTGCATGGAGGCAGCACAGGTAGCCCAGTGGACCTTCTTCCTGGGGATCTGGGTCCTCCCCTCCCTTCATCATCCTCCCAACTCAGAGAAGGAAAGGCAAGGAAAGGAGGAGTCCCAGAGAGTAGCCTCTGGACACCCATCACAAGCACTGATTCTTGCTCCTCCTTCTCCTCTCCCTGTTTCCTCTTCCCAAGAGCCTCTGTTCCCTTCTGGGGGTTTGGGCAGACACCTACTGCCCCCCCCCGACTGGGACACTCAATACCCAGTACAGTTACTTACTCAGGAATAGTCACAAGACCTATTTCGGTCCAATTAGAGTGTGTCCTGGAGCACTGGCCCAGAATGCTGGGAACAATATCTTCCCTTAGTTAGGGTTTATTTTTGAAGCATGAGCATCTTACTAGTGGCTACTCCACTGAAGAAAATGTCTCTCCTCACTCACAACCATTAACTGCATATAAATTCTCCAGGAATGACAGGGCTGCAGGACAGAAGCTTGGGAGGTGCACAGCCCCCCCAGAGCTTGGGAAGCCATCTGTACAGCTGCAGAGTAACCTGCCTGGCAACTGCATCCAGGGCATATGAAGAGAAAACCTCTTGCAGAGCCCTTCCGCAACCCGGGGGAAGCTTGCCGCTCTAGGGTTCCTGGCTCTGAAGCCTCGCTTCTATTGTTCCAGGCTGGGCATCAAGGTTTGGTCTGTTTTGAAACATTACTGTGTGTCCCATTTGCTCTCAAGGGAAGGAGTGGGGGTGGGGTGGTTGCTCAGCCAGGGCTAATGCCTATCCTGATCGAATCCACACATGGGGCAGCAAACTAGGACAGGAAGAAGGTCCAAGTGGCTCGACTGCAGTCTTCACGGTTTGAGAGCAGATACTTGATACTGAGAGGCTCCCTAAGGGAGCCCCAAATAAAAGGCATGAACAGCTGCAGAATGTAGGACAGGAGACTTGGGTTCTAGTCTTGCTTGTCCACTGCCTTGAAATCTCAAGTCTCTTGCCCCGTGGAAAGGATTTGTTGACTGGTTGGCATCTTTCCATGGTGATGTCTTATATGGTACTAAAGGTTATGAGGAAAAGGTCACCAGTGGAAACATGCCCGCATGAGGCTGGAATGTGGAGCTGAGCCACGTAGGTGGGAGCCAGCAACCGTGGCGGCAGTTTGATTCAGCAGGTGGTCTCCTGCTTTGGTGGTTTCTTACCATGCCAGACATGGGGGCAGTTCTAGAGCCAATAGCCAGGGAAGCTTCTAGACTCATAGCAGGAGAGGCTACAGATCTCTTGGCACTCGATCTGTGTAACAAGGTGTCAGAAATTGCTCCTGGAAGTTCTCAACCAAGAGTGTTTCACGAGCCCTTCTGACAGTTCTGTAAAACTGCCACCTCAAAATGAATTGATTTCTGCTTCGTCTAGCTGCACAGGGTGGGCAGCCCAGTAGAATCCTGAACAGTGCTGGGGGCAGACTCCTGACTGGCCCACCTACTAGAATATCTCTTAGCTTTCTACAGGTGGAAACTTCAGAAGAAGAATGTCTGTGTCCTTTGGAGTCCTGAACTTCTATGGCTTGGGCTTCCAGAAGGTTTCTGCAGCCCAAGCATGGACAACAGCTGAGAGAAAGTCTCTACCCAGGGACTGAGGGCAGCTGGAGGACCCCAGACTCCGAGGTAAGAAGACTCTTAACTAACTGCAGAATCCCCTGACACCTACTTGGGAAAGAAAAGGTTTACAAATGGACACAGGTAGCTGACACAGCACTGAAAGATGGGAAGAAAGAGTTAGCTAAGCTTCCAAGAACTCTCAACAGCCTCCCCGTTTCCCTACTCCGCTCCCAAGGGAGCTGCTACCTCAGCCGCCCTCCGGAAGCCTCGGGGTCAGAAAGCTGCCCTCGAGCATGTGGTATGTACTACCTGAGTCATTCCTTCTGCCTCTTATCTCAGTTTCAAAGTGACTTGTGATCCACTGGCAGGAACCTGATCAATCTGGATTCCAAGGAATTGTGGGAAATGTCTTCTTGATTTTTCAATCCACAAGACACAGGGAAGCCACAGTGGAAAAGGGCAGGATGGGGACCCCAGTGAGCCCCCAATTGCTCTTTGGGGGTCCCATAGTGAATAACATGGCCATGGGTCCATCAGCCCTGGTCCACATCCCTCCGTGGGACTGGCTGTGTGTAAGGTGGTCACTGAACCTAACAGCCCAGGCACCACCAACTCCAGGGCATCTGGGCAGAGAAGGAACTTATGAGGGGATTTGTGAGCGCTAGAGACTGTACAATAAGGAAAACTTTATAAAAGGGCACAGAGAGGCATACCACCATGACCCCCTGGGCTCTCAGCAACACCCTGGCCTGGGGAACTGGGTGCCTCAGCCCAGCAGTTGCTCAGGCGCCCGTCCCACGGGGCCCAGCCTTCTCTTGGTGGAATATAGGTCACAGACCTCTGCCTGGCCACAGAGGCTTCTGACAAAGCAGTAAGGGATAGGGACTTAAAGGTTGACAAAGCAGTGAGAGATAGGGACTTAAAGGATGAGGGGTTCCCCCGACTTCTTAGATATGGGTTGCCAAAGAGAATGACAAACTTGATCTCCAAACCCCCAAACACTGGACCAGAAGGTAGGTAAACAAAAACTGTGGCCTCTGGGATAATTGAGTAGGGCCTGCTCTCTGCCTTACCCAGCCCCCGCCCAGCTTCCTGGAGTCTCTTCTGTACCTCCGGGCCACAGTGTGCTCTCCATCTTTCCAGCCCTTTTCTGCTCCTTGGTACCAGCATGCTGGCTGGAACTTCTTGGATGCTGGCTTCAATGTTTGAGGATTAAGCAGAGCCGTCTGCGTGGTTAATCTGCGTAGCTTCTGCGGCCCGGATGCTTGGTGTCTGCCTGGCTGGCCAGGCCCCGCCTTTCTTCCATCCAGAAAAGCTGTGGAGAGCGAGAAGATCTGCCTTTGCTAGCTCCTTGTTAACTGTCACTGTGACCTTAAAAACTGGAGAGATGGCTCTAGTGTCTGGGGAGTAGAAATAATAACACAATACAAATAGCAGCTGCTGTGTCAGGGACGGGAGCAGCTGCGTGCAAGTATAAGCCGGCTGCCTGCGTCTCCATCCTACCTTCACTGATTCAGCACTAGGCAAGGTGCTGAGCCACCCTGTGTCCTGTGTTCACTTCATCCTTAATGAGGATAACTGATAACCCAACAAGACTGACTCCATTAAGTCAAGAAAAGCCTTTGGAATAGGGCCTGGCGCTGGATTGGGGGGGGGGCTTTTTGAAGCGCTGCCCTCAGGCAGTGCTGTGTGCTCTTAAGACCATCAAGTTTCACATCTGTTTGGGAAGCAAGTTCATTGGCTCAAAGAGAAGTCACACACCTGATGTCACATTGCTAGTAAGTGGCAGAAGTAGGATTTGAACCTAGGAGATTCTGACCCCAAAGCCCAAGTGCAAGGGTCAGGCTCGGGCTGAGCCCCTCTTCTGCAGATGGGTGCAGGTTGCCTCCTGCATGGTTAGCCCAACTCCTGGGGGCGTGGGGAGTCAGGGAACCCTGTAGACCTGGATGGACAGAGAGGATAGGGTCCAGGCTGGTGAGTGATGAGATAGTATCGACCCTCGGCCTCCCTGTGGTGAAACCACAATGGCGTCCTGGAGGTAATGGCATTGGACTGAGCCCTTATATGTAAATTAACCCTCTGGACAATAACCAACAATAAAGGTACTCAATTGATGGTTCAGTGACTGTGAAAAGTATCACACCTGGGTGATCATCACCCCCATCAAGATACAGAACACTTCCATCACCCCGAAGTTCCATACTGAAAGGTTTCAGGTCAAGACACACTTGAAATCCCACCCCAGGCAGCCTAGGCTAAGAGTTAGAAGATAAGAGGAAAGATGAGCAGGAGCTGGCAAAGAAAGGGAGACTGAGCCAGTGGGCTCGAGGCCAAGGAGGCTGCAGGCAGGAATGCCAGTGAGAACGCCTGCCTTCCGGTTGGAGTGGAAGGAGCAGAGCAGCGGCTGATGGCAGAGGTGTGGCGCCAGAGATCTCGTAGAGAAGAACTTGTGCTCTGGAAGAAGCTAGGACTTCATTCCAAAGGACCAGGAATATAAATCGCAAGGAAGTGTGCCGTGATGTGAGCTTGGGGTCCACAGGCCGCCTGTGAGTGAAGAGCAGAGAAAACCCTGCCCTGCAGCAAGGCAGCAGGGAGCCGGACTGTGGGAGCTCAGGCACCTCCACGTGGCCCCTTCACACTGCTGCCCAAAGATATGGGCCCCACTGGTTTTGTTTTTCTTTTTTTTTTCTTTTTTTTTAATTTTTATTTCTGTATGTGTATGAATGTACTGTCTGCATGCAAGTCTGTGCACCTGTGTCGTGCAATGCCGCGGAGGTCAGAAGAGGGCCTCGGATCCCCCTGGAACTGGAGTTCTGGAATTGGAGTTTCAGATGGTTCTCGGCCGCCATGCGGGTGCTGGGGATCGAACCCGGGTCCTCTGTAAGAGCGGTCGGTGCTCTCAACCGCCAGGCCATCTCTCCAGCCCACTGGTTTTGTTTTTCAAGCAAAGCCAGAAACCTATGTTCAGGCTTGTAATCTCCCAGTTCTAAAAGTTGAGAAGTTTATTTAAATCTCAGAAATACTGTGCAAGCGAGTGCCAGGGGCTCCTGACATGGCCTTGAGCTGGGCTGCAGCTGCCAGCTGCCAGTTGAGGCTTTGCTGTGGGTGGCAGGGACTTTAATCAGGAGAGGCATAGGTCCCACCCAGGGGTTAGGACATGTGCAGGCACACAAAGGAATCCCATTCCCATGAAGCATGGGGCTCCCTGGTGGCAGGGAGGGTGCCCCTGTGCTCCAGTGAGGAGACAAAGGTAGGCATGGTGACACTGCAGGATGAGACAGGGAACAAGGAGATGGGGAGGGGGAATCAGGAGAGGTTTATAGACTCCAATCAGCTGGGGGTGGGTGCTGTATTCTTTCCTGTGTTCACAGGGTCCTGTGTCTTCTATGAGCCCTGGGCACTCATGTGACATGTGACCTTCCAGGGTCACGCTGGGTTCCACAGGCATGTGAGAGATGGGCTGGCAGAGCACAACACCTGAAGGGCTAGGACAGTCCTTTCCTCCTCAGTATTCTCCCACCTCATACAGTACCCTATGCACACTAGATTAGTCCCTCCAGAGGCCAGGTCCACTCACATGGGCATCCTCAAAGCCATACGCCAGAGCTGTGCCTCTCCCAGTCAAACATGGCCTCCATGCCAGGCACCCCAGACACATGGCCCAGAGCAACGAAGACAACAGGTCCCAGCAGCCGTCCCTTCCCAGGGTGGCTGGGGTCCAACTATGTCAGCAAGAGGTGTCCTTGAGTTTAGCGACATAGGTTTAGCCACTGTAGACTCTCTGAGCTTCTGGATGCCTGTGACATGATTTGTCAAAAAGGCAAAAAAGACCAAGGTCAAGAAAAAGTAGGGTGAGGCAGGACAAGGAAGCATGGGGTGAGAATTCCCCAGGAGATGGGGTGAGAATTCTCCAGGAGAGGGGGTGAGAATTCTCTAGGAGAGGGGGGTGAGAATTCCCCAGGAGATGGGGTGAGAATTCTCCAGGAGAGGGGGTGAGAATTCCCCAGGAGATGGGGTGAGAATTCTCTAGGAGAGGGGGGTGAGAATTCCCCAGGAGATGGGGTGAGAATTCTCTAGGAGGGGGGGGTGAGAATTCCCCAGGAGATGGGGTGAGAATTCCCCAGGAGATGGGGTGAGAATTCCCCAGGAGATGGGGTGAGAATTCCCCAGGAGAGGGGGTGAGAATTCTCTAGGAGAGGGGGGTGAGAATTCCCCAGGAGAGGGGGTGAGAATTCTCTAGGAGAGGGGGGTGAGAATTCCCCAGGAGAGGGGGTGAGAATTCCCCAGGAGAGGGGGTGAGAATTCCCCAGGAGAGGGGGTGAGAATTCTCTAGGAGAGGGGGGTGAGAATTCCCCAGGAAAGGGGGTGAGAATTCCCCAGGAGATGGGGTGAGAATTCTCCAGGAGAGGGGGTGAGAATTCCCCAGGAGAGGGGGTGAGAATTCCCCAGGAGATGGGGTGAGAATTCCCCAGGAGAGGGGGTGAGAATTCTCTAGGGGGGGGGGGTGAGAATTCCCCAGGAGAGGGGGTGAGAATTCCCCAGGAGATGGGGTGAGAATTCCCCAGGAGATGGGGTGAGAATTCCCCAGGAGATGGGGTGAGAATTCCCCAGGAGAGGGGGTGAGAATTCTCTAGGAGAGGGGGGTGAGAATTCCCCAGGAGAGGGGGTGAGAATTCCCCAGGAGATGGGGTGAGAATTCCCCAGGAGAGGGGGTGAGAATTCCCCAGGAGAGGGGGTGAGAATTCCCCAGGAGATGGGGTGAGAATTCCCCAGGAGATGGGGTGAGAATTCCCCAGGAGAGGGGGTGAGAATTCTCTAGGAGAGGGGGGTGAGAATTCCCCAGGAGAGGGGGTGAGAATTCTCTAGGAGAAGGGGGTGAGAATTCCCCAGGAGATGGGGTGAGAATTCTCTAGGAGAGGGGGGTGAGAATTCCCCAGGAGATGGGGTGAGAATTCTCTAGGAGAGGGGGGTGAGAATTCCCCAGGAGATGGGGTGAGAATTCTCTAGGAGAGGGGGGTGAGAATTCCCCAGGAGATGGGGTGAGAATTCTCTAGGAGAGGGGGGTGAGAATTCCCCAGGAGATGGGGTGAGAATTCCCCAGGAGATGGGGTGAGAATTCCCCAGGAGAGGGGGTGAGAATTCCCCAGGAGAGGGGGTGAGAATTCTCTAGGAGAGGGGGGTGAGAATTCCCCAGGAGAGGGGGTGAGAATTCTCTAGGAGAGGGGGGTGAGAATTCCCCAGGAGATGGGGTGAGAATTCCCCAGGAGATGGGGTGAGAATTCCCCAGGAGAGGGGGTGAGAATTCCCCAGGAGATGGGGTGAGAATTCCCCAGGAGATGGGGTGAGAATTCCCCAGGAGAGGGGGTGAGAATTCCCCAGGAGATGGGGTGAGAATTCTCTAGGAGAGGGGGGTGAGAATTCCCCAGGAGAGGGGGTGAGAATTCTCTAGGAGAGGGGGGTGAGAATTCCCCAGGAAAGGGGGTGAGAATTCTCTAGGAGAGGGGGTGAGAATTTCCCAGGAGAGGGGGGTGAGAGTTCCCTGGGAAGGGGGAGCAATTGGTGTGACTGAGCACAGAGAGCAAAGAAGAGAGGAGGAGAGGAGCCAGGAGTTTCAAGGGACCAGGTTCAACTGTCCACACTGGGGACCATGGCCTGGACTTGGACTTTGGCTCTACAGTTGGGAGCTACTGCAGGTTTAGAGTAGAGCAGTGGCCTGGTCCCATTTAGGCTGTCACAACAGCCATTGACACTGCATTGAACATGAGTGTGGGGTAGGGCAGGGACCATGGCAGTCATCAGGGAAGCTGTGAACTGGGCCCACCAAAGCAGGGGCAGTGGGGGTGATGTGGAATGGCCTGACCCCCAGGACATCTTGGTGGAGCTGGCAGGCTTATCTGGTGGATAGCCTGTAGGTATTAGCCAGTCAGGGCAATCCTAAGACTGCAGCTTGGCTTAATGAGATGAAGTTTCAGACTGCCTAGGAGAAGGGTGCATCTTGGATAGGATGCACCCTAGAGTGCTGAACACTTTGCCATTTACCTCTTACCAAGAACATGAGGGAAGGGCTGCTCCTGCCCTCTGGGGCTGCAAATCTGCTGGAGATTTCCCTGCATCCCTTTGCTCTGACTCACTTCCTTGTACTCCCTTCTAACAACACCAAATCCTGGTAGCTGGGTCTCAGGAAGTAGGGGCAGAGTGCAGAGGCTATGGGAAACCTTGGTTTTCTTGCCTTGGGTTCTCAGAGCTTTGAGCTTAAGGATGGACTAGTGCTGTGCTGGGATTGAAGAAGGAGTTGGAGGCTCTGGCAAGGTCTTGACAAGCTGCCAGGGCTCACAAACCCCCAGGGCATAGTGCCAGATTCAAGGAATAGAGACACTAGCCCACACAGAATAGACGTGCTCTGAAGTCTGCACTGAGGGTACAAAGGACGGGAAACCTGGCTGGGGTGGTGGAAGCCACTGGTATACCAAAGCTGATTTATTTTATGTGAGTTTGCAAGAGCCAACTGTAGGAATCTTTTCCCGGCTTCAGTGATGGAAGTTGGCACCTGGCTCAGCATGGTGGGGGTATTCATACACGAAGTTGGCAGACCACACAGCAGGGCTGGCCTCTCCCCCTTCCTCAAAGTGTACAGTGACGTTTGTTGGCTGACATGGTGGGAAATCTAGGAAATGGCGGACTGGGTCCCCCAAATGTCAGTGGCTACAGGGATGAATGAAGACAATGCCCACACCTGACCTCCAGGCTGTCACTTGAAGCCTGAGGAATTTCCTTAATCTTTTAGGGACATCTACCCAGGTTAAGCTGAATCCTTGGTCTCATCACAGAAAAGAAATTCAAGATGAGCCTGTGTGAAGCAGAATTAGAGGTTATTAAGAATAAAAAAGCTATGCGCTGGAGAGATGGCCTAGCGGTTAAGAGCGCCGACCGCTCTTGCAGAGGACCCGGGTTCGATCCCCAGCACCCACATGGCGGCCGAGAGCCGTCTGAAGCTCCAGTTCCAGGAGGGCTCCAGCTCCAGGGGAATCCGAGACCCTCTTCTGACCTCCGCGGCATTGCACGACACGGGTGCACAGACTTGCATGCAGACAGTACATTCATACACATACAGAAATAAATAAAAAAAAAAAATTAAAAAGAATAAAAAAGCTCTTGGGAAAGGAGTGAGGCATGTTTAAGGCAGAGGTGTGAGTTGGGCAAGGACAAGTCATCAACTGTCTCAGCGTTAGTCATGTACGACATTTTGGTGGCTCTATAGTTATGTCTCAAAAGGTTTTTTTTTGTTTTGTTTTGTTTTGTTTTGTCTTTTCGAGACAGGGTCTCCCTGTAGCCCCAGCTGTCCTGGAACTTGCTCTGTAGACCAGGCTGGCCTTGAACTCACAAAGATCCGCCTGCCTCTGCCTCCCAAGTGCTAGGATTAAAGGTGTGCGCCACCATGCCTGGCTAAAAGGTTTTTTTTTTTTATGTATGTGTATGAATGTACTGTCTGCATGCAAGTTTGTGCACCCGTGTCATGCAATGCCGCGGAGGTCAGAAGAGGGTGTTGGATTCCCCTGGAACTGGAGTTCTCCTGGAATTGGAATTTCAGACGGTTCTCGGCTGCTATGTGGGTGCTGGGGATCGAACCCAGGTCCTCTGTAAGAGCGGTCTGCGCTCTTAATCGCTAGGCCATCTCTCCTGCCCAAAGGTTTCTTTTTTTAAGATTTATGTATATGAGTGCTTTGCCTACACGTATGCAGGTGCATTGTGTGCATGCAGTGCCTGTAGAGTCCAGAAGAGGGCGTCAGATCCTTTGGAACTGGAGTTACAGGAGCTTGTTAGCGCTTAGTGCTGGGAGCTATGGCTGGAGTCCTCTGCAAGAACAGCCAGTCTTCTCCCTCATCTGTGGTTGCTAGTGCCAATTACCTAGTTGTAAGTACTTCTTGTGTATGGCCCCCTGAGCTTTTGTCCAAAGCAGTTGGGAGTGATGCATATTGGAAACAACAACAACAGAAAGGACTTCCTCAAAGAACTGTCTGAAACAGTGAACTTCTGCTCAAAACAGTCAACTTCCTCATGGAGAATTATTGAAAAAGACTGAGAAAGAGATAAAAAGCATGTTTGGCAGAATGCATGAGCTCTGTTGGGGTGGGGAAATGGGGGGGTGGGGACACGGGTCTAGATTTGTTAAAAAAATTAAAAATAAATTTATGTGAAAAAAAAGAAAATTAAAATCGAACTACAATAAATTTCTTCAAATATTAAAAAAAAAATAAAGAACTAAAAAAAAAAGCCAGTCTTCTTAACCACTGAGCCAGCTCTTCAGCCTCCATCTCAAAATTTTCTAAGAAAGCTTTTTTTCTTTTTTTCCTCTCTATGAGATTATTGGAAAGGTCTCAGATGTGAGGTTCAAGGGAGACAGTGAGATGGACTATTGGGGGTAAGAAGTTTATTAGAAGATTTATTAATGCCATGGACAGACAGACAAAATCATGTTGGGGATCTGAGGAGCATTCAGGTCCCAGGGCCACAGAGAGCTTGGGGAGACTCTAGAGAGGAATCAGGCCTATGGAGCAGAGCAGGTGTCCTTCTTATAGCTCTCTGAGGAAGGCAGTCTGATTTCCCAGCAGGCAGCAGGGAAATGCGAAGGGGCAACCTGTACCCACCCCTGCCCCATATGTCTGGACCTGTGACTTCAGTTCCTCGGGTGAGAAATTGGGGCACCTGGAAGCCTGTTAGCTAGGGATTCACCATCTGTGCTCCCTGCTCCTGGGGTGGTGCTCTCAGTGGTGTGCCTGTCTGTATCTGCAGGGCTCGGGGGTAGGAGGGATTGGTGCGGGGTAGGGGGGGTGTTATAAACCTGAATGGCAGTCTGGTCAGGATTCTAGCAGTTGTAGGGCACCAGAGATGCCTTGGCTAGATGGGGATTCCAACTATGGAGCCAAAGGGGTTGGGACATGTCTTTGGCTTATTATAAATAGGGTTTCTGGTGAGATTCCTTGAAAGTTTCAGGTTTATAGCTGAGAGAGGGAAAAGACCATATACACTTTAGGCCATAAGCATGATTCATTACTTTTTTTGGCGGGTGTTGTTTTTGAGACAGGGTCTCTCTGTAGCTCCAGCTAGCCTGGAGCTTGTCATTACTATTTTAACATTCTTCTTTGAAATATCTATGTTGGTGCTGGGGGGATGGCTCGATAGGTAAAGTACTTGTCCTGCAAGCACGAGGACCTGAGTTCAATCCCCAGAGCAGACAAAAGCTATGTGGCAGCTGTGATCATAGCTCTGGGGAGGCAGAGACAGGGGGATCTATGGGATGTTTTTGGCCAGACAGTCTAGCCAAATTGGTGAGCTTCCAGGTTCAGCCAGAGAACCCCTTCAAAAAATAAGGTTGAGATTAAGTAGGACTCACGTGGTCGAGCTCTGCATCCACGGACACTTGCACACACATGCACACACACACGCACACACATGTGCACACATGGATACACCTGCACACACGTGTGCACACGTGCACACACATGGATACATCCACACAGATTTTTTTAAATACCTATTTCTCTATGAAAAGAAAACCAACTGTCACCATGATGCAGGCTTCAATGTTAACTGTGCCGGAATCTTGTTTCTCAGCTGGTGACCAGCTGCTGACTCCCAGGGCGGGGCCTCCTTTCCCTTCTCCTGTCCCATCTTCTCCGCCATCTTTCTATCCTGCCTCAATTTTTCTCTGACACTTTGATCCCTTAATCTTAAGGGTTGATGAAGGCCGGAGACCCATCTTCTGTGCTGAATCTGTATAGACTCTATGTATCCAGAGAGTGAGTCTCAGCTTGTCTAATCAAGGGAGATGTTCAAGGTCGAACTTTCAGATTGAAGATTTCAGTAGATGGGGTGAAAGATAGGATGTCATCACTTGATATCAAAACCACATGTGCAAAAAAATCCACCCATCAGTCATGTCCAAGATCAGCACTCAAAACCTACAGGGCCTTTTTTTTTTTGTCTTTTCGAGACAAGGTCTCCCTGTAGCCCCAGCTGTCCTGGAACTCACTCTGTAGACCAGTCTGGCCTTGAACTCACAAAGATCCACCTGCCTCTGCCTCCCAAGTGCTAGGACTAAAGGCATGCACCACCACGCCCGGCTTCGGACAGGGCCTTTTCATTGTGAGGTGCCTTTTCCTTCATAGATTTGTAGGCACATAACCTGCAACCCTCAACTCTCTGCAAAAACTCAGCTCCAGTCTGAGCACCCAGAGTAGGACTCCACCATTCCCCTGCCTTCAAACAGTTGATGGGGCTGGGTGGTATGCTAATGGGCTCTTGATGGTGCTTGTGTATCAAACTAGCTAGTGTTTAGAGTTCATTCCTGGAGGGCAAGGAGGATAAATACTTCATAAGCTGGAGCCTCTGGGAATCATTCATCCTCCATCTGTCATCAGAGGGAAAGCTGGGGAACCACTCAGAGGATGGGGCAATGGTTGCGCATCATGGTCATCTCCACCCTGCCGCACCCTCCCCCCCACCCTGGACTGAACCTACTCCTTGGAAGTATCTGGGCTCCTCCTTGGCCACTATGGGCCAGACAGCATACTCTGATGTGAAAGTATCTGCCTGTTCCTCCACCCTCCAGCCCTCCCCGCAAATAGGGGTAGAAAGGTGTCTCTGAGCCTCTTTCCCAACCTAGCACCTGACCACAGCAGCCCCAGGACCTCTGAGGACTTCGACATAGCAGAGAAAAAAGGGGTCTGGGTTTGGGGGCTGGAGAGATAGCCTAGCGGTTAAGAGCACTGACTGTTCTTGCAGAGGACCCTGGTTCGATCCCCAGCACCCACACGGTGGCTAAGAACCGTCTGTAATTCCAATTCCAGGAGAACTCCAGTTCCAGGGGAATCCGAGACCCTCTTCTGACCTCTGCAGCATTGCACAACACGGGTGCACAAACCTACATGCAGACAGTACATTCATACACATACAAAAAATAAATAAAATTAAAAAAAAAGCGGGGGTCTGGGTTTGATCTGTATGTGTTACCCGGCACCAGTGGCTTTAACCACCCCAGCCTCCCAGAGGGATGATTTTACCAACGCCTCGGGGGCACTCTGGGGCTGCGGGTCTGGTCTGCTGACTCAACCCCACCTTGCTCCTTACAGCCTTCTCATAGGAAGGGATGCATGGCTACACAGGTAGGCCGCAGGCCCTCTGCTAAAGTTGGGGTCCAAAATGTACCCAAGAACTTGTGTTTGAAGGCTTGGTCCCCAGGTCAGCACTGCTCAGAAGTGGAGCGTTTGGGGTGACTGGGTCATGAGGGCTCTGCCAAGCAACAGAGCTGTCTACTGACAAAGTTGTAGCTTTGAGGCCACTGGGAGGGGGAAGGAACTTTTAGGGTGAGGCCACTGGGAGGATGCGGGTCGTAGGGGTGCGCCCTTCAGGGACGTATTCTGCCCTAGGTCGTAGGGGTGCGCCCTTCAGGGACGTATTCTGCCCTAGGTCGTAGGGGTGCGCCCCTCAGGGACGTATTCTGCCCTAGGTCGTAGGGGTGCGCCCCTCAGGGACGTATTCTGCCCTAGGTCGTAGGGGTGCGCCCCTCAGGGACGTATTCTGCCCTAGGTCGTAGGGGTGCGCCCTTCAGGGACGTATTCTGCCCTAGGTCGTAGGGGTGCGCCCCTCAGGGACGTATTCTGCCCTAGGTCGTAGGGGTGCGCCCTTCAGGGACGTATTCTGCCCTAGGTCGTAGGGGTGCGCCCTTCAGGGACGTATTCTGCCCTAGGTCGTAGGGGTGCGCCCTTCAGGGATATATTCTGTCCTAGGTCATAGGGGTGCACCCCTCAGGGATGTATTCTGCCCCTAGTGCGGTCTTCCTGCTACTCTCTCTTTAAAGGTTATGTGTCTGAGTGTTTTGCTGGTCTGCATGAGAGTGCACCTGTGAGGTCAGAAGAGGGTGTTGGATCCCCTGGAACTGGAGTTACCAATAGCTGTTCAGCACCATGTGGGTGCTGGGAACTGAACCCTGGTCCTCTGGAAGAGCCAGTGGTGCTCTCAACCTCTGCCACACTTAAACCTCTGAGCCTTCTCACCAGCCCCATTTTATTGTATTTTATTTTCGAGACAAGAGTTTCACTATGTAGCCCAAGCTGTCCTTGAGCTTATAGCCACCCTCCCTCCTGCCTCTTCCTCTCAAGTGCTGGGATTGCAGACTTGCACAATCACCAGGTAGCAAGAGTGACCACTCTTCCAGCCTCCTCCTCCCTCCGTAGTTACCTTGGTGGCTACCTGGTGCTGCTGCTCCCTGGGAATGCCTCTCCCCCTCCCTCCTTCCCCCTCCCTCCTTCCCCCTTCCTTTCCTCCCTTCCTCAGCTTTGCTCTGCCCCACAACTTTCCGCCTTACCACAGGCCTGCAGCAGTGGAACCACATGACCATGGACTAACCACATGACCATGGACTAACCACATGACCATGGACTAACCACATGACCATGGACTAACCAAACCTCTGAAACTGTGAGCCAAAATAAACCTTTCCTTCTTTTAAATTGGTTTCCTCTGGTAGTTTGTCAGGGTGACAGAAAACTAATATATCATCTGTATCCTCATGGGCTCTGGGACCCTGAGGGTTGCCACCAAGGCCCAGAGTCCAGCCCAGGTCCCCTGGAGTCCCTAAGGCCAGGATTCTCAGCCTCTCCCTCAGGCCTCAGCCCACCTAGTACCCAGAAGTCACTGGGCAGGTAGAGGGTGGGAACCCAGAAAGAGAAGTGAACCTATGGGCTTTGGCGTGGTCTGGGGGATCGCTTCCCTCCCAAGTTCCTTCCTTCTCCAGGCAACCTTCACTTACAGGAAGTCCCAAAGGAAGGGTGCCTGCTGGGTGAGCAGACACTCATCCAGGTCTCCAGTTTGGGACTTCTGTCCCAAACCCACACAGTCCTCCCTGCCCTTAGGGGTAAGGTGGATCCCCTGGCTTGGTGACCTCCAGATCCTGCCTACTTCTCTGAGCGACTTCTTCCCTCCAGCTGAGCTGGATCCTTCCAGCCACACCTCCTCCCCACCCTGCACTGGATTCCGTCTGGCTTCTAACCATCTGTGCTGCACGGCCAAGATTTCAGCCTCTCTGAACCTGCCTATGCCTTCGTACCACAGGATCATAGCCCTGGCCCTGCTGACCTTGGAACCTGTTGTGGGGTTAAATGTCAGCAATGAGAATATATCAGGAAGCCCTGCAGATGGGCGTCAAGCTTGCAGAATTCCAGAGTCTCATTGTTTGTTTGAGACAGGGTCTCACCTAGCTGAGGCCAGCCTGCCACTCACTATGTAGCCAAGACTGACCTTGAATTTCTGATCCTCCTGCACCCACCTCCAGGATTCTGGGATGGCTGGTGTGCATCACCACATCCAGTTTATGCATTGGGGACAGAAGCCAGTGCTTTGTTCCCTGCCCCCAATTCCCAGTTGCCAGAAAGCTCTGACTTGGGCGGTGAGTAGCTCTGTTTACTCGGTGTTAGCAAGCACTCTGCCAGCTGAGCCGCACCCGCATTCAGATTTGGCAACCTCACAGTGACAACCAGCTCTGTTGTATGTTTGAATGCCATCAGGCAGGGCAGGTGCTGGCTGGTGTGCCCAGCATGCCCCTGTACTCTGGCAGGGGCCAGTCCTGTCCCTATTTGGTGCCCCCAGCCTAAGGAGCCAAGGTAGGAAGAGCTTCCAGGCATGAAGTATGGAAAATTGCCCCCAAGGCTCTGAAGCAGCCTCAACTCTTCTTCTGCCTCCCCTCACTGCTTCCCATCTGCCCCTCCTGTGTTCCCCAGACCTTAGAGAATATTTAACCACCTGTTAAATGATTTATCCCATCAAGGCTCCACACAGCTCAGGGCATCTCACAGGCCTCCTCGAGAATTAACTAGAGCCATAAATCAAAGCGACATGTAAGAAATTTCAGCTGCCTCAGACAGCAGGCAGCAGTTCACCCAGACGGGGGAAATGGCATTTAGTTGAGGTGTGTGCTGGCCGGGAGCTGCTTTCAGACTAACTCAGAACCGGGAAGAGGGCAGTGAGCCAAGGACACTGGGCTTCCAGAGTGCGGTCAGCAGGGCCCAGCATGTCCCTTTGTTCTTCACTCACTGGAGGCAAGTGTCACCCTAGCTCTACTGCTGGCAGAGGCCCGGCCACCTGTTGTCTCATGTGACCGCGGAGCAGCCTGAGGGAGCAGAGCAGAGGTGCACCCGCTAAGCTCAGAGCCAAGAACAGATATGAGCCTCAGAATACGAGAGAAACCTAGGGTGGGTTCTTACAGCAAACCAAGGTTGGTAGACCAGACCAAGGCTCCTAGCTAGCCAGAACTGAATCTGATGGCTGCTACCCAGTCTGCCAAACCCAAGATCAAGATGGCCCAGCCAGTCCAGTGCCTGTCTCTCCTTACAGCCTTCCTGCTTGGCCTCAGTACTCCAACCAGCCCAGGGGGTGGACCCCCAGCCCTCACTTTACAGATGAGGAGATTAAGGCCCCAGTCCTCAGCCCTAAGGCACAGGGCTGGGCCCACCCCACAGTCTCCTGGTCATGCAAAAGGCTTGGCAGCCATGTTTTACTGGTCATTGGACCATCAGGCCCCATTTCAGGAAGAGAATCCTGAAATCCAGAGAGGGGTATGAGGCAGATGAACCTCAAGTGTTGGGACCATACATACTCAAAGAGCCTCGGGGCCAAGGGAGCTGTGGCCCTGAGCCACGGTTGTGGGCCAGGTACCCAGCCATGCTTAGCTCATCTCCAAGGGGCGCTCAAAGTGACCTGTGCACCTGATGGTCCCCTGCAGGGTGAGGGGGGCTGCCTGGGACCCAGACCCCTCTCACACTTCCTTGAGAGCCAGAGAGGATGTCCAGTGACCTGGACACTGGACCCACAAGGAGAGCCACACTCCTCCATGGCCACCCCTTGGCCCTACTGCTCTGGTAGTGTCGACAATAGGCACTCAGATTCCACCTCCCACACTGTTCTATTCAGGTCCCAAATGGGGTTCGGGACTGGAGAAACCCCCAATTTGGGAGGAGGGGTGTAAAAGGTATGCTGGGACCAGTATGGATTCCCAGAGACCCTGTCAAATCAGTCTGTGCCACAGAGCTCTGAGCAGTGGGGAAGATGTGCCTGCAGTGGTTCCCAGGAGGCCCAACTTCAGGGTTATTCGGGGCACAACTGGATTGGCTGCTTGTTCCTGTAGAACTGGGGACCCTGAGGTGCTATCTTAGGTTCAACATGGCTTCTTGGTTTGCAATCCTTTATAGACTGTCCTGGCGATTTGTGTTATGACACCCCCATACTCCAAGCATACTCTGTGGCTGTCACTGAGGAAGATAACGCAGGAGGTGCAGCAGACATCTAGCTACCCAAGGCTGGAGCCTCAGGAAGTGGCAGCCTGTGCTGTTCTGTGAGTCTATGGAGCATGAGAATCTCCTACTCAGGGGCCAAAGACCCAAGCCCTGCAGTAGTCCAAGAGTTCCCAGTCCTCCCCTATGCCAGCTCCAGGCTGGACCTTCAATACAGCATCCCCTGTGCAGACCCAGGCCAGGCCCCACACCACCAGGAACACAAACTCCACTGCCAGGCCCCTGCTGGCCTATCCCAACCTCCCTAGCTCTCTCGCCTGTCCTAGCTCTGACCTCTGCTCTTCGGCAAATCTGTGGCTCTGTGGGTCACCTCTACCCATCCCTGGGGCAAGGGAGGGCACAGCTCAGAAGGGGTTGGGTGATGTCAGAGGAGTATCAGAGGTGAGCCTGCACTGGGGGCTCTGAGACCCTGGAGTTTTCTCCATGAGTACCCCCTGCCTCCCGTGGTCTTCCAGAAGCCCAGGAATCTAAAGAGGTGGGCAGCTCAGTGACTGTTGGTTTCCATTTTACAGATGAGAAGACTGAGACTTGAGAGAAGACCCAAATCCCTTGAGACCCCCCTGCCACCATGCTTGCCCTCCTCCCTGCATTGCCCTCGTCCCACTCCCTAGGGGCTAGGCTGCTGAGTGTAGAGGAAGGGCATAGACAGCATAAGATCACAGCCAGCCAGCTACATACTTGTGGTCCACACACATTCCCGGAGAAGTGCTAGAAGCATCTTCCAAGCCAAAACTGACACAGATACAGAAGCTGTCTAAGGAGCCTGCCAACCCAGAGGCCCTTCTTTCTAGCAGTGGGGGATGGCCAAGTGGGTGGATGCCCTGCACCCTTGCATGTCCACATGCACCTATAAAATAAGCCCACACAGCTACAGCAGGAGGCCAGCCATGCTCACCATGCTGTGTCCACCCAGTAGGGCTCCCTCCTCTGTCCCCCCCACATCTTCCCTCACTGCTACTGTCTCCCCATCTCTGCAACCAGCACACATACACCCCAGGACCCTCCACTCCATCCCTGAGTCCCCAAGAGCAGCCTAGATGGCCAGATTGAAGGATGTAGGCATGTCTGCCTCTGGATCATGGGACCAGCCCTGTGGTTGTGTCTGGAAGACCTCAGAATGTTGGAAGTCCTGAAGGATGACAGGGGTCAGGGCCCAGAACCTGGCAGGGCCCCAAGGAGAGTCCCCTGGATGGAGAGAGATGGGAGACGTAGGACTCAGGTATCAGAAGATGGGCCACCAAGGACTCTGGGCAGGCAAAGGAGGCCCTGCCAGGAACAGCCAGACAGCCAGATGGCAGAAGAAGGCTCTGGCTGTCGCCTCCGCTGGGAAAATTAATTAAGCCTTCAATTAGCTCAGGCCTGCCCCTGTTGACTCTGAAGGGCACACAGGGCCCTGGCTGCCCTGTTCAAGCCAAGAGTTAATAACTCACCTTGTAGTGAACTCAGCACACTGGTCAGACCCACCCACCATCCTCCACCCACTCACCCAGACTCCCATCCTCTCATCCACCCTCAGCTGGAGGTAGGATGGTATGTATTAGGTTACAAAAAGGCCATGTATTCTCAGCCCCAGCCCCCAGGCACATGAGGCTTAAGTCATGCCAGGAACAAGATTTACTTCCATGTGGAATTACCAGCAAGGGCCGCCTACAGGGGCAGCCTACAGACACATGGTGGAAACGGGCAGCATGGCAGGCAGTGAAAGAGAGAGATGGCACCTGGGGCCCACCCACTTATAGCCGGGGGGGCAGGGCCTCAGGTACAGATGAAGTGGTCGAAGATTGACAGCCTCTGGAGGAAGTGGGCATCTGCATCCCTTGGGATTCTGGGAAGCCCAGACCTAACAGTATGGTCACCCTTCTTGCCCTTGGAACTCCCAGTATCTTGTACTAGTCACAGAAAAAGAGCCTGAAGCCAGCACATCATGGCAGGAAGGCCTAAAGAGCTTTATTACTAATATTACTATAGTGGACAGTGTGTGTTGGAGCCCTGTCCTCCTGAGCTTGCAGTTAGCCAGACTGGTATAGGGAGAGAAGAAAACTGAACACGAGACTTCATCATCAGAGTTGCCTATGCCCACTGTTGTCAATAGTAGACCCTCCATGGGGCATGGAAGGGCTCAAGAGAAGGGGCAGTGCTCAGAAGGAGAGCCCAGAGGTCAGGGTCAGACCAACCCATCATTGCTCTAATCTTCTGGGAGAAGGATGAGTGACTGACCTCAGATCACATGCTTCTTCAGTCAGGCCCTGTGGTGGTTTGGATGAGTGTCCCCCATAGGCTCTTGGTATTCAGACATTTGTCTCCAGTTGGTGGCACTGTTTTTGGAGGTCTTGGAGGGTGTGGCCGTGCTAAAGGAAGTGCGTTGTTCGGGGCAGGCTTAGTGAGTTTTAACAAGCCTCGTGGTCTACAGTTGCTCTCTCTGTTTCCTGTGCTCTTTGCGAGATGTGACCCTCAGTTTGCTGCTCCAGATCCAGCCGCCATGCCTCTCGCCACAATGGACTCTAATTCCCTGGAACCACCAATTATAAGCTCAAATAAACTCTTCCTTTTATAAGTTCCTTGGTCATGGTGTTTTATCCCAGCAACAGAAAAGTGACTAATACAGGCCCCATAAAAAAATGCGGTGCCAGGGCTGGGCTGGGGCGCAGTGGCAGAGTGCTTGCCTAGCATATGCAAGTCCCTGGGTTCCATCCCTGACACAGTCCAAAAAACAACCTAGAATATGCTTCCCCACTCTGAATAAGGTAAACTGAGGCCCCAGAGAGTCACTTAGTTGGGACTATGGATGGAGCCCTCTTGGCACCCTGGCCAGAGGAAGAAAGCCCATAATAGGGCCATTTCTTATACCCAGCTTCACTCTGCTGAGACAACCACAGAGTGCCTCTGCCACCCGCCCTCCTCACCCAGCTGCTAGCTGCTCCTCTAGCCCCAAGACCCGCCAGGCTCCAACAGTCCTGGTCAAGATGTGAGAAAGACTTGAAAGAGCTACCAGAGAAGCCTGTTCAAGGCAGATCCCAGGGCCTTCCCAACAGCTAATGAATAAACCAGAAGCTCCTTGGTGGTTGTTTGTCCTCCACCTTTATAAATAAAAGTGTTGAAGTTGTAAGTTAAGTTGTTCGATTATTATTTTTTTTTTATAAAAGGAAGAGTTTATTTGAGCTTACGATTGACGGTTCCAGGGAATTAGAGTCCACTGTGGTGGGAGGCATGGCGGCTGGAGCTGGAGCAGCATGCCAAGGTTCACATCTTGCAATGAGCACAGGAAGCAGAGAGAGAGAGAGACTGGAGACCGCAGGGCTTGTTAAACTCACTAAGTCCGCCCCAACGACATACTTCCTCCAGCACAGCCACACCTTCTAAGACCTCCAAGAACAGTGCCACCAACTGGAGACAAAATGTGTGAATACTTTAAGCCTATGGGGGGACACTCTCATTCAAACCACCACATTCCACTCCCTGGCCCCCATAGGCTCCTGACCATATAAAATGCAAAATGCATTTAGTCCAACCTTAAAAGTCCCCGTAGTCTTTACCAGTTTCAATTCTATTCAAATGTCTACAGTCCAATTTCTCTTTTGAGACTCAGGCCAATCTCTTAACTGTAAGCTCCTGTAAAATCAAAAGGCAAATTACATACTCCCAACATACAGTGGAACCGAATACACATTCCCATTCCAAAAGGGAGGAATAGAGGCATAGTGAGGAAATACTGGACCAAAACAAGACCGAAAACCAGCAGGGCAAACTCCAAGTCCAGTAGCTCCATGTGCAACTTCTGGGACTTTACTTCCAAAGGGCTTAGATGGCTCACTCTTCCAGCTTTGCTTGCAACATAGATCTCTTTCTTAGGCTGGTACCACTCCCTGTATGCAGCTCTCCTTGGCAAATATCTCACAGGTCTGGCATCTCGAATGTCTTCTTGGGGTCTCCGCTGCCAACCAGGCTTCACATTCACAGCTTCACACAATGGCCTATCAGGGCCTTCTTTATTCAGGAACACCCCTGCTGCACTCTGCCTGACCTTGGCAGCTCTCTGAAACCGTGGAGGAAGAACTGAAGAATCCTTCACTCTTGCAAACTTCATGCCTCTAAAGCCAGCACCACGTGAATTAAACTGCCAAGTTTGGCTGCAAGTTTGGGATGGACCTGGCCTATTTCAACCATATTTGCAACTTTTCTCTGCCCTGAACTTGTTGGAGCAGAAAACCCTTTCAGTATTTTCCTTTTGAAAGTTGGAGGATTAGCTGGGTGTGGTCTTGCCCTGAAGGTACTATTTCTGTTGTTTACTTGTAAATCTCGAGGCCTCTCCTTAATCACTTTAATCTCACTTTTTCCATTGTTTACTTGTAAAACGTGTAGTGTATTTCGGGGGGGGGGGCAGGGGAGAGGGGGGCACGGACACTACCATGCCAGGCACTCACGTGGAGGACAGGGACAGCTCATGGGCATCCTTTCCTTTTTTCTTGGGTGGTCAGGCTTGGCTCCTGGTGCCTTTGCAAGGTGGTCTAATCAAAAGGGAGGATATTGAAGTGCAAAGAGAGGGGAGGGAGCCTCAGGGATGCATGAGGTGGCTACAGCCCCAACCCCAAGATTTCTGTCTTGAAGCAGGCAGTCCTGAAGACAGGCATGTGATGGCTGGGCAGGCTAGCTGGCTCAGCAGGGCAGGCGGGTATTCATCCTGCTTGCCTCAGTTTCTGCTGATATCAACCAAGAGCCCTGCTGATGTGAGCTGCCATCCCTTTTACATGAGCCACGATGCCTAGAAGGTGGGGCAAACCAATGCGGGAGAGGAGGCCTCCTCACTGAGAGTCACTGGAGACCGGAGACCACAGCCAAGGACCCTTGAGTCGATGCCTCCCACAGACAGCACTATTCTGTCTAAAGGCAGTAAAGGGATTCAAAATGGTCCCTCGAAGCTGGGCATGGTGGCACATTCCTTTAATATCAACACTTGGGAGGTGGAAGGAGGATGATCTGGAATTCAAACCCAAAGAAGAATAAAAGGGGGGGAGGGGGGAGAGGATAAGAGTAAGGAGGAACAGAAGAAAAATGGGCCTTTAGTCTTTAGGGTTTCATCCCTGGGGCCTCCTGCCTAGCTGGAGAGGGTGACGGTGGTCTCTCCCTCCCAGCCCCAGGGTTGGAGCACCTTGCCAGTACTCACCTTCCCCTCTCTGTCTCCCTGAGAAGGGGGAAGTGTGACACCTTGACCCATTCTGCAAAGAGATAAACTGAGGGTGCATAGGTTAAAAACAAAATGAGATGAGCTGCTGCTGAGCACTGGAGTGCCCAGAGACCCCACAGGCCAGTGGTCACCCAGCCCTCCACCCCAGCTCTCTCAGTCTTGGGAACTCCCACCCTAGCCTTGCTACAAGTAGGGCCTGGCTCCCTTGTCCCCAGCCACTTCCCGAGGCCTCGTTTGGAGTGTGTGGGTAGAGGAAGAGCCAGCTTCCCAGTGTACTCCGAGGGGCAGAGGCTTCTTTGGAGCAGGTGAAGCCAGAGGCACAATGTCTGGGGCAGGGAGAGCGATGTTCGCTGCAGGCTCGTTGCTCATGGCTGTGGCAGCTGCTGTAGATCAGAGCTGCTCCCTCCTACATCACCATTAGCAGAGGGTGGGCTGGAGGGAAGCTCATGCATCGCTGGGGAAGAGTGGGAGTCCAAAAGTAGCTGCTGGGGGGGGTGGTAGGGACAGGAGCCCATGCTCTCTAAGCCCAGATGTGGGCACGAGGAGGGGGCCCAAGCTCCACCTGTGTGTCAGGGAGGAAGGGAAGACTCGTTGGAGGAAGAAGCACCCACTGGTGGTACCTGGCGTTGAGTCACAAAGTGCCTATTGATGGTGCTTTGAATGAGGCTCCCAGGGAGGGCTTCCATGAGGTGACTTGACAGACAGGAAGAGAGAGGCCCTGGATGCCCCCAGACCCTTTGCTCCTCCAGCAGATGTCTCCTCTTGGTGTGAGGTTGTGCCTTCTCTGTGCAATGGTTCAGTGAGTCTTCTGAACTCACTGCTCTGTGTATAACATGACCCCCACACACACACCATGATTCAGAAAATGCAGCGGTGTTTCTGAAGTGAGTGAGTGAGTGACTTGCCCTAACTCTCCAGGCCTGGAGGTGGAATAGTCAGTCCAGAGGTGGCTTCAGAACTCAGAGGAGCTGCACTGGTGCCACTCAAAAGATCTTACTTCCAGGGACAGAAGACACTCCAGGGGCCAGGAAGGGGTGTACAGGCCTGGACAGAGTGTCCTCTAACTCACATGCTGGCTAGAGCTGGCAGGAGGCAGGCCTGATAAGGAAGAGAGCCTAGGATGGAGCCACATACCACCCTGCTCCCACAGCCCCTGCGCCCCTTTCTCCTGAGGCTCCACTACCACCTCCATCGGATTGTGCACAGTGATTTGTGGCCCTGACACAGTGAATTGTGGGTAAAGCGGCTGTCCAAATTGGGAGCAAATTGGAACAGCGGCCATGGCTGACAGCCATCCATCACTGGAAGAAAGGCCAGTCCCTGCCTGCCCACCCGAGAGGTGAAGGAGACAACGCCTCGCTCCACCTGGAGTGGAGGATGGGGTGGGAGCCAGTTTGGGGAGGCGGGGCTCCCTGAGTTTTTTTTAGCATTTATTGGTCTGGTCCAGGCTCTTCATACCATTCTCACAGGGTATCAAGTACTGACAGCCTCAGAGCAATGACAAAAACTTAGACGCAAAACCAGCCATAAACACCAAGCTGGCCTTGAACTTGCTAAGTAACCAACACTGGCCTTAGAGATCCGCCTGCCTCTTGTCTTCCAAATGCTGGGATTAAAGGCATGTGCCACTATACCTGGCTATTCTTTTTATGTGTATGAGTGTTTTGTCTGCATGTATATACAAGTGTACCTGTGTGATGCCCTCAGAGACCAAGGTGTTGAATTCCCTGGAACTGGAGTTAGAGATGGTTGTGAGCATCCAGGTAGATACTGGGAACCAAACCTGGGTCCTCTGCAAGAGTAGCCCAGTGCTCTTAATCACTGAGCTCCTTTTTGTTTTCGAGACTGCCTCACTCTATAGCCCAGGACGGCCTCAAAGTTCCAATCCTCCTGCCTCAGCCTTCTGAGTGTTGGGATTCTATGTATGAGCCTAATTGTTTTCATTTCATGAAATTTTTTGAACATATTTTTAAATAATTGACTGCTAATGAACTGGACTTGGTGCCTACCCCTGGAATTCTGGCACTCAGGAGGCAAAGACAGGAGAGCTGCTGAAACTTCAAGGCCAACTTGGGCTACAGAGTAAGATCTTATCTCAATAAAATACTCTGGGGAGATGTCTCAGGAGGTAAAGTGGTTATTATACAAGCTTAAGAACCTACATTGGGATCCCTAGCACCCACATAAAAAGCAGGCACAGTGGTATGGCGTGTTCCCTGGGACCCAATTGTGTATGTGGACTTAGGGACAAGAGGGTCCCTGCGGTTTGCCGGCCAGGAACCACGGGAGTCACCCATGCTTCCCCACAGGCTGGGAGGAGGAGGCTGAAAGCCCCATTAGAGCTTCCGAGTCAACCATTCCTCCCTCTGAGACAGCAACCCTGGCCCACTGATTGTGGAACTGGGAAGTGGCAAGTTGCGGGGGAGGACCACTGAGCCTGAGTCAATGCTTGCCCTTGTTGTCTTCCCTCCCCCCACCTCACCCCTGGGCCCCCAAACTCTAAAGCCTGGAGCACAAGGAGAAAGTTCTTTCTTCTTCCCAAGGCAGATAGACAAACAGGAAAGGGCTCAGTCTGTGAAGGTCAGGCATCAAGACTTGAATTTGATCCCTAGCACCTATGTAAAAAGCCAGCCATGATGGTGTGCACCTGTACTTCTACTGCTGGGGAGACAGAGAAGAGAGGATCCCAGGGATCCCTGGACAGCCAGTTCAGCAGAACTGATGAGCTCCGGGCTCACTAAGAGACCCTGCCTCAATTAGATGCTGTGTGCCTACTCATGGGGGTATATATACCTCCCAGCACTCGGGAGGCAGAGGCAGGAGTATTTCTGTGATATCAAGGCCAGCCTGGTTTACACAAGTGCCAGAGGCCACAGGGAGGGAGACTCAGTCTCAAAACACAAAAAGAATATATGGCTACTAAAGACAGTAGTTGTGACTCTTTATTGAGAAGCCCACACCATTCTTGGGTGCCTCTCAACTTTTTTTTTTTTTTTTTTTTTTGGTCTTTTCAAGACAGGGTCTCCCTGTAGCCCCAGTCCTGGAACTCACTCTGTAGACCAGGCTGGCCTTGAACTCACAAAGATCCTCCTGCCTCTGATTCCCCAGTGCTAGGATTAAAGGCATGAGCCACCACGCCTGGCACCTCTCAACTCTTAATTTTTTTTTTTTTAAACAAATTCCAACTCTGCTTCATACTGGATCATCCTGAAATTCTTTTCTATAGCAAAGTCAAGAGTATAGGGCTTTGGGCTGGTGAGACGGCTTGTAGTAAAAGGTACTCGTGGCCAAACTTGACAAATTCAATCCTTGGGACCCACATGGTGGAAGGACAGAACAGACTCCCACAGTTGTCCTCTGACCTCCACAGAAACAATAATGAATGTTAAGAATCCCCTCTTTGCCCGAGTTGAGATCCCTAAAGGATGAGGTGAACTCTAGCTTTGGGCGGCAGTGTGGAGCTGTGCCTGCTGTGGTTGACACTCTCGTGTGTGTATGTGTACTTGTGTGTCTGTCCGACTGCATCCTTCTCTGTTCCTCCCCTGGAAGTCTCACTTGAGCCAGTCCTCTGGGTTCTGAGCCTGAAGGACGGTGTTCTAAGTCAAAAGGAAACTTCCCTTCCAAAGTGGCATTCACTTCTACACCCAGACCTGTGAATAGGCCCTCAATGCCCAAAGACTGCTTCCTTATATGGCCAAAGGTGGGACTCAGGTAAGGATCCTGAAAGGGTGGGCTTACACTAGCTTACTCAGATGGCTCTAAATACCATCACACACTCTGAGAGCTTTAGAGGCACAGAGGAGATGATGTGAAGCTAGCCTGTGGGAGGAGCTACTACCACCACCACCACCACCACCACCACCACCACCACCCCCCCGGGGGAAACACCGCTCCTACTGTGTACAAGCCGAAGGTGAGGATTCTTCTCTGGGGCCTCCAGGGTGACCTTGGCCTTGCTGACACCTTGATCATGGACTTCTGGTCTTAAACTGAGAGGGGAAAAATTAATGTTAAGACTATCAGATTTGCCATAAAAGAATTGGGAATTATGTCAGGCCTGGCATGCTAGGAACTATCTTGTGTTATGTAGAAAAGGCGTACCCTTGTCTCTGAGGAAGAAAGTTGGGGGGGGGGCTGTGTTGCTCAGCAGAGACCCAAGGACACTGGGTTCGTGCTGGAGCAGGCTGCCTTCCTCCTCCGAGTAACATAAACCAGCACGTTTCCCTTATTACTCAGGCCAATTTCAACTGGTTTTCTGTTACTTGCAACCAAAATGTTCTAATATCAATAATTATCAAGAACCTTAATTACAGTTCAGTTGAGCCAGCTGTGGTGGTGAATACCCACAGCCCGGCACTTGGAAGCTGAGGCAGGAGGCTTCCTGAGTTCACAGTGAGTTCTGGGCCAGCTTGACATCATGGTTAACACCTCATCTTTTGGTTCTTTTGTATTTTTCATGTTGTATTCTTTTCTTTGAGAATTTCATATGTGGATAGAGTGAAGTCAATTGTGTTTCATTTTGTTTGAGTTAGGATCTCTAGCCCCGCAGCCCTCAAACTCCCCGTGTCGCTGAGGACAACCTTCAAACCCTGATCCTCCTGCCTCCACTTGGCAAGCTTTAGGGTTACAGGCATGAGTGACCATGCCCAGTCGATTAGGTGCTAGAGGTTAAACTTAGTGCCTCTCCATGTTAGGCGAGCATGCTACCAACTGAGCTGTAACCCCAGTTCAAGAACTAATCTGAATCAACTTGATGGAATTTAGAATCACCCTAAACACCCCTAGGCATGCATTTGAGGGTGATTTTAGAGTTTAGATGAGAAAGGCTTTGAATCTGGGCATCGTCAGCCCATAGGCTGGGGTCCTAGACTGAATAAAAAAGAGAAAGCAAGCTGAGTTCCAGCATTCATCTCTCTGTTCCCTGACTGTGGATGCAAGGTGACCAGATGCCTCACCCCCCTGCTGCCCTGTGCCTTTCCCACCAGGGCAGACTGTATCCCCTCAGACTGAGAGCCAAAATAAACCTTGCCTTTGGTTGCCTTTGTCTGGTATTTTGTCATAACAATGAGAAAAGTAACTGATACCCTTGGTGACACAGTGTCTTGCAGAAAAAGGAAAATGCTGAGACATAGCAGCAGAGTACTTGCCCAGTGTGCAAAAGGTCCTGGCTTCACCCCAGCAGTAAAAGGAGAGGAGCCGGACAGATGGTTCAGTGGTTAAGAACACTTGCTGCTCTTCCAGACCTTGCATCGGTGACTCACGACCATCTGTAACCCCACTTCCAGGGTGTCTGACACTCACTTCTTGCCTCAGTGGGCACTGCACACATGTGGCATACACTTACACACAGACACACACAAATACACATACGTCTCAAAGGATGAAAGAGAAAAAGCTCAAATCTCTGACCCAGCAATCTGGCTTACCACCTCAAGAAAATAGTCTGTATACATAAGAACGGTCACCACAGTGAGAAAATGCAGGAATAGTGTCTAGAGACAGGACAGACAGGACATGCATTCATAAACCACAGCGCATCCATTCAGGGGACACTGTCATCATCGCAAACCATGTTCCCAGACTCATTATAAAATAGTAAGTGAAAAGTCAGACATTAAATAAATATGCACACGGCATGCATGCATTTATGGACTCCCACATAAACAAGGTGTCTCCATTTTTAAAGACTTTGGTTCAGATCATTTTTAAAGAAACAAGCATTCTACACGCAGTCTCAATCCTTTGCCTCCTTCTCCCAGTGGGTAGCCCCTCCTTCTCCAGCAGTATCCATTCAGTGTTGTTCCCCTGTGTGCTTTTAAATATTTACTACCTATGTATGCATCCATAAGCAATGTGTAATGCTACCCGTCCATTTTTACATCTTAATAAATAGTAGGGGGCTCGGTACAATTCACTTTTACTCAGCCAACACTGCACACATTTAATCCATCTTGATAACTTGCATCTCGAGTTCATTAATTTTAACTGCTGTCAAAAATTCCATTTCAGAGGGGCCCCCGTTTTATTTACTCTCCCCCTGGTTTGTAAAGCTGGGATTATTGACAATGCTTTTGGCTCTGATGTGGGGAGCCTTTAGCTTTCCTTGTGTAGAGAGGCAGAATTGTCTCTGGGGGAATTTACACAGCAGCATGCAACACCCAGGGTCTCCTTCAAGTGGGGGTGCACCTCGCGGTTTCCAGGTGACTGCAGACAGCGCACATGAGTACCCCCAGTGCGGTAGAGGTTGCATGTTTTCCAGTCTGCTGGGCAGGAACTGGAAGGGAGGCTCTGCTGGTCACAGCGTGTCCTCCCCTGGTGGCATGGTCTCCCTCGATTGTCTGTGAAATGCCTTGGCTGGTCTCCTACTAAGGCTGTCACCTTGTGAATAAAAACACATGAGTTATACTCAGTGCGATCCATAGTATTTCCACAAGTTTCATTCTCTTTCGACATTTAGGGGAGGTGTTCCTTTCTGCTTCCTCTTTCTGGAAACCCTACCCTATCAACAGCTGCCACCCCATCCTTACTTCCCCACTTGCTCCCAAGGCTAGCTTAGCTATCAGCCCTTGCCTGATCCCACAGGCCAGGGTTACGTATGCAACCGGATGCCAGACCCATCAGAGCCCTTCTCTGGTGCTATGGTTTGAGGTTGGTTTGTCCTCTTTTTTTGAGACTCATGCTGGGGTTAGTATGCAGTGTGAGGCAATTCAAAGGATGGAGATGCACTGGGCTGTGGGTTCCAAGCTAGCACATTTTGGAGATGGTTGGGCTGAGGGACAGTGGTTGGGTGGGGTCCCCAGAGTTGCATCTTGGCAGCTTCATAGAACAACGGAGCAGCCACACACACAGAGTGTGATGGCTAACCTTTGTTGCTAACGTGATGGAATCACCTAGGAGACACACCTCTGGGTATGATTTTGAGGGTATTTCCAGAAGGGAAGACCCACATGAACATGGGTGGCATCATCCCATGGGCCGGGGACCAGACGGAATAAAAAGGAGAAAGCGAGCTGAGTACCAACACTCACCTGTCTGCTTCCTGCCTGTCAAGGATGTGACAGGACGCCTCATGCTCTTGCTGCTGTGCCTTCTTCTCCATGATGGACTGTCCTTGCAAACCATGAGCCAGCATAAACCTTTCCTCTCTGAAGTGGCTTGTGCTGAACAATCATAGTAATGAGAAAACTTATACACCCATACGTGCCACCTCAGGACTCTGTCACCAAGAGGCCCCCCACACCTCCACCTCCAGTCAGAACATGAGCCAAGAAAGCTCTTTTCTCTGATTTCCCAGCGTGTGATGCTGTATTCTTAGCAAAATAAAATGAGCCAAGACCCCTCCCTGAGACTCAGAGGGTGGGCAGCAAGTACATATTGCAGCAACGCCTCTACTGAACCATGAGGACTTGGGGAAGGAGGCTGGGCTGACCCCTGAATAAGGCCAGCCCAGAGTCATAGCCGCAGAGCTGTGGAGAAGCACCTTTGTGATGCTGGAGTGGCAACAATCACTGGCCTGTGAAGACTGGGGAGTTCCTAGGGTCCCTGTCCCCTGAGGCCTGGCCCACAGGGGGGCTTAAAATAAACAGCCAATTCCAGAAGATATAACTTATAGGAAAACTTCAGCCAAATCAATTAATAATAAACCCTTAAGCAAACACAGACACTTTCATCAATTCAAAATGTTCTGATTTGAGTGGCAAAAGAAATAATTAAGAACACAGAGACTTTGGGTCAGAACCCCTGGCTGCTCTCAGTAGTTTTATTTTTTAATTTTTATTTTTATTTTTTTAATTTTTTATTTCTGTATGTGTATCAATGTACTGTCTGCATGCAGGTCTGTGCACCCGTGTCATGCAATGCCGCGGAGGTCAGAAGAGGGTCTCGGATTCCCCTGGAGCTGGAGTTCTCCTGGAATTGGAGTTTCAGATGGCTCTCGGCCGCCATGTGGGTGCTGGGGATCGAACCCGGGTCCTCTGTAAGAGCGGTCGGCGCTCTTAACCGCTAGGCCATCTCTCCAGCCCTCTCAGTAGTTTTAATCTCCTATTAAGCCATATATCTTCTCATGGTTTTTGTCAACTTGTTCGATGTAATGGCCCAGGGCACGCAGCCTGCTGACCCTTCATTCCTTCCATGGCTGAAGGGAGGGTACTGGAGGCAGCCAGGTCAACCCACTGGATTAAACTGTGGATGAATACGTGGGCCACAGTAATGGAGAATGACAGGGACTCACGGCCCCTGGGAGTACACACGGCAGAGCTGTGGAAGCATAGGCTGCTGTTTACCCCTCCATTTACAAGTAGCTCACCTGAAACCTAGAAAGGCAAAGATTTCCCAAGTCCCAGAGGCCAGTGCAGAACCCAAGTGTGAAGACACATCGTCACAGGAGGGGGCTGAGCCTACTGCTGGAGTGTGGTCCCCAGATCTCCACCTCTTTTTGGGGTATCGATAGGGCCATGGAGCTCAAAGTCTCCATCTTTGGTGACACTAGATGGAAGAGGCAGTTCCAATGCCTGGGATCCTTCTTGTACGGGAACAGTCACACCTTACCCTTAGGGGTTCTGCTGTAGCAAATATAGGTGGCCATACTGAAAATTTTTATTTTATTCACAAAAGAAGTTACTTCATATTTGGTGGCTTGTGCTTGAAATAAAATCTGAAGTCCAAGGACCCCACTGAAGAACACACAGACAACTCAGCAACACAGCTTTTACTTTTGCAAAAGGGCATATTATGTTAAGAGTACTGTGTCTTTTCCCCATTGGCTGGGCTCCGACCTCATAGGCTTTCATGGTTGGAAGGGAGCATGGGACTTCTGTGGTTAGCACTTCCTGGAATTGTTTACCAGTTTCAGGCAAAGCAGGTCTCTAAGATGGCTGCCTTAAGCAAAATGGAGTCCCTTTAACTGTTACAATTGTTACAATGGGACAGGTGGGCTTGATTCCTGTTACTCAGCAGGTACAGCTGACCCATCTCTCCTTCCCTGCTTACCTCTTCCCTCACTCAGTCTTGGGAGGGGGGGAGCACTCTCTCTGGCTCTGGATCTCAAGCAAACCCTGCATCTTTACTGCTCCCAGTAGGCCACAGAGGGCTGACTTCAGAGGAAGGTTCAGCTTCCCCAGGCTGCCCATGTCTTCAGGCATGTTGGTTTTCCTACCTCCCCACCCCTGGAGTCCAGCTCCGCCTACCACTGATGTGTTGTCCCCACTGAGCCACACCACTTCCCCTTCGTAGTAACTAAAATAACAGCTTCTTCTTCAAACCATGCTCTTAGATTTGATGGGATGGGTGGGGAGTGAGAGTGGGGCTTCGGACACAGGGAGGGAGGGGACACAGGCCAGATACTCTTGGCACCTCCCACCTCAGGCTGCTTGGTGCTGCTTCTGGGTCCAAGCCACAGCCCTGCACACAGACAAGAAGCTGGAGCTAAACCGAAATTATTTTTGGAGACTCAGGTTCACCTCCAGTGCCCTATAGACATCTGTGGCAGCCACAACCCTTCCTCTGAAGTCCAAATCAGAGTCTGGAAGCCAGTTTAGCACCCAGCTGGGAAGTCAGCCATGGGAAGAAAGGCTTGGGGGCTGCAGCATGGGGAGGCATCTTAAAGTGTTGCCAAGGACTTCTGGGAATGCGGCTCAGTTGGGTAGAGTGCTCACCTACCATTCACGGAACCCTGGGTTCAATTCTCAGCACACATAGAGCAGGCATGATGTCTCATGACTATATTCCAGTGCTTAGTAGGTAGAGGCAGAAGGATCAGGATTCCAGTTTGGGCCAGCCTGGGGCACATGAAACCCCGTCTTCAAAACAGTATTGCTGTAGCTGTTGCTGCCTCTGGTGGTGAGAGCCGCACCATGGGGTGGCAACATGCAAGAAGCCTCAGACACTGAAGGAGAGTGCTCCAAGTGGAGGAGCCTGGAGCCGTTGGAGCTAGGCTCCCTGAGTGGCTCCCCAGACCCTCCAGCTTCTGCACCCAGCTGTGCACTGGCCGCTCCTGGGGGACCGAGCAAGCCCAGATGCCATGTGTACAGACTCTGTGGGGTGGAGGTGGCTGGAAGACCCTGAGGTCAGGGCCTCTCTCTAGGTTCAGTCACAGGGATCTCAGCAAGTGAAGCCAGAGGTAGGCAGCAGGTGCTGAGAGTCCAAGGAAAGCTGGGCCGCTCCCCGTGAGACAGAGGTCCCTCCTCTCCAGGGCCCACCTTCTTGTTGGAGAAATATATTATATATATATATATATATATATATATATATATATATACAAATATTTTGCTTTTGGAGGTTCTCACTCTGGGTTCATGGGAAATTAACACTGCTTTTTCCCAGAGGAAATAAATGACTGGTTAGGAAATGTATGTGTTGGGGTTGGATAGATGATTCAGTGGTTAAAATCATTGGTTGCTCTTACAGAAGAGCTTAGTCCAATTCCCGGCACCCCTGTAGCCGCTAACAACCATCTGTAACTCCAGTTCCATGGACTCCAATGCCATTTTCTATAAACATTGCATGACATGTGTACATATGCACTTCCATACATGCAGGCAACACACTCACACACATAAAATAAAAATAATAAATAAAATTATTAAAAAAGAATGTGTATGTATAAATGCTTCATAGGACTGAATCTTATTTACTCTGCTATATTGTGCCCAGAGATAACCAAGAAGCAGTCCCTGTTTTTAAGGAGCATAATGTTTACAGGAAAAGAGAGACAAGAATTTATTTATTTGTTATTCAAAATGTGATCTTCAGATCAGGCCATGGCATCATCTTGGAAACTGTTAAAAGTTTAGCATCATGGTCTATACCCAGAACTGAGGAACAAGAATATACATTTTCACAAAACCCAGGTGATTTGCACACTGTAGATCAATAAGCACCATACTAATTTGAATTGAGTAGAGATACTGACATAATACCCAGAGAAACAAAGAGAGAGGTTAGGACAGAAGGATGGGGTCAAAGGTCNTCAGCAAGTGAAGCCAGAGGTAGGCAGCAAGTGCTGAGAGGGCCCAAGGAAAGCTGGGCCCTCCCCGTGAGACAGAGGTCCCCCTCTCCAGGGCCCACCTTCTTGTTGGAGAAATATATTTATATCATCTAATTATATATCTATATATATATATATCTGTCTACATTTCTGGGTGTGACTGAGTGAACATGTTTATGTGGGTGAGTGTGTGTGTGTGTGTGGAACTGTGTGGGTTTGAGTGGGTGTATATGTTTGTGGGAGTGTATGTGTGTTTATGCGTGTATCTGAATGTGTGTATGTATTTGTATGTGTGTTTGGAGTGTGAATGTGGATGTGTCAAAGTGTATGTGTGTATATGTGAGTGTGTAGGAGTGTGCGTGCATATGTATGCATGTCGGTGTGTGTGCAAGAGTGTATATGTGTCTGCGTATGTGCTTGTGAGGTGTGTGTATATAAGTGTGTGTGTGTGTGTATGTGTATGTGTGTGTGTGAAGGCTAGATGGCAATCTCAGGTATCATTCCACAGAAGCTGTTGTAGTTTGTCTTCCATTGCTGTGACAAAACACTCTGACCAACACCAACTTGGGGAGGAAAGGGTTTATTCAGCTTACATCTCCTGGTCACAGTTCATCACTTAGGGAGCCAAGGCAGGGATCAGGGCAGGAACTGGAGGCAGGAGGCTGAAGCACAGGCCATGGAGGAATTGCTGTTCACGCTGTGCTTGCTCCCTGGCTCATGCCAGCCTGCCTTCTCTATATGGTACACAACAACCTGCCCAGGGTGGCACCATCATGGGCTGGCCCTCCCACACTGCTCGACATCGACATACTCCACAGTTGTGGCCATGGGCCAATCCAATCGGGCCAATTCCCCAATTGAGGCTCCCTCAGCCCAGGTGTGTCAAGTTTGACACTAAAGCCATCCGCGAGAGAGCCATCCACCTTTTTTTTTTTTTTTGGTATTTTTGAGACAGTCTCCCTGCAGCCCCAGCTGTCCTGGAGCTCTCTATGTAGACCGGGCTGGCCTTGAACTCATAGAGATCTGCCTGTCTCTGCCTCCCGAGGTGGTCCACCTTTTAAAAAATATTTTATGCCGAGCATGGTGGTGCATACCTTTAATCCCAGCACTTGAGAGGCAGAGGCAGGTGGATCTCTGTGAGTTCAAGGCCAGCCTGGTCTACATAGAGAGTTCCAGGACAGCTGGGGCTGCAGGGCGACTTTGTCTCAAAAATACCAAAAAAAGACAGTGTTGGATCCCCTGAAGCTGGAGTTACAGGCAGTTGTGAGCCACCCAATGTGGATGCTGGGAACTGAACTCTGTCTTCTGGAAGAGAAGCAAGTACTCTTCCCACTGAGCTGTCTCTCGAGCCTTCCATCCTCTCCTGCTCCCTTCTTTTGAGACAGGGTCTCTCTGGCCTGGAGCTCTCCAGGTAGGCCCACCGACCAGCCAGCAAGCCCCAGAGATCAGCCTATCTCCACTTCCCCAGCATTTTTGTTTCTTTTGTTTGAGTCATGGTCTCCCTACATAGCCCTAGCTGGCCTGGAACTTGCTATGTAGACCAGGCTGGTCTACATAGCAATCGAATTCAGAGTTCCACCTGCCTTTTCCTCCAGAGTGCATAGGGCCAAAACTAAGCAACTTCCCCACATGGAGTTGACCCTTGGTCTCCTGAGTAACAGGCAGGGATATGAACCATGGTACTAACGAGGGGCCATTCCCCAGCTTTTTGATATGCTATACTGGAATTATAACATATGCTCAGCTTTTTTCCCCTATGTGGGTTCTGAAGATCAGACTCACTTCCTCATGTGTGTGTGGCAAGTGTTTTATTATCTGAGCCATCTCTCTGGCTTGAATACTGAACAGAGTAAAAATATAGAAGAAGAGCAGTATCACATTCTAGATTTGGCTATGATCAAGGGTAAATGGCAGCAACGCTCAGTAGACAGAGAAAAACACAACGGGAGGGAAAGGAGCCAGGAAGTCCTTCCGGGTGAAGGACAGTAAGCCAGCCCTGAGGGCATCTGTGGGAAGCTTGCTGCAGGCTCAGCTGGCAGTGGATGCAAAGGCTCCCAGGCAGCAGTGAATTTGGTGTGGTCCTGGACAGAGCAGCAGGGCAGGCACTGGATCGGCTGCGGGAAGAGGATGAGGGCGGCAGATGAGGGCATCAGATCCCCCTGGGCTTTCTGAGCCCTGGGAAGGACCTGACCAAAGTCAAGTAGCCGACCTTGTCTTCTACTCAAAGAGTATAGATAGGGGAAGCTATAGAGGGCTGAGTTGAAGGGCGAGATCTGACGGAGGTCCTCGCAGGAGCAGGTGGTCAGGGCAAGGGAGGGGAGGCCTTCTGGAAGCTGCTGGAATTCTACAGCAGGAGCCTATGTAGGGCGGGGAGGATGGAGATGGGAGTGTGGGTATATTTAGAAGGCGGAGCTGACAAGCTTTGCTGACAGCCTGGCTTTGGGAAGCGTCTGTTGCTACATACAAACCACCCCCAGTCCTCCTTGGCTTAAAATGACCATAGTCATTTGTTTTGCTCAGGAGTCTGCAAATTCAGGCAGCCACTGCTCTACCCCAGGTGGCATCCAGGGTCCTTCTCTGGATGGTCACCCTTCCGAGACAGGTCGCCCCCATGCTGGCAGGCACACGCTGATGACACTTAGCCTGTCTGTGACCCTCAGCCTCGGCCTCTCTTCACAGCGTCTGTTGTGGTGTCCCTTGTACTTTCCATGCCATAGCAAATGGCTTCTGAGAACAAGTAAGCAAGAGGGGGAGACGTGGGGGACAGAGAAGCAGGCTCCTGACGACCTGCCAGCAGCTAGGAACATGGCTTCCACCCTCCTGCTGGTCAGCTTCACCAAGGTGAACAGGGTCAGGGGCTACACCCCACCCTCTTTCTGCAGGAAAGTTTGTGGCCTCTGCTGAGAGGGAAGAGGGTGCCAGGTGACTCTGAGACTCATCCAGTGCTGCCACCGGCAGCCATCACCTTGCCCTCCACAGACGGCTATTCAACCTCCTCCAAGCCCTTCTCTCTCACCCAGAAAGGACCTGCTCTTTCCTCTTCCGTCACTAAAGGACTTAAGTTAGGAGACAGCTGTCTGTTTTGGCCTCAGGCCAGGCTCCACTTTTCCCAGCGTCCAAGGAGACCCAGGCTTCTCTCTTCTCCCAGGGGCCATTCTCAGAGGCTCTTTGCCAGCTGCACTTGGGGAGCACTGCACGGAGGGGCCCAGCCTGAGCCCCGCCCCTCACAGCAGGCTTGGTACCAGACCAGAGCCACCAGTGGTGGTCCCACTCAAGAAAGAGGTCACTAAGTCAGCCCACTAATACTGAGGTATGTCTTCTGGATGTCTCTGAGCCTGTATTTATCAGGGCATAGTCAAATATGAGCTACCCCAGAGGTGTCAGCCCAATCACCCCAGCACAGAGAGGGAGGGGCCCAGCTGCAGATGATGGCTGGAGCACCCAGCTGCCGCCCAGGTTGGACCACTGTCCTGTAATCACACACCTGGGAGCAGCAGAAGTCATCCAAACCCCTCCTGGAGGCAAGATTAGCGGAACGTGCCCCCAACCCCCAAAACAGCCAGCACGAGTCACACTCTCCTGGAGATGTCACTTAAAATGCTGAGTCTGATTCTAAAGATGCACATGGGAACGAGGATTCCACCTTCCTGCGCAGTTCCCAGGTAAGCCAGCGTGAGGGTACAGCCAGCAGAGCAACAGTCTGCACTGGATACACCTGAGGCCTCCACGTGGACAGTCTGAGGACTGCGACACAGACACCCCAGTTGGAGGTCCACTGTCCAGTGGCCATGAGCAGCTGTCACGACATCTGAGCACCTGTGGCACCATTTAGAGCTGGCCTCCGGGGCCAGGGCACTCCAGTGCATGAGCTGTGTGGGCCTAGGAAATTTCCTTCACTTCCCTGGGCCTCTGTTTGTTCATCAGCAAAATGGGAACGAGGCTGGAAAGAGGAGGGAGAAGAAGGTTTGGGATGCAGAGATGGGGAGTTACTACTTACTGTATAGGGCACAGGAGAAAGACTGAAAAGAGAAGAAGGCTGAGGACAGGGCTCAGTGGTAAATTACCTGCTAGAGTCCACCAGCAAGGGACTGGGGGTGTGACTTATCAGCAGAGGGCTTACCTAGAATCCACCACTGAGGGGCTAAAAGTGTGACTTGGTGGGAAAGGGCCTGCCAAGCATACGCTGCACCACGAAAAGGGGGAGAAGGGGCAGAGCCAAAGAAGGTGCCATTCAAAGAACCTGGAAGACCAAAGATTTTGCAGGAGTCACAACTAGGAGGTGCCCCCTGAAAGGGAAGGTGTGAGGAGGAGGATGGGACTAGAGGTCAGGAGGGGAGGGGAGGGCAAGGTAGGGTGGGCCCAAGGAAGCCATGCATCGCTCCTCTCATCCTCAGCTCTGAGGCTCTAGGGAGAAGTGGCCCTTCTGGGACACATCTTGCCTTTTCATTTACAGAGAATAAGTAGAAAAATGACTTGGGAAGGCACTGTGACCATTTTTTTTAAAACAATTGCAGCAAAAATGTCACCACTGGGAGCATAAAGGCCGTCAAGATGGGTAAGTAATGGCCTGGCCCTTTCATCAGCCTCCTCCGCCCACAAGCCTGCCTTCCCCAGCAGTATTTTCCCCCAGGGCCTGGCCAGCCCTCCCTGTGATTTTAATGAGCTTTAAGCTGGAGGTAAACAGCCACTGTGATTGACCACTTGCCTGCAAATCCAGACCCACAAGGCTCTGACCACCCATCACAGCTCCACTACCCCCCAAGAAGGGAAACTGAGGCACAAGATTATTATCAACCCCTTTCTGGACTAGAGACTTAGCTGCTCATTGGCCCTTGTCTCCTCACCCACTCCTGGGCTTGCAGGCACTGGAGCTGTCTAGGCGTGGTGGTCTTTGGGAAGATGAGAACTGACAGTCGGTACCTCCCAGAGGTGGGTGGGTACTGTCTGAATAAAAACCTCTGTTTGGAAAAAATTACTGGCCAGGCATGATGGCATATACCTTTAATCACAGCACTTGGGAAGCAGAGGCAGGCAGATCTCTGTGAGTTCAAGGCCAGCGTGGTCTACATAGCAAGTTCTAGGCTTACTGGGGCTACAGGGAGACTCTGCCTCAAAAGACCCCCCCAAAACAATTTTATATTTATTTATTTATTTATTTATTTTGTCTTTTTGAGACAAGGTCTCCCTGTAGCCCCAGCTGTCCTGGACTCATTGTGTATACCAGGCTGGCCTGAACTCACAGAGATCTGCCTGCCTCTGCCTCCCGAATGCTGGGATAAAATCATTTTTATTTTATGTGTTGGGGTGTTTTGTCTGCACATATGTTAGTGCACCAAGTATGTACAGTCTCTGAGGAGACCAGAGAGGGTATTGGATCCCCTGGAAGTGGAGTTGCACATGGTTGTTAGCTGCTTTGTGGGTGTTGGGAACAAGATCTGGGTTTTCTTTTTTTATTATTTTTATTTATTTTTGTATGTGTATGAATGTACTGTCTGCATGCAGATTTGTGCAACCGTGTCGTGCAATGCCACGGAGGTCAGAAGAGGGCGTCGGATTCCCCTGGAGCTGGAGTTAAAGACGGTTCTCAGCCGCCATGTGGGTGCTGGGGATTGAACCGGGGTCCTCTGCAAGAGCAGTCCTCGCTCTTAACCACTAGGCCATCTCTCCAGCCCCAAGATCTGGGTTTTCTAATAAGAAAAGCCAGTGCTCTTAACCACTGAGCCAGCTCTCCACAGGCCCTATACCTCTTCTTATTGTTGCCCCAAATAACCGTGGGTCCCAAAAGGCTGGGAGTGAGGAAGGGGTGGAGCCCTTGGAGGAAGCAGAATCATGTTCACAAGGTGCCAAGAGGCAAGGTTGGCAACCAGGACCTTTAATCAATGTCATCGAACAGCTTTGGCATAGGGCGAGGGCTCTGGGGCTGGGGGTGCAGCTCAGTGGTAGAGCACTTGCCCAGCACTGCAAAAATAAAGAACTCTAACCCTTCAAAGCCTGTTGAGCTCAGAGTAGGCACTGGGCATGGAATGGGTGAGTCTTGCCTCCTCCCAGGAAAGCGCCCCTGCCACACTCCAGCTCTGGCTGCACCTCAGCCTGGTGCCTCTCCTCCCACTCTCCCATACAGCTGTGGGTCTACTCAGACTTTGAGGACCAGTGCAGAGGCATCTTCTCCAGGAAGCCCCCCAAGCCTTCACTGTCTCCCACCTGCCCTGACCAATTGAAGCCTGCTCACAGGGCCATCCATGAGATCTCATTCTGTGCTTGGTTTAGTTTCCTCTCACATCAATGCTCAGCTCACAGAGAACCTTGGGAGACTTCCCCTTCTATTTCTCAGCAGGCGCCTGCCATACCAGCCTCTGAGCTGCTGTTTATTTCTCTCCTCAGTCCTTGTCACCATATATTTTAGCTCTATTTTTTTTGTGTATTGCCCATTTTCCCCAGCAGAATGTAAATGCCACCAGGGTGGCTGTTCTCAGCAGTTTGCTCGGCTGCTGTAGTCCCAGTGTTTGGAACAGTGCCCGGCACAGAGAAGGTGCCTAATAAATGTCTGTTACAACAATTCTCTCCTGGGAGTGAATTTACAAGGTAGAACTTTTTCCCTACCTTGATGCAGTGGAGGGAAGTGGTTTGTTCTGCGCTGGGAAACATAGGGCAGGATTGGGTACAGCCCAGTGGTAGAGTGCTTGCCTGGCAGACACAAGGTTCTAGGTTTAATCCCTAGCAGCTCCCCAAAAATTAACAAGGCATACCACTTGGGGGAAGGGTGTGTCTTAAAAATTGATGTTTGCCTGGGCGTTGTGACTCACGCCTTTAATCCTAGCACTTGGGAGGCAGAGGCAGGCGGATCTCAGTGAGTTCAAGTCCAGCCTGGTCTACAGAGTGAGTTCCAGGACAACTGGGGCTACAGGGAGACCCTGTCTCAAAAAGACAAAAATAAATAAAATAAAAATTGATGGGTTTGGAGCCAGTGTGTTAGTACACACCTTTAATCCCAGCACTTGGGAAGCTGAGGCAGGGGGAATCTCTGTGAGATTGAGGCCAGCCTGGTCTACATAGTAAGTTCCCAGACAGCCTCTGGCTACAGGGAGACCCTGTCTCAAAAAAAAAAAAAAAAGATGGCTGCTCCATAAGCTTCTCTGTGCAGAATGTGGAGTGAGCTCAAAGCACAGACTTTTGGGAAGTAGAGGGCTGATGCATTTTGCTTGAAATAGCAGAGACCAATCCTTTCATTATGTTTTATTATGTGTATGAGTGCATTGTCTGTATATATGTAAGTGCACCTGTGTTGTTCAATGCCCACAGAGGTCAGAAGAGGCCATCAGACCTCCAGGAAATGGAGTTACTGATGCTTGTTAGCTGCCATGTGGGTGATGAGAACCGAACCCAGGTCCTCTGCAAGAGCAGCCAGTGCTCTTAACCACTGAGCCATCTCTCCAGCCCCCCTCCCTTTTTTTGAGACAGTCTCCTGTACTCCAAGCTGACCTCAAACTTTTTCTATGAGTCCAAGTATGACCTTGAACTTCTGATCCTTCTTTCTAGCTCTACGTCTCCAGTTCAGGGATGACAGGCACACACCCGCACCTGATGTACATGTGCTGGGGATGGAAGCCAGGGCTTGGTGCATGCCAAGCAAGCTCTCCACCAACTAAGCCACATCCCCAGCCCCAACTTGTCTTTTGATATGACAGAAGCTGGCTCACCCTTCCCCAGTCAGTGTCTAGCTAAGAGCCCTGCCCTCTGCTCTGCCAACCATCCAGGCAGAGAAAGACCAGGAAAAAGCTGATGTTAGGGTTCTGTTCCAATACCCAATGTGGGGGTCTATGGTAGCATCCCCCACTCCTGGCAGGACTTAAAGCTTTGATGGAAGCCCTGAATCTAGGACAGGTGGAGCTGAGTCTGTCTGGGGTCCCCCAGGCTTGTTACAGAAACTACTGGGCCCCCCGGGTACCAGGATCAGCCTGTGGGCTGGGACCTTGAACCAGTCTTTCTAACATGTACAGACGCTGCCATAGGGATTATGCTCAGAGAGCCACTGGCCCAAGTCAAACCTCGCAGCAGGACTCCCGCTGAGGAGTCAGAGGGCGGGACTTCCGCTCTCTTTATCCACTTAGGTGTTGTAACGGACTTTTAAACAGCAGGGAATGTTTTCATAGTAATTTTTAACGTTTGAAAAGAAAGCCAGCACTTCATGCATGATGTGAGTAGCAATTATCTATTTGACCTAACAAGCATTTATTATGAGCCTACTGTGTGCAGGGCAAAATTTTAAATGAAACAGATAAGTTTCCATTGTCTGGGCACGTAAGAGCCACAGTGGGAAGCAAGACAGATAAAACCACACTAATAGATGGGTGTCCAGGCTGGCGCCAGTGTGTTTACAGGTACAATGGGAACACAGGTGGCAATTAATTTCACCCGAGGAATCAGGAAAGACGACGGGAGGGAAGCTGGTATTTCTGCTCAGCCTTGAAGGACCCCAGCCAAGGGACAGCAGGAACAAAGCCAGAAGGAAAATAGCGTCTGCATTTCTGAGGCATTGGACCAAAAGCCAGAGGTGCTGCGGCCTTGGGGACAAGAGGAGGGTTTGGAAGGCCCTGGAGACAGGCCAGGAAAGGCAGGTGGCAGGCAGGTGCTGAAGTTGCTAAGTGACTGTGGATTTACAGGAAGCTCTCAAAATCTCCAAGCAGAAATAGGAGCCCCTGTGCGCCCATGAGAAGGGTGGCTTGGTCTAACACACCAACACCCAGGATGCAGATGGAAGAGGACCTTGAACTAAAACAGTATGGACTACATAGGGAGACCCTCAAAAAACAAATGGGGAGAGTCTCTGGCAGTTAAGAACACTGACTGCTCTTATAGAGGACACAGATTTGGTTTCCAGCACCCACATGGCAGCTAACATCTAAACTCCAGTTCCAATGGATCTGATGCCCTCTTCTGGTCTCTGAAGGTATTGCATGGACATGGGGCAACCAAAACACTCATAAAATAAAAAATTTTAAAAACAAAAAATAAACACAACACAACAACAACAACAAAAAACCAGGCCAGGTGTAGTGGTGCATGCCTGTGATACCTGCATTTGTAGGGAGGACGCAGGATGATTCCAGATTGAAGGCCATCTTCCACTACATGGTGAGTTGGAGGCCAACTTGGACCCTGTCCCAAACAAACAGATAAACAATAAAGGCTGTTTGGTGGCTGTGCAAGTGAATAGGACCAGGGGAGAAAAGAAGGCTGGGAACCAGGAAGTAGGTGCAGGTGTCCCTGGGGACTGTGGAGTCCTGCCACACCTGTGGAGCAGGTGAGGAAAGCTGTCTACACTAAAGCCAGGTAGGAGAAGGGACCTGTATGCTCCCTACTGAATCTCAAGCCTGTCTGTTCTAGAAGGATCCATGCAACTGTTAGGGTTTGAGAATCCACACCAGACACACTGAAGGATGGAAAACCAAGACTTTATTTCGGGGGAAAAAGGAAACCAGCATTCTGGGGTGGGAGGAAAAAGGCTCCGACCCCGATAGCTTGGCTCGCAGGCCTTTTATACAGGGTCTAGGGGAATTTTAGCGGGGATTGGGTAACTTCTAGACTTATTGGATAATAACAGGCTTATGGCTCATGGTTAGGTCAGCCCAAGGGCACCCCACATACCAACAGTTATCTTTAGACACAATCCTGCAACTGGAATGAGGAAATGTTGGGTCAGTCCATCTGCCCTCACATACCAACAGTTATCTTTAACAAGTTTAAGTTAGCTGTTCTTGAGGCCTTGAGCAACTGTCTTTAAGCAATCGACCTTTTCCCTGAATTGGGCAGGTTCCAGTAATTGCTTAAAATGGTGGCTATACTCAAAATGGAATCAGTGTGGGCCTCTCTTATACAACTTGTAGGAAGAGCCTCTTTGGCCTCCTGGACTTGGCCCTGCACAGGCTGGGTGCTCAGTCTGGTTTGAGCAGAAAGGGTTAATGTAATCCAGGGGGCTTCCTGGAGGAGAGAACTCAGTTTGTATGGCAGACTCCAAGGCAGAAGCAGAGGACCAGGCAGGCCCCTGAAGGCCATGACTCCCTCAAGAAAGGAGCCCTTAGCTCCTTAGAGCCCTCGGCTTCCATCAGAGGGAAGTGTTCTGATTTCCTTCTTCTCACCCTTCCTGAAATAGGAGAAAATAGTGGAGAGTGAGGTCTGCACGGCCTTATACCTGGGTTTTTGTTTTGTTTTGTTTTGTTTTTGGTCCTTTCGAGACAAGGTCTCCCTGTAGCCCCAGCTGTCCTAGAACTCACTCTGTAGACCAGGCTGGCCTTGAACTCACAAAGATCCACCTGCCTCTGCCTCCCAAGTGCTAGGATTAAAGGCATGCACCACCACGCCTGGCTACACCTGGGTTTTTAATTAGCATATGAAAGAAACCAGTTAGTTGAGAGGCTGACTGGAAGCCCGCCCTCACCACCACCAGGGCCAACACAGAGCAGATCCAGCAGGCTCCAGAAAGGCTGTGCTATGCAAATATATGCAAATGTAAAAGAAAGCCCATGCTATGCAAATGACCCATAAAAAGTCGCAATCCTTTGTGCACAGAGCTGTTGAGCTTCTAACCTTCCTCCTATCTCCAGCCTGCTGCCTCTGTTGGAAGTGTATGCTTTCTTAATTAACTGCCTCAGTCCAATTCCTTTTTCCAGGGCACCAGAACTCGACCACACATGCCCATTGATCTCTGATATTAACCATATTACCCTGGCCTTGGGTCCCTGAGAGCAACTCTGGCAAGGGGCTCTGCCTCCCAGCAGGTGAAGAAATGAACCCTGAGAGGCCCAGCAATTTGTCTCCACTCACATAGCCAATTAGCAGCTTTTCAGGACCCCCAAATAAGCCTGCTTCCCCAGTGGAGGAGAGGTAGGCAGGGCCAGGCATCTACTCATGCTGAAATCTCCCACCTGCATTGAACCACAGTGCTAACTGTGAACATCCTGGGACTTGGCCTCAAGAAATGGGAGCTCTGTGTACCTGGTTGGGGGAGGCTTCCAGGACAGGGACCTGGGTAACCGGCCTGTGGCATGACATTGACTATGAGGGACCCATCAGCCTCAGACCCAAGCCTCCATCTTCCTCCCAGTTGCCACCTACCTTAACTCACCTCCAAAGCTTCAGCCACAGGGCTGCAGGGGTAGAGCTGAAAAGAGAAGAAGCCATACTGGGGCCTGGCTGGGAGCAGTTGTCCCTCTAGGTGGAGGGGACCCAGGGGACGTGACCAAAATGAAGGCAGATGCACATCAGTCTACTGGGATGTTAGATGGGTGTGCACCGCAGAACTGGGGCTTGGTGTTTCAAATCAGACCTGCCCCTGTTCTGGTGACAGCTTCAAGCTGCAGGAGTAACTATGGTAACACTGACTTCTGTCTTGTGCATGCCCCACCTCCCTCCTCTTCCCCTCTCCACCCTCCACTATCCCCGCTCCTCCTCCAAGGAGGCTAAACTTTCTTAAAAAAAAAAAAAAATGAGTGCTGGAGAGATGGCCCAGCAGTTAAGAGCCCCGACTGCTCTTGCAGAGGACCCGGGTTCGATCCCCAGCACCCACATGGCAGCTGAGAACCATCCGTAACTCCAATTCTAGGAGAACTCCAGATCCAGGGGAATCTGACACCCTCTTCTGGCCTCCATGGCATTGCCTGACACGGGTGCAAAAACCTACCCTACAGGCATGAACCACTTTCTCCTTCTATCTACATAAAATAAATAAATTTTAAAAATTAAAAAAAATTTTTTGAGGGGCTGGAGAGATGGCTCAGCAGTTAAGAGAACCGACTGCTCTTGCAGAGGACCAGGATTCAATTCCCAGCACCCACATGGCGACTAAGAACTGTCTTTAACTCCAGTTCCGGGGGAATCTGATGCCCTCTTCTGACACAGGTGCACCAACCTACATGCAGACAGTACACTCATACACATAAAAATGTAAAATAAAATAAAAAATAAACTTTAAAAAAATTTTTTAGTTACTTTTTTGTAGGGAAATCCAGCTTGAATTGTGGGCTAGCTTTCCAATTAGCACGCCTCAGGGCACTGTGTGGCTGAGGGTCTGGCCCTGCCCCAAGGAGGAGCAAGAAGCATGGCCTAGGTGCATGATGCTGGGTGGGGCACCGGTGTGCAGTGGTGCAGAGTTGGGGAGCTTGTGATTGGTCCTGGGAACCGACATCATTTGGTTTATAAAAGCAAGCTGTAGCAAGGAGTACATTTGAATTTCATAGTAACATCATCATGGAATTCCCGGCCATTATTTTTATTAATTATTGCGTGCATACAGGCTAAGGTAGTCCTGCATTTCATTCGGGTGGCCAGTGGGTTGGAAAAAGGTTCCCTTTGCAGACCATCAGCCTGGGTAGCTGGTGTTGTGAGTGAAATTCCCGTCCTGGCTCTGGGCAGGTGGGAAGTCACGGCCAAGAGTGGAACACATGTCTTGTGGGTCCAGGCTAAGAGCCTAAGTTGGAGTTACCACTTAGGCTGGGCTATGGGAAGTAGCCGGCTGGTCTCTGTGCTGAGAGGCCAGCTCCCCACAGTTTCATGAAAAGCGGGTGCTGTGTCCTCATCCCCCTTAGCAGGGCTGTGTGGTCCCTGTTCGGCATAAAAACAAAGCTTTCTACACTTTTTTTTGTCTTTTTGAGACAGGGTCTCCCTGTAGCCCCAGCTGTCCAGTTGTCCTGGAACTCACTCTGTAGACCAGGCTGGCCTTGAACTCACAGAGATTTGCCTGCCTCTGCCTCCCGAGTGCTGGGATTAAAGGCATGCAGCACCACCACACCTGCCCAGTTACTTATTTTTATATGTGTGACTGTTTTGCCTGATGTGTATGTGTACCACATGCATGTATATGTGTACCACGTGCATGTGTGTGTACCATGTGTATGTGTATGTGTGCCACATGCATGTGTATGTGTGCCACATGCATGTGTATGTGCACCACATGCATGTGTATGTATACCATGTGCATGTGTATGTGCACCACGTGCATGCAGTGCCCACAGAGGCCAGAAGAAGGCATCAGATCCCTTGGAACTAGAATTAAGGATGGTTATGTGCTGCCATGTGGTGCTGGAACTGAACCTGAATCCTCCACAAAAGCAGCCAGTGCTCTTAACTGCTGAGTCACTTCCCCAGTCCTGATGCTGTTCTTTCTTAAACAGCTCTTCCTCCAGGGTCTTCTAAAAGTACTTGAGGAAGGTCTGTGTAGCAGCGGCTCCCCAGGAAGAGGAAAACGGTAACCCTGGAAAGGACAAAGGCGGCCTCCCTACTTCTCTTCTTGACCTCTAGATCCCTGCTTTTGGATCTCAGGGAACCCAAGAGATGCCAGAGGATGTTGGAGAAGCTGAGGTGTCTTTACCTCAGGAAGGGGTTGAGCCCTGACGAGCCAAAGTCCTATCCCCAATAGCCTTGTCCCACAGGGCAGCAATACCCCAGAAGAGCAGTCTGCCTTCCCTTCCAACTCCTGCTGAAGATGGTTGTCATTTGCTAATTGGACTTGGCAGGTGGAACTGGATCACAGGGACAAATGAAGATATTCCCACCACACAAGGGGAGAGCAAGGAGACGCGGCAGGTGCAGGNTTCCCAGGAAGAGGAAAACGGTAACCCTGGAAAGGACAAAGGCGGCCTCCCTACTTCTCTTCTTGACCTCTAGATCCCTGCTTTTGGATCTCAGGGAACCCAAGAGATGCCAGAGGATGTTGGAGAAGCTGAGGTGTCTTTACCTCAGGAAGGGGTTGAGCCCTGACGAGCCAAAGTCCTATCCCCAATAGCCTTGTCCCACAGGGCAGCAATACCCCAGAAGAGCAGTCTGCCTTCCCTTCCAACTCCTGCTGAAGATGGTTGTCATTTGCTAATTGGACTTGGCAGGTGGAACTGGATCACAGGGACAAATGAAGATATTCCCACCACACAAGGGGAGAGCAAGGAGACGCGGCAGGTGCAGGCAGCAGGGACTGGACCAGACCCCTCAGCCTGCTTTCCTGGGGGCCTTGGCTCATTGCTCTTCACTTCCCTCCACCTGCAGGCCCAGTCCCCAAAGAAGTCTAGAATTGTCACAGATGCCATACATCTGGTACCAACTGAATGTCAGGCTTAGCGGCAAGTGCCTTTACCCGCTCAGCCATCTTGCCTTCCCAGGCTGGAGTTCTTAAAGACATTTTTTTTTAATTATGGAGAATTGAAAAAAAAAATCGGAGCTGAAGAGATGATTCAGGGGTCAAGAGCACAAACTGCTCTTGCAGAGGACTGAGCTGGCTCCCAGCACAGCCACCTGTAACTAACTCCAGGGAACTCAGTACCTTTGGCTTCAGAGGGTACTTGCACCCCTGTGCACACAGCTGAACACACATATAGAATTAAAATACATCTTTAAAAATACAGAAAAAAAAGGCTGGGGATTGTGTCAACATCTTCACTGCCAGGAGGCAGAGGCAGGTGGATCTCTGTGAGATGGAAGCCAGCCTGGTCCACAGATCAAGTTCCTGACCAACTGGGGCTCAGGGATGCCCTGTCTCAGAAAAACAAAGAAAAAATAGCAAAAACTGCAGCATAATCTAGTGAAGCCCAAGGTGTCTGCTGCCGGCGCCCTGTCCTCCGGGTGGGCATCTGGTCCCTGTCCTCCGGGTGGGCATCTGTGCCCTGTCCTCCAGGTGCACCCTGTCCTCCAGGCGGGCATCTGCGCCCTACCACACCCTCCCTGCTATTCTGAAACAAACCCCAGCCACACCCCCACGTCTTCTGTCACTGGTCTCACTCTGTGTCCGTCACATCTATATTAGTTACTGTTCTGATGGAACACCTGACAGAACAACTTAGGAAGGATTTAATCTGGCCCAGGGTTAGGCTTCTGTGGGGGAGGCACGGCAGTGGAAGGTTAGGCGGCTGGTCACAGCGCAGCCACAGTCAGGAAGCAGAGAGACATGAATGCTGGTGCTCCAGTCTCTGTGTGCAGTGCAGGACCTCAGCCCAAGGGATGGCACCACTGACATTCAGGCCGAGTCTTCTCTCCTCGGTGAATTCTGTCTGGAAACAGACACATCCAGAGGTGTGTCTCCTTAGTGATCTAGTCAAGTTGACAATGCAAATTAGCCATCTCGATATCCAAAAAAGATAAGGGCCTTTAAAGGAAAATGACTGGGGCTGGAGAGACGGCTCAGCAGTTATGAATACTTACTGTTCTTCTAGAGGACAAATACATATATATTTTTTTTAATTATCACAATAATTCAGTGCTCTGTGTGTGTGCATGTACACACGTGGAGATCTAAGGACAACTTGTAGAAGTCGGAGGTTGGTTCTCTCCTTTCACCATGTAGTCCTCAAACTCAAGGTAGCAGCCTTGGCATAGCCGTCTGAAAGCCTGCAGCATCATAAGTCAAAAAAGAAAAGAGGGACAGCAAAGATGGTTTAGCAGCTGGAGGCACATGCCACCAGGACTGGCCTGAGTTCCATTCCCAGGGCTCACATGGTAGAAAGAGAGAGCTGATTCTCTGTAGGCCTTTGACCTCCATATTCATGCTGTGTCCTGTATACCCATACACAGATAATAAATAAATAAATAAATAAATAAATAAATAAATAAATAAATAAAATAAATGTAAAAAATATTTATTTTTTTAATAAATTTTATTTATTTTGTATGTGTATGAATGTACTGTCTGCACGCAAGTTTGTGCACCCATGTCGTGCAATGCCGCGGAGGTCAGAAGAGGGTCTCGGATTCCCCTGGAACTGGAGTTCTCCTGGAATTGGAGTTTCAGATGGTTCTGGGCCGCCATGTGGGTGCTGGGGATCGAACCTGGGTCCTCTGCAAGAGCAGTCAGTGCTCTTAACCGCTAGGCTAGCTCTCCAGCCCCCTTACGTTTGTTTTTTGAGAAAAAAGAAAACCAGAGGAGGAAAAGCCAGTACTCCAAGCTGTTGCCAGTTTTATGTCAAAGGTGGCTCCTCCTTCTTGAAAAGGTGTGGAGCTTGGGCTGGAGAGATGGCCTAGCGGTTAAAAGCACCGACTGCTCTTACAGAGGACCAGGGTTCGATCCCCAGCACCCACATGGCGGCTGAGAACCGTCTGAAACTCCAATTCCGGGAGAACTCCAGTTCCAGGGGAATCCGAGACCCTCTTCTGACCTCCGCGGCATTGCACGACACGGGTGCACAAACTTGCGTGCAGACAGTACATTCATACACATACAAAATAAATAAAATTAAAAAAAAAAAGAAAAGGTGGGGAGCCATTTCTTAGTGTTTTCTTCTCCTTTGATTGTCTTATTCCTCAGCCTCCCTAACACACACACACACACACACACACACACACACACACACACACACTGAGGAGGAGCACTCTCACACCAGAATCTGGGTCAGAATCCACTGGCTTCCACCCCAAGCCCCAACCTACCACCCCCCCACACACACACAAGAGACCGAGTCAGGACCCCTGCCGAGTATCACAGTAACCCCTGTTTAGCTAAGTTGGGCTGACTGTTCTTGTAGGAACAGTGGCGTGGGGCAGAAAGCCTCTAAGCAGGATGAAGAGGGTGTCAGACTGGCTACCCTGGCAGGAGCACACCCTAGGGTGGCTTCAGGGTCTGCAAGGGATGTCTACCATGGACGCCCTCCCAGGCACTCTCCTCTAAGCAGGATGAAGAGGGGTGTCAGACTGGCTACCCCAGCAGGAGCACACCCTAGGGTGGCTTCAGGGTCTGCAAGGGATGTCTACCATGGACGCCCTCCCAGGCACTCTCCTGGCCTGACCTCGTCAGCTCCATCTGAGAAGCTGTCCCTCCGAGCCCTGTTCTCTTCCTACTTCCTCTTCCTTTGGGAAGCCCTCCAGCCCTCCTGGTCGGTGCCCACCCGCTCCTGTTCTCTGAACTGGGCTTCCAGTCATTGGTCTTCCTTCCTAGGTCCCATGGAATTCCTGTCACCTCCATACCCCCATGCGTGCTTACAGAACTTACACAAGCTATTCTCCCTCGGTCCTTCCTGCCACTCCTCTCACTAGATCTTTAAAGCCATAGTCTACGCATTGCATAAGCTCTTATTGAGCACCATTGTGTACCAGGTGCAGAGCTAAGCTTCGGAAGCAAGCTCACACCAAAGCAGACCCAGCAGGCACAGTGACAGGGACACTGGGGTAAGCATAGGCAGCATCTCCAAGCCCTCCACACTCAGATGGAAGCCTGCAATCCTCCAGTGTCCACCAGCCCACCAGGCCTGCCTCCAAACTCTTTCCTTGGAGTTGACATTTCAGTTGGAGAAATGTTCATAGTCACACCCATCAAATAAAGTCTGACCAGCCCAGGAGGTGGGTTAGATAAGTCTGACATCCTCCCTTGTCAGTGGAGGAATGTGAGATGCACAGGCTGAGCCTTGACTAACGGGCACACAGGACAGCAGAGAAGACAGCTCGGATCTGAATCCAATTCTCCACGTCTTTCAATGGTCTGAAAAGCTAACACCCAAGAGCCCCATTCACTTACGAGCAGATGCACTGTGCTGAGGTCTGGACCCTACTTAAGCCCTCAGAGACCTGGCGATGTCTGTCTCTCTCCTCCATCTAGTATTCAAAGGGTCCGGAGGCCGAGGTGCAGTGGCACAAACCTTTAATTCCTGCACTTGGGAGGCAGAGGCAGATGGATCTCCGTGAGTTCCAAGCCAGCTGGAGTTTTAGGGAGACTCTGTAAAAAGAAGAGGGGGTGTTGAAAAGGATCCCCAAAGCCACCAGGATGGCTAGACCCCCCAAATTCTTTATATTACAGTTGAAGCCCCAAAGTCAAAGTGGGCCCAGCACCTTTGATATACACCAGGCTGTTTATTTCCACTATTTAATGCTCCCAGCAAGGCAGACCTATAACCACCATCATCTATGAAAACAGACTCCAGACAAATTGAGCCCCAATAATTTTCAACTGTAATGACCAGAAATGAAACAAATTTGTATCCAAACTGTCAGTGTTCTCTGAGTCTCACAGAGAAAG